>VZRW01004875.1:629-111878 GCA_013398125.1 Aegotheles bennettii
AGACCCCCCCCCCAAAAAAAAAAAACCAGACCCTTGCCATGTAAACCAAATACAAGCTAAAATATCACATATAAGCCAGTGCCTTCTCCCAATTTTTTTTAATCACAGGTATCAGAAAACATTACATAATCTTGAAAAAATGTTTTCTCGGGAAAATGTTAATATAGAGACAGTCAAACAAAAAAGGCTCTGTTTGGTAGTATTTTATAGTCAGCTTTGCCATTATTTTTTGACTGCAGACCTAAATTAAAATTCCTTTAAAGGAATCTAGAGATGATTAGATGATTTTTTAAGGGTTTCAGGGAAAGCAATAGTAATTATCTTTAAGAACCAAAACAGTTCTATCCACAAACAACACATTCTTGCTTTACACCCCCACGTAGCTTTAGACTCTACTTATATTTTTTCCTTTCAGTAAAGTCTAGCAAAAGTGATCATAAATCACTGATGGGCTTCTTGTACTGACCTACACACATTCAGAAGTTGTGAGATTCTTAAAAGCAGCTTTGTTAGAGCAGACACACACACAAAAAGATCAGGCCTCAGTCTCCCCAAAGAAAGAGTTTTGTAAGTTAAGTAAGTAACAAAGCAGGGGGGGTGGGAGGAGAGTTACGGATGCCCCAGGTGTGAGGAGTTAGAGGTGATGGCACAGGGCTGGGGTGAGGTCAGGGGCAGGCACAGCTGTGGGAGTCAGTGCACCCTGGGGGCTGGAGAGCACTGCTGCGTGGGGGGACTGTAAAGGAGAAGGTGTAGCATTGACTGATGTTTGTCAAATGACTCATTTGTCATTGTCACTGCTAGTGTGATATAGTAGTAGGTATCTTCTATGTGTTATTCTAAATCCTAGCTGTCCTGGAAACAAGATGGGATTGGGTGACTCTCTGCAGTGGTGCCGGTGACTACAACTAAATCCTCCTGCTCTGGGAACCAGGCAGCAGATGTAGCTTAATCATAAATCCCCTCCAGTTCAGCCTGCTGCAAGACTGGGACATATATTAAAGGTAAGAGTCATTAGTATGATGGACTAGTTATTACTTAGCAGTCCTTTTCTGAAGTGTCTTATGATTGTGTGTACACTTCTGCTCCTGTTTGTAGTAATTTTCTTTCTCATTCTCCTTGGTCTCGCCTTTAAAAGTGGTATTTTCATTAAGTACTGAGTTATGACCATTTTGGTTTTAGGAGCTATTGGTTGCATTGGGGTTTTTTTTTCTGTTCTTGCAAGTGAGACCCTGCTAAGGCAGTGAGAAGGCAGCAGTGAGTAGATTGGAGAGAGATAATAAAATTAGTGACTTGGCTCAATATCTGTTTTTCACCTATGTTTGACCATGATTTTTGGACATTGCCTTTATAATTCTGGGAATTTCGGAGTGTTTCTTAAGTAATGTATGTCACAACTGATATTGTCTAAAAATATGCTGAGGTAATTTAGAAAACCTGTGAGTACTGGATAAAGTAGCCATTACATCAAACTTCAAAAAAGTTGTCTATGTGCAAAAAAAGGCAAAAAAATTATCACAAGTTTCCACTTTGGTTTTTTTATTCTTGTTCCTTTATACCTTATAAACTCTAATGTAATTACTGTCCTGACAGCAAGCTGTGCAGAACTGTTCTGCTGACCTTGATAGGGTGATGAACCCCTTATTCATGGGGGTTCTAGTGTGGTTCTAGTTGTCTCATCCTAAGTGAAAGAAATAGGAAATGTCTGCCCATAGCCATTCAGACTTTCCTGAATTTCTGATAAGTACCGAAGTACAAGATGAATTTAAGTATTTAAGTACTTAAAGATAAATAAGTTATCCAATTTAGTACCCTATTGTGATAGAGAACTTTATCTTTTCCTGCCTTTTTTTTTTATCCAGAAGGTTTTCTTTATCTCTTTTTCTTTTTTAAGCTCTCTGAAGTAATTGCATTTGTCTTTAAAGTCTGTGATTATGATTACTTTCAAGGAAAAGGCTCAAGAAGGGCAAAGATTCTTCAATCATTGCAGATGGACAGCTGTTTGTCACTAGTGGGCTTGTAGTGTTGTTACTGTTATTTTGTTCTTGTCCTGAAAGTTTAGTTTAGGATCTATAACTTCCTGGTTGGGTAATTAATTTAGAAGTAATGAAATACTGCTGCAGTAGAACACAGAGTTTTAAGCTGTATAAAATTTAATGTGTGTATAAAACTATGTCACAATTCTATACTGCTGCTTCTGCATTGGTTCTTTTATGACATAATAAATTGTGAAATTAGAGCCATTATTCAGGTAAAATAAATAAGATAGTGCCTTAATACTGCTGCTACATGTTAAATTAACTATTTACTAACTTGCTCCAGGGTGTCTGCTTCAGGTTTTCAAGTGACAAAAAGAAAATGGAAATTATCTCAACCTGTGTTTTCACAGCCATGTACATGACTTAATCAGCTGAATCAAGATGTAGAAGGAGTTCAACATGTCACTACTGTATTTTTGGGTTTTTAACCTACTTCACGTAATATCTGGTAGTGACATGCTCCAACTTTTTTGTTCTACATTTTATCTCAGCTGAACAACAGTCATGTACATGTGAGAAGGAACAGCTTTTTTTAGACTGCTCTGGAGATGGGTTAAGAAATCACAGTAATGGATTTCTCAGAAATAGGTTAAAAACACCCAAACTTATTAGTCTGACTTCTTAGCTCAATGAGAGAAGCCTAAAAAAACATTCTTGTTTCAGTCTATGGGAACTAGACAGCAGTTACTTGTTTGAAATTTATACTTTTATGAAAGCCAAGAAGTATTGGAAACATAGTGTCTCTTTGAAATAACCCAGCACCAATATCTGGACAAAACAAGCATAGCAAATTTTTGAAACTTCTGGCCTTGGTGAAGCAATGGTGTTTTAGTGTGTTAGAATGGATCTGACACCACAGGCACAGAAAAACCAATGTGAGCAGGCATGATTTGGCTAAATATCTTTTGCTGTGGTTTCCTGATGTTATAGCTCTTGAAGCTATTCCTTGGCTTCTCATTGACCCTGGTCATATATGAAGGTGCAGATTTCAGTAGTAATTTTTTTTCTAATCAGGCAGTCATTGCTTTCTGGAGACAGAGACTGTGAACTTGGCAGCCTCTCTCTAGGTGGTTGTTTAAAGTGTGTGGTTCTCTGTTTATTGGTGATTTCAGCACATCCTTTCTATCTACTTTCTCTTCTTTCACAGACTTCCCTTGTTTTGTGTACACTAAACTATATATGCTTTTCTATATTTTCTGGGAAATATGAAGTATGTAGGTGTGTGATGAAATGAATTAATATTGAGTCGTGTGACAATTTTGTTTAATGAGTACCTCTCTCACATGAATTTAAAAGCTTCCTTGCTGTAAGGATTAAAAGATGAAGTTACAGTAGAACAGCCTGGATGCTGAGTTAGGGTCTCTAATTTTCTGTGTATCAGAGTTAAACAATGTACAAACATTTCTCTAGACATCTAGTTCTCCAAGAGAGAGTTAAAGTATCAAATAATATGTAACTTAACCTTCTTGCAGTAATAAATTCAGTGACCAGCCTCAACAAATCAGAGATTATTTGAGGAATACTTTGAAGTTCATGAAGACTGAGTCCTCTACATAGCTCTTTGTAGCAGACTTCAGTCCTCATATGGAAGACTGTTTATATTTTCCAGATGCCAACTAAGGCAAAAGGTGATAATGGACCCAGAGAACTGGCCTGCACATGTTTGGTCTGGCCTGTGAAACTAAGGATTATAGGGTCCTATGAGAGTAAATCTAATATATGCGCACAGTTACAGTTGAACAAGGGATGATATCTTTGTAATTTTTTGACCCTTGAATATTTTGCATCCTAAATTATCATTTTATGTAACTTTGGCATAAGAAAATGTCTTTTTTTACATAGAAAATTTAAGACACTTGAATCCTGTAATGAGAAATGATTCATGAGAAGACAGTATTCCACACTGTGTAGTACATGAATTCTGTGAGAGGGATGCCCTTGAATTATTTAAGGCCATTTCTTAACTGTAATGCTGAACAGCTGTGAGACACACTTATTTGCCTGCCAGTTTCTGGGGAGACATTTTGTCTGACCAAGTGATGCAGGATTAGGCCCAGAATCGTTGCCAAAATAGAGTGTAGAATGCAAAGAATAGATCTAAAATTCCAGTCTTGGTGGTTTTATACTATCTTCTCAGATTTTGTAAATCTCAAGAGAAAACTTATAAATAAATGTATTGAATTTTTCTACTGCCTGTTGTTTTGGTTACAGATTTTTGCTTGTAAAATTGTTAAATATACTTGTTGTCATTCTGAAGGCTGGGCAGCAAAGATAGGTTTATGTGCCCTAGTTTGAAAAACTACTTAGTCACTTCATGTATTTCTTTCCCCTTTCTCAATCAGAAACTGTACTATGTTCTGATAGTGAATGTGTTTATTTAAAAAAAAAATCAATATTCATTTATATTAAATGGTAACACTTAAACTCTGGCCAAAGTCAATAAATGAATCAACATAAGAACCATGAGCACACTTTCAGATTCACAAATCTTTTAGGTTAATTTAAAATGAAAAACCCCACTCTAGTGTGGTTCTAGTTGTCTCTGGTGTCCTTTTAATAGATCATTATCTCAGTAAAGTATTTCAAAGCCTCATTGAGATAGGCACCATAAGGGATGCCACTTCAAGTTTAAGAAAAGTAAATTAACTTCTGGGCTGAAAACTTTATAATTTTTCTTGTGAATGCAAAACATTTCTACTAAACCTGGAATGCATTTTCTGAAACAAAGAATATGGCTAATCACTGGGGTGGATCTTGTTGGAAGTATTACAGTTTATGCACTACTTAAAAGACATTGCAAAACTCACTTTATTGAATATAAGTTACAGTTCTCCCTGAAATTGCAAGAAAACGTCAATAATTATCTCTCATTTGACTTCAGTTCTCCTTCCCTTGTTAATAATCTCTGGGATTTTTGCCTGAGATATTCACAAGGGACTTCCTTTAGGGCATTTCTCATGATCCTTGTATCTGAAAGCAAGTAGTTCTACAAAACTGCAGACCAGAGTTCAAGCAGACTGCTTGGAAAATATCCAGACTCAATTTCTTTTAAATTCTTGATTTGTCTTTTTATGTGCCTGGCAAAATAATTCTGATGCAAAACCTACTTCCCTCGAGGGATGTATTTTTTGCTTGCTTTTCAAGTGAAATGCCTCAGTAAACTGAGGGCAGAAAGTGACCGCTGTGTGCTCATGCCAGTCAGTAACTCATTGCAGATTGGCATTGTGTTTTCTCTTGAGCATCAGAAAAATGCAATTTCCCAGAAGACACGTTTTTGTTTGCCTAGGAATTATGAATTGTATAGGAGAATCATCTGGAGAACTCTGTAGTCTGCATCCTGTTTAGCAGAACAGGTACTCTAGGCCCTTTCTGGCATCAAAGTCTGAATTTGGCTTGCTGTGAAGAGGATTAAATGCTTTGATGAGGAAAACAAAATCTGAAAAGAAGAAAGGTTGTTATATCAATTTAAAGTAACTTCTAGATATTTCTTTAGAAGCTCTATATGGTAGAGCATAAAGAATGTCATTAGCCATGGTATGTAACTGCAAATGGAAATGGTTCTGCAGTAGCACAGTAATAGAGAAGTAATAGGAATTAATGTGGATGAGGAAATGAGGTTAGTCTTCCTAGACGAGTAAGGAAAAACTGAATCTATTCAAAACTATGAAGAGAATATGGAAAAGTACTGTGTTTCACCTGATGTGGTACTCCTGGAGAAAGAGAAAAGTCTCTCAAAAGAAGTATATTTTTGACACAAGTTGTTAGACCTCTGACTCACAGAATTGAGGCACTCCCATTCTTGTATAGCTCAGCAAATATCTGTTTATGTCTGCAGGTTTAATACCAGTAATTGGCAATGAAAGAGGCATCCAAGAACTCTCACAAAAATGGTGTCTTTTAGCGGAATTAAGCTCTGGATCTAAATTTGGATAATGGTTTATTTGTTTCCATGGAGAAATGAGCATTCAGTGCCAAATTCCCTTGAACTTCAGGGAAGCTCAGATCTTTAGCTCCTTTAAGTCATGCAGTTGTAAAATTTTATGAGTAATAATATAAGAAGGATGAATAGTATAAGAGTATGGAGCTTACAAGAGTGATAAAAGATATTATTTTTGCCTCTTACAGTTTGCAATCCAAATTAAACTGACACAACTCGTTGATAGTACCTCCAGTCTAGATTTGGGCACAGAAGTGGTTGATGCAAATGTGTGCATTTGTTGGTCTGGGGTTTTATTTGTTGTGGGTTTTGGTTTGGTTGGTTTGTTTGTTTTGTTTTTAAATAGCTGATGGAAAAGTGAAGGTCTAAGGGATGATGGGAAAAACACTCTGGGCTCGTCAATTTAGGCAGAATGACTTCCATGTACTTCCTTTTGTATCTAGTGCTCATGCTGCAAAGATGCTGCATTATGATTATGTGGATGCCACCATAATCCTAGGAGGACCCACCTGTCAGTGCTAGTGAATTGTTAGAGTGGAAAGACTGAAATATCTTTAGCAGCTATTCCTTCAGCTACTTCTCCTTTCACTCTGATACACTCCTAAGCTAAATTTCTGCATTGGTGAATAAATGTAATGTCTGTTGTACTGCTGAAATGTCAAAGCTTTGCATGACATCTCCTTTAGTGACTGATCTTATTTTTTCACACCAGCTGTATGGTACACTTGAAAGAAGAATTGCAACTCTGCATCTTTTTAGTGGTCCTCCAGGGGCTATGGGGGGATAACTGCTTGCCTCCTTACTTTCCTGACTTTTAGCAAGGCAGAACCTGTGTATTCCATTAATTTTCTTCCTGGTGTTCCAGATAACAAATAATACAGTGGACTGTATTTCTGGGTTTTGGAGGACTAGAATTCCTCTTCTGGTGTTCCTATCCCTCTTTTTTTTTTTTATATATATATGTGTGTGTGCACCAGCTGTGATCTTTTTGGGAAGGAAAAAAGTGAGGAGCAGAAGTACTGGGGGAAAAAGAAGATTGTTGGCTTACCACAGGGAAAAATATAAGTGATCTGGAAGCTGTTAAAAGTGAGTCAGACTTCTGTGCATCTTTGTTTCTCAGTTCTAACTGTCTAGCATTAATTTTGATTTAGAATATTTCTAATGTTTGGAGGGCTGATTATAAGATGGACATGAGGTTAAAATATTTGGTGGAATATTTTCAGAGCTAAAATCAATAAATAACCATTTGCAGTTCTCATTCTTTTCAGAACTGTAGCAGGTTGTTGAGGTAATGCTCTATTAAAAGTATGTAAAATGTCTGAGAATAAGTGTGGGTGTTACTGTGCAGTGAGGCCAGACAGATGGAAGACTGACAAAGCAGGTGTCAGGAAGAACAGACTGGTTGCACTCTCTCCAATTTTTTTCCCCCCTACTTTGAGATGGTGTTGATTATCTCTCTAAATCAAATATGTCCACAGATTAAGTGGCACACATTTCCCTAGAATACTTACAAACTCAATTGAGTAAAAAAAGAATTACAGCTCTATACAGTCAGCCAAATAAAAGAAATATTTCATAGTAAAAAGTATCAGTAACAGTAGTTGATTGATGCTTAAAGAACTACGGTTGTCTAGTGGAAATATTTGAGAAGCACTCTATTTCTATAAATTTTCTGCTTACAAAATTTGACATCTCTAACTTTTTTGTCATGCATGCCCTTGTGTTTTGTATTGCTAGGGAATCTGTGTAAAAGCAAAACCTGCATTTCTGAATCAGTCTTCCTTTTTCATTTGAAATCCTTATTCTTTTGTTGTAGAATAATTTGAAGTGATTAAATAATTATTTCACATAGAAACACAACAGTCCAATGATTCAATGATATCCCTTTCTTTTAATTCAGTGACTTACTCTTCAACCTGCAGAATAGCATCTCAGATTATTTCCAGAAGAATGTATCCTTTGTAGACCACTGTTCAGAGCATAGCTTAAAATGTTTTATTTAATGTGTGCAGATACAACACAGTCTTATATGGACCAGCCATAGTGCTTTAATTTTGGATTCATATTTTTGTTTTAAAGACTACTGAGCAAGCTTGTATTTTTCTTTCCTTTTAATTTAATTTTATATTGGAAGCTTCTAGAGCTGAAATGATGACAAGACACTATTGTTTTATAAATACGAACTTTCACAATTGAAATACGCTTAGTAATGGTCAAATAGTTCTTTCTCTTAGGTAATTTAGTTGTCAGATTCACTCTTGACTATTAGAGTTTATTGAGTCTGAAACAGTAATACTAGTATGTAGTTGCAAACATAGTGAAGCTAAAACAATCCTAAAAGCAACACATTCTTTTTCTTTACCCAACTATTTCATTGCTTGGGTGCTTTAGTCTCATTGGTTTCAATTTCAGGAAGTTTATGTTTGTCACTACTTTTATTAACAGCAGCATCTCATATTTGAGTTCTCTTCAGCATGAGACTGGACAAATACTTTGCAATGAATTCCACAGTCAGCAGGAAAGTGTGTTGGTTTGGGGTTCTTTTTTTCCACATGAAATATCCAACAGAGGGAAATTGGATAATTGCATCTGCCCATCCGAGAGGGATCAGGTAGCACCATTGACTCAGGTTATCGGTCTGTCTTGTTAATGTCTGGAGAATCTTGTGCTTTTTACTTTCATGGAAAATAAGACATCCTTTTTTTGTCTGAAAAACATAGTTTGGAATAAGGGATGCAAATAAGAAATTACATAGGGAAAAATATATTCAGGTTCCATGAGAGAAGTTGGTGACCGTTATTCACTCTGGCAGGAATCTTGAAATAAAGTCTTCTACTGGTGAGCCCTATTGCTGGTAAAAAGATGGACTCATAATATTTTAAAAATACAGCTCAGAGTATATGCTTAGAATTCTATACATCACAGAAGCTTCTCTAAGCAGATCAGAATTCCTAAATGTGCTGTGGTTATTAGGGTGCTTTCAGATGCCACTGTCTAAAGGTTAATTTTGCATGTAATCAAAACGCCACTCTCCTGTTATACTTCAGGACAGAGTTGGCCTGAATTAAACAAGAATGTGCACTCAGTGCCTTCAGCTTTCCAGTGTCATCTTTCATTGAGGACTGGGATTTAAGGAGCAGAACATGCTTTCAAACTTCAAGTGTATATACTTTCATTTTTTAAAAGAAAGACCTGCTTTTCTAAGCTTTAGTAGACCTGTTTTTCAGCTCTGTGTCAAAGAGCTGAGGAGTGTGAGGTTGCTAGTATAAGCTAGCCCAGTTTAACCCCTTGTGAGAATGTGCAAAAAAGGAATTAAGCACAAAGAGGAAGAAGTTAAGGGAATCATCTTTCTTTTCCGTTTGATTGACAGTGTAGATACTGGGACTTGACTTGCTCAGTTTCCCATTGAGAGATCATCAGAAAACTCTGAAAAAGCAACAACAGCAGAGTTTTTGCTCCAAGCATCTAGGAGATTGGTTTTGTCTGATGTGAGAACATAAAAAGGAAGGAGAGGGGAGGGAAAGCTGCTTCATCTCTCCCCAGAGTCTTTTCTTCCACTAGTTTCTAAATAATGCTTATAGTATCGTCTCTCGAGTCACTTAAAAAAGGTGCAGACTGAATTTTGCTGAAAGTGAATGGGTCCAAATTTCCAGCTTACTAGTTTCCCCAAGGACATCTAGATGTGACTGACCTAGTCCTTAGACTTTAGAGCTGTCATGGAGGTTTTCATTTTTTTAATGTTGGCTATGGCCAATTCAACTGGTCTGTTGCTGTTCTGAATTTGACAGTATATCCAGGGGCGCAAACGATGCTCCCACCATCAGCAGCTACGTGTTTTTGTTTTTTTAAGTGAGCAAAAATAAAAACTTCTAAAAATAGTGTTAAACTTGAGGCTTTTTCCTTGGAGCCTGTTTCTGCAATGGCGTAAGCCTACCAAACAGATCTAAATTGCTAAGCAAAGCTCGAGGCAGTCTGGAATATTGCGTATCTATTTCATTAAATATTTGAAAGTGCCTTAGAACAAACCTGAAACTTTGAGAATTATGTGTCAAACAGAAAGCTCTTCATAGATAGATGGTTCTTTGATCTCATTTTGTCTAGAAATGCTATGCTGAAGCTGAAATACTTTGTGTAGAATATTTTTCTTTAAATCAGAGCTTCTAGAAACATTAAGCTTCTTCTGAAGCAATTTTATCTGTGTGTGTCTATTTCTGACATGGGAGGCTAGAGAAAATGCACCTGAATGCAGCTGTAGATTGACCCCTGGAAACTACTTATCACGGAGTCCTAATGCCCTGACTAGGAAGAACTGGTCTGCCAGATCTGCAGCTCTTCTGATGTACAGAAAGAAGAGATAATAAAAATATTAAACGAATGACTGTTCTTTTCACCGTTGTCAAGAAGATAACAGGAAAACAGTAATTGTGAATGCTTCATAAGACTCTAAAACCACACATCTTTTGGAACCTAAGTATAAACAATTTTGTTTTCTTGGTCATTTTCTGAGTTCAGTGAAGAGTACGTTGGTGTTTGCAAGGACAGCATAAATGCTTCTTATTTCATCTCTTACCTTTGCAATGTCATGCACTTACATAAAATCCAGTTCAGCCATGATCTCTCAGGAATGCCAGCAGGAGATGTGAAGGCATCAGGCACTGCTGTTTATATGGCCGGTGCTTTGGATCCGATATGAAGAGTTAGAAGAAAGGGGAAGCGGGTAGATTCTCAGGAACTCCAACTCCTGTTTTTCTATCAAAAATGAAACCTACACTCACCTTTTACCTCCAAATTTTCTGCTTACCATTTAACTTGAAGGAGTTAAATTTTCCTATGGTTGTAAACTCTACATGCAGTCCAATTGACTTGCTGACATGTAGTTGTAGCTAGGAAAGAAGCTACACAAGATGAACCTGAAGCAGACAGAAGTTTTTTTAATATAGGGCACTCCCTGCTAGGAGGAAAAATCTTTCGTAATTTCTTTACACACAAACTGTCTGAATTAGCATTTTATGGCTTCCTAAATTTTTTATGTTTGAATTGGAATATTATTCTTGCTTTAGTAGTGTTGGGGTTTTTTTGCTTTTTTTTTTTACTGGTTAGATAGAATTTTCTAGGTCCAATTTGGTGTATGTAGTCAAAGACAGAATCTGATGTGGGGTGCGCTCTGAGAAAACATGCTCAGCCTGCAGGTTGAAGTAGAAAAAGTGAAGATTAGGTTAGTTCTGGGACTTGTTTTCTGGGTTATTTTATTTTGTTTTTTAAGTGCAAAGCATTCAGAATGTGTGAGAAGTGCAACTAAGAGACTGACTGACTTTGACTCACAAAGACCTTTGCAATTTTTTTCCCCTCCTAGTGCTCATTTTAAAAGAGTATCAAGATTGTATCATATAGTCATACTGTACTTAGTAAAAATAACACCTCTTATCGAAGTAGTTGGATAGTGGTCAGGTGAGAATGAGGAAATATAAAAATGTGGGGCAAAACCACAAGGATCAAAAAGCTTGTTGCAGTCTTTTCTCACCCTGCCAGACATGACGTGGAGTTTTCTGATCCATCTCGTTATAGCTTCGGTGATGGTGTTTATTATTGATAACTATACAGAGATAGATTGTTGCTAGGTGCATTTTCAAAAGCATAGATGCAATCTACCTCTTCTTTCCTAATTTCATGTTTTGTAAGTCTAGCAAGAAAACATAACGAAATATGATTCATGATACCAATCAGAGCTATGAAAAATGTAAATAATATGGGAAGGGTTTGGTGTCTTCTCTTTTGCTTTAAAAAAAAAAATTAAAAAAATTAAAAAAATATGGGAGTTGGTGTGATCTAAAAAGTTAGAGTAAGAAGATGGTAGTTCTAGGGAAGGAAGAATGGGCTTTTGCATTGGTATATGCTCATTAATTTCATAGGCAGTGTGACAGGGGCTAGGAGTTGATATACTGCACGTTAGATATACTCAGGTCCTTAGGTGTAAGACTATGGAGGATAGGCAAAGATGTGCTGTCTGAGGAATTGTGCTCTGTTTTCTCTACTATTGGTTGTACCATTAGTTTTCCCAGGCTGTGAAATGAGCATAATTGTTACCCTGGAGAAACATGATTTAGATTAATTTTGGAAAGTCTTAAAATAAGTGCTAAATAGTAATAATATTTCGTTTTCTTGTTTTAGTCCACTGACTATAGGCTGGTATTTCCAAAGTTTGCCAGTATGCTTTCTCTGACTACCCTGCATGGCATTTCTGAATGGATTACTATTCTGCATATTTAACAGCAGCCAAAAAATACTGGAATTACTTTATTGCACTAAAATAAATTGAAATAAACTGCTGCTATATAGCACTTGGAATATTCTCTAAGAGTTATTTGATACCTATACTTAGAAGCTTCACTGGAAGTAATACACACTTAAAATGAAATATAGTGCAAATTCAAATGAATGAAGGCAACAGTTGAAAATTATATGTAGCTCAACATGAGCATGTTTCTCTCTAACTTCAAAGTGTTTTACTAGAAATACTAGGAGAGGAAAATCCTGTGTTGGATATGGAATATTTTTTTATTAAGATTCATTTCTGTTAAAGACTGTTGTCAGGATCATGAGAAAAACATAGTTCCACTACAGATGTGTAAGTAGGTGTGTATATATAATATAGTGTAAGCTTGATGGAGTAGTACGTTTATGTTGGGGAAGAGCATGTTGGAAAAAAAAAAGGCCAAAATTTGAATTTTTGTCTCCTATATCTTGCCAAAAGCTCAGTTTGTAATTTGCTCTATGGACATCTTTGTCCTCTGTACAATATAGAGAAGTATATTATCAAGCACAGTGAGAACATCTTTCTGCTGATAAGGTCTTAATCTCTTGTGGGAAGTAGCTGACTGGACAGAGATATGGTTGAGGAGTAAGAATTTGCATGTAGGTCAGCTTACGCTGGGGTGCTGCAGAACTGCAATTCAATAAAGGGAAAGCAGGGTCAACTAGACACATGGAAGTCCTGAGAGGGCCAAGAAAATGCTGTTGCTGTGTAGCCAACTTTTTATTTTTATGTGCCCTGAATTTAGAGGGTCTACAATGTCAGCATTATTTGTACTTAACAAATAGGATTTAAAAAACCAAACCAAACAAACCCCACCAAAACCAAAGAAAACCCAAACAAAACAACACCACAACAACAAAAACAAAACAAAACACTCCTAAAATGTCACATCATTTCAAATAAATTTTTGAGCTGTGGAGGCAAATTTTAGGCTAATTATATTGATATCTGCATCGAGCTCAGTGAGTAAGTCCCTGCAGAATTGAGTTCTCTCTTTAGCTGATTAGACTTCCTTTTCTTCTCTAGCAGTGTCTTTTGCCCCTGGGTCCCGTACATATAACTGCAAAGTTGTTGGGCCCAGCTGTCACAGTGATGGATCAGTACGTGGAACTAGTCTCGCAGAACCCTTGTCTCTTCAGGTTGTATGAGAAATTGAGTTAATTAATGATACATCAGGACTACAGAACTGAGGGCCTGTATCAGGTGCTGACAAGAGGCATCCATGCGTGTGCCCAGCAAGTCCTGGGAACTAACTTCATTTATGAAGTCTCTGTTTATGTAGTGGAGATCACTATTATGATTTTGGGGGTGATGTTACTTTATTTGGGACACGTCAAACTTGAATTATACTGATCTGAATAGCTCTCTTGCATGTGATTGTGACTAATTTTGTTTTGTTTTATATTTCCAAAAGGATAGCAAGAGTCCTTGCAAGGTCAAACAGCTGCCCCAGACGTCATCTGGGAGGTTTAAATTATAATTTCCTCAGGCAGAAAGAGAGGAAAATTAAACTGTCAATGAAACTGAGATCCATTACTTGTTTATTTTCTAGAGTGAAACTCCAGACAGATTATATCATTGCCTCTTATATATGGTCCTTCCTTGCACTATGCAGAATTAATAAAGGAAAAGCTATTCTTGAGCTATGGGCTACTGCAAAGTCCTCATTAATGGTGTTCATTGGTTCACAGGTAGTCACTTAGCTAGTTTTCTTGACTCCTTTGCTATATCTACTGCTTTCTATTGACAGGAAAGGGTAATTTGTTTCAATCTAAGGTGCACTTCTAAAATAAAGTGGATGGCTTCCCCTCTGGAAATGCATGTAGAAAGCTAAGTGAGATTATAAATGTCTTTTTTAGAAATTATTAAATTACACATTGTTTTCATCTTAGCCAGAGAGCATTTTCTTCTTGTTAAACGTAGCCATCAGTTGCAGTGTTTTATTTTTCTCCACTGGAAGCATTATCAATTTAATAAATCAACTGCTTTTAGTGAATCTTGGTTCAAATCCTATCTGAGATAAGTAGCAAATAATTTAGATTCCTTAAAGTCATGCAATATTACCCAGTGAGAGAGTTTAAGCTTGGCATGTTCATAATGTTCTTCCTGCATCTAATCTTCTGCTGTGATAGCATTTAACACTTAATGTATTACTAGTGAAGAAGCTGACAACCAACAAATGGGGAGGAACATTCTTCTTGTAGTCATCACTGGCCTATTTTGGCAATGAATTTGTTCACTTTCTGTGAACTTTAGGCATTTCTAGAGATTTCATTTACACATCTCTATCTTTCTTATTCTTGTTTAAATAAATAACAGATTTTAGCACTCTCATGGGCAGATATTTTTAGTATGGCAACATACAACATACAAGAGTGACTGCAGTGTTTGCAGCAGCTTGGTTAATTAAGTTAATTGGTTAGCAAGTTGGGGCCCTGGTTTATTTGACTCTTGCAGTAAGCCTGGAACAATTCCAGAAGTATTAAAAAAAAATAAATATCAAATTCCAACCAAAAAACACAAAACCTCCCACAACCAAAACAGCACAATTTTGTTTGAAGATATTAGTATTCCAAGATACTTCAGATGGAAATTGTTGTTTTCTTTCTGTGATCTTTATGGTATAAGGTAGGACCAGTGGCAGAAGCACCACAGGTCACTTCTGAAGTTCTCAGCTTTGTGCTGTGCATTTGTATTGGTGATGGCAAAGATTAAACAAGTTGTGTGGGTTGTCATATTCCAGTAGAACACAGCCTCCTGCCAAGCTGGCTCTCAATTACAGCTTGGGAAAACAGCTTGGTGCCTGTTCTGTTTTTACAGCTTTGAAGCTCTGCCTTGGTTCACATGGCAGTGTATGTTTTGGGTTTTTGTTGGGGGGCATTTTTTTGGGTTGTTTTTTTTTTGGTTGTTTTGTTTTTGAAGTCATTATGAGATAGAAAACATTCTGGAGATGCTTTTAGTTTGATTCCCTATACTAGTGTAACCTCTATGACAAAACACTGTTTAGGTATCCTGTGATGATATCTTGGAGCTGTGGTATTGTCTAAATACTTTATAAATGAAAAATACAGAAACAGCTGGGGTGGAGTATCAGAGAAATAGGACATATATATATGGCAGATGGCTGGGTTTTTTTGAAGCACAGGATTAATTTCAATAAACACTCTGAAACAGGATTTACATCTTGATATGGCAGAAGTGATATCCTGCCACTTCATGACTTAATAGGATATGAGAAATTGGTTTTCTAAAACGCGAACCATGTTGGATCTTTTAAAGCAGGTATTCCTCTACATTCCCATACCCATGCCGATAGTGGCTACTTATGCATTTGGAAAAGGCCGTATTTTATGAGTAGGGAGGAGTTTTCTGAGCAGGTTGTTTCTAAGCTGCATTGGAAATTTTTACTCAAGTGAATAGTTTGGTAGTTTGGTTTATAGTCAAGGTTTTTATTTATTCAGTTTAATGGAGTAATAGATTTCATGCCCAGTGACGCTAAAAGTGAGGTCAAACAATGAAAACCATTGAGCTAGGTGCAATGTTGGCACAGGTGTATTCAGAATGCAGATTGTGGATTCTGCAGTCTGACTTAATTTCTGTACATGAAGAATACCTACTTCAGACAGTATATAAACTTTGGCATTGCCAATAGTCTTTATTTTTCTTGTAACACCACACATTATAAACCAAAATTCATTCCTTGGTCTATGTACTGGATTGAAGGTGTTCTTTAACTTCCTAAAGTTAATGTATTTCTTTTGGGAAGGTGTCACACTTCATTGCAGCAGGAAATGGCTTTCATTACTTTTTTCTGGATCAGCTGCTCAGTTTTGTATCGATTGTTCTGCTTTTTCAACCATTCAGGCTCATGAGTTACTCGCTTTCTTTCTCTCCTCAGAAATCAGAGCTGTGGCTTGCTTTTCAAGAAGCTTATGTAGTTTAATGGATGTGGAGCCATGCAGCTAGAACTCCTCAAAGAAAACACCTAGCTAAATTGGGAAAACATTGTACCAATATTTCTTTTTACTGATTTAGTACAATTCAGAATTAACCACTGGCATGAGACTTCAGGAGAGCAAACTAGTAACATTTGGAAGACGCTTGGGTAGAAATGTGGTATTTGCAGATAATATTAACCACTGAGTGTTAGTACATCTGGTCAGCCTAAGGGACACATTCCGATGCAATGTGCATGCTTCCAACACAATGCAGTGTATATTTCTTTGGGTATGACAGAAAGAGAGCTTGCTTTTGGTGGAGAGTATGAAATAAGAAAATAAGATACTGAAGTGGATGGTCTATTGACTTATTTCACTTTTTATAGCTGGAACAACTCCAGACAGCTAAGGCTGCTGTTTTGATTTATATATATTTATATTTATATGTTTTATATATTTATAGTAAGCACAAAAGACATTTATTCTTAAGAGCTTTATTTTATTTATTGGAAAATAGAGACAGATACCCCAATATATCTGTATCTTTCTATATAATTGATACTTTATGGACTTTCAAAAAAAGTCTTCATCTGTTTAGATTTGTACCATGTCCCTCTTCTACTATTTATATATTGAGTAAATAAGCATTGCCAACTATTTTAGACAGATGTAATGATCCTTGGATCTAGCAAATTCCTTATCTGAACAAATACATTTTTAAACCAAGAAGATCCCACAAAACCTCCATATCCTGAATCTCTCACATTTGTTAGTTGTAGTGCAAAAAAATAGGTTTTAATTGTAGTTATTGTGTGTGAACAAGGCAAAAGAATCACATATGTAGAATTAAGTTTACTCTTTCTAAAACACAACAGTGGTCACTAGTTTATCTGATTTCCCCAATCAGTGTGGTGCTGATTGTCCCATTATTTGATGGCTATGTTATGGAAATTAGAGCTAGATGACTTTTTATGGTGCTTCAGGGTAAAATAAAGCAGCTTAGGAATGGTGCCATTATTCTCATGCTGAAGCTCTGCAAGGACTATAACAACTGAACCTTGATTGAAGATTTTGACAGGCCCATCATCTGTAAGAGGAAAATGGACACACTTTAAATTCTGACAGTATAATAAAACTGCCAGCTTAAGTAATGAAGAGGGTCATGTCTTGTCAATATTGCAATAGCATTCATATTCCGTGGCAGTCAAATCGGTGTCTATGGTAGTTTAGATACAGCTTTATTATGGAGCTGTGGGGTTTTGTTGTTTAATTTTATGACACTTAAAAGGAAATGAGGCAGGTAAGAAGGTCTTTCTGTATATGACAAGTGTACATGGTCTTACCTTGATTTTATTTTTTTGGGGGGGGCAGTGGCTACTTTCCCAGAAGCTGCACTGAGATAAAGAGCACAAACCATTTATAACCTACTTATGCCCCTGTAGATGTAGCTGGGAAGGAAATGGTCTTATTTCAGGAGAGAAAAATTAGACTTTTTCTCTTCTTTTTTTCCCCTTTAAACAGTGACAAAATACTGGAAGCTTGAAAATTCACAGCTGAGATCCACAGTATTTCTTCTCAAATAAGAAAAGCTTTCTTGTTAATAATTTCTATCAGACACTAAAAGCTGTACTAAGCTCAGAAACAATAGACAGAAGCAACTATGGTTTACATGTTCTGTATCTCCTTATCTCTAAATAACAGTGGAATAAATGAGCAGATTCTTGTTATGATTAAGTTAAAACTGGAATGGTTTTACTACTGTTAGACAGAAAAGGGCAACTGCAAAAAACTGTCTGGTTTTGGTCTTTGAGACAAGGGTATCTGCAGCTGATGGCTCTGACTGGGGAAACTTTTAGGAAATGAGAAACTTCTCTCAGCCCCTTGCCTCTGAAATGCAGTTAACTCCATAGTTTCTCATTTCCTTTGCCTAAGAAACTTGCAGCATTATAAAATAATAAAAACCAAAAAAAATCCCTGGAGCCTTAGAGAGTACTCTGTTTGCATCATGTGTAACACGGAGGGTTATACTGTGAAGTTACAAAGACTGCATTGGGCTGTACTTCATACACTTTCTGCATTCTATGTGTTTTGGTTTTGATTGTGATATTGATTGCCAACTGATCAAAGCCTCAGTCACACTGTTAGTTAACCCTTTCACTGAAACAGTAAATTATCTGCTTACAAAGCCTTTTACCACTCTTGTTAAGAAGTGTACCTAAATGTGCAGCTAAATTTGTCTGCTTACAGTGTGTATGGAATTTACTGATGTCATTTGCTGCCTGCTCTTCGTCAGTTCAAAGATAAGGAATATTTTCCCCAAGTGGAGGTGAGAATATGTTTTTTAATTTAATCTTTATGGAGTGTGGTTAGGCCTTTTTGTAAGGAAGAGATTGTCAGGAGAACTTGTTGACAGGGTCTATTTGATTTTTATCTGTTTCTGAAATTAACATAGAAAATAGTCTTCTGTGAATTGCCCTGAATGTAATGCTACTCCATACATTTGTCTGAAATGAAATTTTGTCAAGGGACTGATGAGAGATGACAGTGGGGAGGAGGAAAGAATAACTGGCATGGCTGATCAAAGTCTATCAATTCATAAATAAGGAATGTAGCAGGTTCTGAAGATCTGAGCTTGTAGCTGAAACCCCTGGGAAGACTGAGCTGCAATGATTGGCACAACATCTCAGATAATAAGCTGGCCTGGTAAAGATTCCGTTTTATAACAAATGAAATACTTCATACTACCTTGTAGCAGAATTAACTTTTGTATTTCTGGGACTTCATTTCAAAAGATGCATTATATGTTGTTTGTCTCTGCCTATCAGTTCTCGATGTACATTCAAGTTCTCATTGTTTTCTTCTCTTCTAATACAGAAAGTCAAATTGGAAGAAAATTCTGTACTGAATCACAGTGATGAGCTGTAGGCTTTACCTTGTGTGTATGTGTGTTTATGTGTATGTATTTTTTGTTGTTCTTAATACAAGAGTAGAGATTCTATGTCAAACTGTCAAGGCTATCGGGCAGCTACTAATATTCCTTCCAAAAACTACTGAGTGTTGGGAAAATATGCCTTCTTATCTTTCAGTGTTTGCATATCTCATTTAAATCTCCTGTCTCATTGTGGGAGCGGGCACACTGGATTAAAAGGCAATAGTTAAGAAACCCAGTCTGTTGATCTGATGTCCTTGTCACACCAACTTGTTTATATTTGCTGTGCTTTGGAGTCCTTTTCTTGAAGTGGTGTTGACAGAATTACAGGGTAGCTGGCAAGAAGAATGTTATAAAGTTATCTTGGTAAGTGTGGATTTTTAAGAAAAACTTATTCTCAGCATTTATCCAGGGGAGCCTTTTACTTGCTTTAAGATACACAGCAACAGAAAAGGAAATGGTGGTGTGCAGTTATGGAGGCAATGCTCTTAACCATTCCATACATGTAATGCCTCCCTTGGTTTTTAGAATATAGTGGTAATTTATTTCATTTTTGCATGTCAAAGCATTTCAGTGCTGCCATGCGACATAGAAACAGAGCTAGTTTTGAACAACTGGCCATGGGTACTAGAATAAGACAAACTTGGTTTTGTGAGGTCTTCATAAGTAAGCTAAACCTGCATGGCTGGTGTGTACACTGTTCCTTTTAATGTAGTTCAGACTCAAACATTGTACCCTTTTTTCTTCACTTCTTTCTCTAACCATACTGTGTGTTAAAATTTTATCCTTGTCACCAAAATGTGTTCATAGGTTTTCCATTAGTCATCAAGCATGGAATCACATGGGGGGTTTTGGGTGGGTTGTACTTTTGTTTTGTTTTTGTTTTCTTGGTATTAATGGCTTGTATTTTGTTGTTTCAAATAAAATACAAGCGGTGTATTACTTTTAAGGGCTTAATGTCTGAGAACAAAATGGTTGCTGTTCTCTGAATCACAGAATCACAGAATCACAGAATTCTAGGGTTGGAAGGGCCCTCAAAGGATCATCTAGTCCAACCCCCCTGCCAGAGCAGGGTCACCTAGGGTACATCACACAGGAACGCATCCAGGCGGGGTTTGAATGTCTTCAGTGAAGGAGACTCCACAACCTCTCTGGGCAGCCTGTTCCAGTGCTCCGACACTAGCACAGTGAAAAAGTTCTTCCTGATATTCACATACTAGAAGAGTGCTAAAATAAGAAGGTACTGAACACAAAAAATTGGAGTTTTAACTCTTTTTATTGATTCAGCTCATGTATTTCAAGGATTTCAGGAGTTGAGGAGAAGGGCTGCATTTTTTAGCATCTTAGCAAATTGTAATTGGGTGTCCTAAATGGGCCGTTTAATTATTTCAAAGCTGTGGTTAAAATTTTCAGTAATCACTAATGACTTCAGATTTTCTTTTGAAAATGGGTCACTTCAGGTTCAGGGTAGATTGTAAGTGCTGAAGGTTTAAGGAGATGCTAGACCTGATTGAATATGCGGTAAACTTGGAAAGGTGGTCTGGAACAGCTTGGTGCAGGCTGTTGCTTTTTCCTTAATTCACTTAGATCAAGAGCGAGCTACTGAAGAGAAGGCTTTCTTAACTTGCAGATTCTCTATCAGACTGCTGGAGTTGGTTAAAGTGGTGCATAACCCCACCCAACAGCACTGTGTAGGTATCGATTAGTGCTTGCTGAAGTGGCACAGATTTCACCAGGGCTCTTCAAAAGTCAATGTTAATTTAGAGCACAGATCATCCTGAATGCTAGCTTTCCATTAACATGAATTTTCTACTAATTTCTGCATGATGTTCCAGAGTTCAAACAGTTCTTTTCTCATTTCCTAAGGACTGTGGATGCCTTAGTTCAGCTATAGGATTTTGCAGTTCATCAGAAAGAATAGTTGAACTACGTTTGACTGAAGATCAAACAAAATTTCCGCTTGGAAGATTATGAGTATTTTTCCTTTATATTTTAGTATTCTATAGAAAGTTCTTGGCTTTTACACTCAGCACTGGAGATACTTGAGTGCCCTAGTACTGATCTTGTCTGTGTGTGCACAGTTTTCAGAATCTTTATCGTTTTCTGTGTAAAATATTTTTACTTCTCAAGTTTTGATGTAGAAGTATGACTGTCAATGCACTGAGAAATGTAGACATTAATAAGACAGGCTAGCCTGTAGCAGGTAGAGTACCTTGACTATTAATTGACAAGGAAAACAGAATTCAGCAGAATTCATCAAATATGCATTATGAAGCTTTGCTTAGGGATTACATAGCCACTGGTATGAAACCAGTCTGAGGATAATAGACTCTCTTCTCTAAGAATAAAAGAGAACAAATGAGTTTTATGTGTCAGTAGCAAAAACATACCTGCAAGATACAAGTTTCAGTAACTTTGCATTCTTCACACTTCATAGGCTGATGCATAATCCAAAATGTAATAATCAACCAAATGTCTTATAAAATGTTCAGTACTTTCTGGGGTAAGAAAGTAGGGATAGGAAAGGAGCAGATAGGAAAAGAAAGATTTCTATGTTTTGTTCTTCTTCGTGTACTTCTTCATTCAGAGCTGGAAGAGATTAGCTGCTGTGCCAGGCATCTATATGCCCCACTTAGATGGAGGTGGAATTGATTAGGGGCTCACAGAAAGGCAATGAATATTTAAATTTGCTATCCAGGTAATCTGCAGCATCGAACGGGACTAATTATTTGTTAGATTTTGAAATAGATGGGGAAAGAATAGCTTTTTCTTTGTATTCAAAGATGTTTCTAAATCTGAACTCTAAAATTTGTGCCTTGAGTATTTTGCATCCATTATATTGAGCCACCTGGAACTGTGCAAAGTAGTGGTCTCCCGTCTGTGCCGTGTCGCAAACATAATCTGTTTGTGGAGTTACTGCTGCTGTATCTTTTGAACTAACCAAGATTTTGAACTAACCAGAAGGAAGGGAAGTTTTGTGGCTGTCTGGAGTTCAGACTGAGTCTGATTTTTCTTATTTCTGATAGACTTAACGAGTGACCTTGGGCAAGTTATTTCCCCAATCTGTGCTTTGTTGTTTGGTTTTTTGTGTTTTTTTTCCTTGTTGTTTTTTTTGGTTGAGTGTTTGTCAAACTGATAATTGTCAGCTTGACAGGTATATTGAAGGTTAGGTCACTGTAGTTTGTAGAGGAAAGGGATATCTTCTATTGGAAGGCACCACAGGAGCACAGAACTAAATCCTCAAATTAAATGTTGTCTGCCAGGGACCCTGATTTTTTATCATCATTACTTGGGGGTGTTTTTTTAAGGGCCTGGTACTCGGAAAAGCACACAGAGTATACTAAGTAATTTTTCTAAACCTGGGAGTCATGCACTGTTATCTTCTCAACTTTCTAGAAGACGCTTGTCTCCTCTCTTTCATAAATTATCAAAAAGAAAATGAAACTACTAGCCAGAAGAAACAGAAATGCTAGAGAAAAGCAATGTGTTTACTCTGCATGTCAAACTTTCTTATCACAGGTAGACTCAGCGTTGTCTGTACAACTGTCTGTACCCATCAAAAATCAAGTTATTTTGCAGTAAACACTGGCAGATACCAATTGCTTGCTTTTGCTGCTGTAAAGAATACTCTCTCCACAGATCATGTTGGATGTCAAAGGCTTCATAGCTGAATGAGGATGGGGGAACTGTTGTTTTGCAACTGTTCAAGGGTACATGAGATTCTCAAGACCTGTAGTTTATAAGTCATGCTCCTTGTGCAGTTTGCATTATTGCTATTAAATTGTCCCCCAAGGGTATAATATCATACATTTCCCTTGATGACATTCCAGCATATTTGTTTAATTTTGATGCTCCTTTGATGAAGAAAGCTTTTCCCACAGTTTTTTGTTGTTTTTTTTCCGCTCTCTTCCTTCCTTCTTTAAATGTACAGTCTCCACCCATGTGGCTTAGAATTTGATTTTCAAATTCTTTTGTAAAAAAGAATTCTCAAATTCTTTTGTTGCAACTGTACCTTCCTTAAATTCTTTAAGGGCGCTTACTGGAATAAATTGTGAAAATATACATGAGGAACAAAGTGGAAGAAAGCTGATAGAGCATTGTATGGAGGGTGACTGTCTTCAAGTGCATTTTTTTTTCCTATTTGGACTCCTGTCAGCCTCTCTTCTGAGTGTTTATCACTTGTATTTACATCTTGCTTTAATACCACAGGCAAGTAAAATCCTCCATTTCTACCCTGCCCTGTTCAGATTCTATTAATTTAGGTAATGAATTCATAGGAAATCCATCATAAACTTCCAGGTATGAACATGGTTTGTTTTTTTTAAAAAAGGGAGGGGGGTGGAAACTATTTATTAAAAGAGTAAATTGGAAGGGAATAGGCTATTTGTTTTGTTCTACGTCTCAGATGAAAATAATTGGCTCATTAATCACAATATCAGCTTGGTCATTTTAGGAAGGTCAGGCTGAAGAATGAATAGAAACGAGGCACATCAATTTAAAATTTAAAAAGCAGACATTAAGGATGTCAGTGAAAGAAACTTTGCTAAAAAACCCTTGACATCTTGTTACTTTACATAAGCAAAGTTTTAGGATTAAATGTATTTCATGCTTTTTTCCCCCTCCCCCCAGCTCATTTGGTAATATACACTGAAAACATGTACGTATGTATATACCTATACACACATATACATTGAGACAATATAATGAAAATTAATACTGATTTCTTACCTTCAGATTTTTCTGAATGAGTAAATGTTTTGGCTTTGCTATCTTTCCATGCATACACTTATTTTTTTTCCCAAGCTATCTTCTATTGCCTTTGAATGCAAGTAGCTGTTGCTAAAGCATGGAGAAGGCAGAACAGAAACCCTGAAAGCTTTCCACTCTGTTAGTTTTGCTTAATGTTTCAGACATCATAATTTCCAGTGGCAAAAAAGGTTTTGCTTCAGATCTGAAATATCAAACTTTCGTCAGAGTATTATTATTTTTATATTTATTATTAAATAAAAAAAACCCAAACAAATTACTTTGAAAAATCTCAATACAGAGAATTTATGAGTGAATAGCTTTTCATATCATGTTTAATGTCGTGATCTATAAAGCTTTCAGTTGGGGGTGGCGTCACCTGTGTCTCTCCATTACTGGGTCTAATCTATCTGTGTTTTCTCCCCTGAATCTACATCACAGTGTTATTCTCTGATATCTTAGTCTCTAGAGAAACATAAACCCTGGAGCTACAGCGCCACAGATTTCTAACTCTACAGCATATCTCTTGGTTGCTCATTTCTCCTTACTGCTTTTTGGGTAAGCTCAATACCTTTAAATTCAGTGGCATTTAATTTCAAATGATTACTATAGACATACATGATACACTAGCATGCAGTAAGCCAGTATAATGGATGCTAGGTTGATATCCTAGTTCTGCTATAGCCAGTAGGATTTTTGGCAGGCAGAATTTTCCAGTTGATCAATACACAATGGAAGAGGTTTTCTTCTTTCTGTAATAATTTAACAGACACTCTGGAAACACTTATGCCACAACCAAAGGTTATCTTGAGATATAGACAGGAAAGGGGTTTTCTCTTGAATTATTCCACATGTGCAAACATCTGTCATGGGAACAGATACACATGATTAAAAAGCTACGATTTTGACATTCATTGGCTTATGAGTGCTTTGAAACGTTCTGGAACCAACTGAACTAAATCATCATTTGTTTCTTCTTAAGCTATGTGTAGCTTCATGGATTTTGCATAAAAGATTATTAACTAACATTTTAAGGCTAGTTAATTCTTAGTCCCCAGTGGATGCATGCTTAAATATACCATGTATCTAGAGTACACTAGAGTGTGTGTTTAAGTCCTATGCATTCTGATATATTCACAACTTTTTACTTGATTGGTAATGAGTGCTAAATTGGCTATTTTTTTCATAGTGATTCCCTGAAAGAAAGGCCTGAGATTTCAAAGATGGAGAAAGGAGTTGCATTCTGTTTATGGAGCAGCAGTACCTATATACTGCTGTAAAAATGCTGTATTCCTTAAGCTTCCCCTAGGAAAATCCAAATGAAGTCCAAGGCTGTCCTATTTGATATATTCCTTTTAAATTGCTCATTTACAGGGGAAAAACTACAAAAAGTGCTGTATGCTGTATATGAAATAGTGTTGCTCTTGATGAATCCTGTAAATTAGTTTATGGCACTATACCTGCCATTCCTTATCTGAAAACTGAAAAGAAAACAATCTATGAACTCTTTTTTTATATGTATATATGCAGAATAATTGTTTACTCTGTATTTGAAATTAGTGAGTCCAGTCATGGATGAAAGTGGCTAATTGGTGCTGTATTTGTGGTAACCGAGGAGCTTAGAAGGTGTTAAGGTATAGCAGAATGGAGGTATGAAACCTTCCTATGATTAATCCATTGATTTTAACTGACATTAGTGTAGCTGCAGGGTTTTGAAGATTTTAAAATAGCAAGCTGAAAATTAGGCTGACACAGAAATGGCCTACATCTGTACTAAGGGCACAGAACATCAGTGTGTGGGTCAGGATCTTTGCACTCTGTACTCTGTACTCAAACAACTTTGCAGGTGAGACATATTTTGCAAAGGATAAAAGGCAATTTTTACTACCTAATTTATAGGTAGATCAAGAGAGAATCATGGAGTTAGATGAAAAGAAGAGATATGGGAATTTTGCAAACAATAGTAAAAATTATGTTAGAATGCCTGAGTGAAGTGAGAGTTAACCTATAGAGTCTGTGATAGAGTTCTGCTTTAAGCTCTGCTAAATGACAAGTGGAAAATGTTCACCTTTTGATATTCTCCTCTCTAAGAGAGAAAGGGAAATGCCTAAAGTAGGACCTATGGCATGAATTAGCCTCTACAAGTTTACATACCTTAATTATTTTTTGGAAAAGGACAAGAAATGGGCTAATTCTCTACCAGCTGTTGAAAGCAGCTTCAGCAATGAGCTCACTTCTCTTCCTTTGAAATTGCTGAGTACCTGTTGTCTCTCACCTGGCAATGTCTAGGACTTTAAAAGCTGCCTGGACTTCCTGATATCAAGGAACACTTTTTTATGTAAGTGTGAATTTACATACAGTGAAATCTTCCATGTTTGACTATTCTGGAAGTCCTTGTGGTGACCCTCCCACAGTGTAGAAAGGAGGAATATGTGGCCTCCTCAAGTAAAGCACATATGAAGTCAACATAAATCAACATAAAACTGAGCTTGTAATAGAATTTGCCAGTACAGCTATGGCAAGGTTGGCAGTATTTGGGTCAGGTCAAAGCTTTTATTATGTTTCTAATTCTTTATGGTTTTGTTTGTTTGTTTTTTAAGCAGTTGTCTCTCTTATTCTGTTTAGCTAACTAGGGACACTTCTAGTGCATGGATCTTAATTAACTACTGTCATCTGGTCTTCATTTTAAAACCTACATAAGGACAAAATCTTGCATGATGGAAAAGTATGGTTTTTATTTTCCTCCTCTCTTCTTCTTTTAAATGCAACTTGTAAGACTGGAAATTTGAGATATTCAGAGCACATGGATGAAAGCCAGGAAGTTTTGACAATTACTTCTGCAGGTTCCCTACCAGCACATCATATTTGACAAGTTACTCCTAAATGAGTCAGTGTGCTTTTTATTTTATCCTCTGGTTCACCACTGTACTGTAAATCCAAACAAAATAATTCTTTCTTGAGAATTGGCTCTAAAACATGTAAATAAATTGCTGCAATTTACTTTAAAACCTTCCCTGTCACATTCCTCATGTCTGGATGGAATATAAACCCATTGAAAATATTGAAAAATAAGTGTCTCAAATGAGCTCACCACAGTAAAGACTCTAGGGACATTTTTCAATTCTTTTATTAATAATGGCTGTTACTTTTGGTGAAGGAAATCCTGTCTAATGACAGGAAGCCTCGTATTAACCAACCAGTTCCTCTTTTCTGATTTTCATTCAAGACGACTGTAGAGGACAGGACTGTATTTAGCAAGAGATGTTTATGCACATAAATAATCCAAAGAAACATCTGCAAATCTTAAGATCAAAGTGTTCCAGCAATTGTTTAGCCAGTTTCCATGTAAACATTGTAAACATCCTATAAGTAACACTGTCTCCCACAGCATCCACGCAGCTAAACTGAGGAAGTGTGGTGTGGAGGATTGAGTAGTGAGGTGCATTGTGAACTGGTTGAAAGGAAGAAGTCAGAGAGTTGTGGTCAATGGGATGGAATCTGGTTGGAGGGCTGTGACTAGTGGAGTCCCTCAGGGGTCAGTGCTGGGACCTGTACTATTCAATATTTTCATCAATGACCTGGATGAGGGAACAGAGTGTACCCTCAGCAAGTTTGCTGATGACACAAAACTGGGAGGAGTGGCTGACACACCAGAGGGTTGTGTTGCCGTTCAACGAGACCTTGATAGGCTGGAGAGTTGGGCAGGAGAAACTTAATGAGATACAACCAGTGTGGAATCTTGCATCTGGGAAAGAGCAACCCCATGGATCAGTATAGGTTGGGGGCTGACCTGCTGGAAAGCAGAGAAGGGGAAAGGGACCTGGGGGTCCTGGTGGACAGGAGGATGACCATGAACCAGCAATGTGCCCTTGTGGCCAAGAAGGCAAACGGCATCCTGGGGTGCATTAGAAAGGGGGTGGTTAGTAGGTTGAGAGAGGTTCTCCTCCCCCTCTGTTCTGCCTTGGTGTGGCTGCATCTAGAGTACTGTGTCCAGTTCTGGGCCCCACAGTTCAAGAAGGACAGGGAACTGCTTGAGAGAGTCCAGCGCAGAGCCACTAAGATGATTAAGGGAATGGAAACATCTCCCTTAGGAAAGGCTGAGGGAGCTGGGGCTCTTTAGCTTGAAGAGACTGAGAGATGACTTCATTAATGTTTACAAATATGTAAAGGGTGAGTGTCAGGAGGATGGAGACAGGCTCTTCTCGTGATAGGACAAGGGGGAACTGGTGCAAGTTGGAACATGGGAGGTTCCAGGTGAACATGGGGAAGAACTTTTTCACTGTGAGAGTGACAGAGCACTGGGACAGGCTGCCCAGAGAGGTTGTGGAGTCTCCTTCCCTGGAGACATTCAAATCCCGACTGGATGCATTCCTGTGTGACCTGCTCTGGGTTGTCCTACTCTGGCAGGGGGTTGGACTAGATGATCTTTCGAGGTCCCTTCCAACTCCTAACATTCTGTGATTCTGTGATAAGTGCATTTTGCCATTGGTCATTTTAATGACATGAAGATAAGATTACCAGAGAAATGCTTAACTGTTTTATATTCATTTTGAATTGTGTTTGTCACTTCTAATGATTAATTAAGCATTCAAAGTTGGCTCCTCAAGACCAATTTCAAAGTAGCTTTTCTGAGTCTATGATTTGACAAACTTTTTCTGATCATTTCTTTGGTGAAGATGGTGAGAATACATACCTGATTCTCTTTGTGCAAATAATTACTCAGGCACAAAAGTTTGAGTATTTAGAAAACTTTATGGCAAGAGGGTTTACCTCAAGTTCTTTAGCAACTTGGCAAGTTTTCAGTAATAATATGGTTAATGTTATATGGATTCTTCTTGAAGCCAGAAAGTTAATGTTTTTAGATTGGGATTTTCAAAGGACTTGGAATATGTCAGGTGTTCAGACAGCAGCCCAAACTTTCATATTGCCTGATCATGCTCAGACTCGCTATGAGTTGGAACTTAAAAATTTGATGCCAACTAGTAGCTCGTCTGCATAAGTGTGTCGTGTCGTTGACAATTTCCCTAACACAAGGAAGCTAAGGTAATCTATATCTTCTCCCCAAATCAAGTTGCTATTGTTTTATAATGAGGTTTGTTCTTCACTTAGGCATTCAAGCTGATTAGGTTTGTATTGTCCCACTTTTATGATTTTTCTTGTTAGCAAAATTACCCAAATAGTAGACAATAACACTGAAAGCTATTTCTGAAGTGGAATTAGGAAGTTTGCTATTTCATGCTACAGAGCTGTATTCTACGTGGTTCTACTGTCAGTGCATCTCAAAGGGAAAGGAATCGGATTATTTTCTTCCATAAATGGAATAGCTTTCAAAGAACTGTTAATGCTGATGAGTTCATCAAGCATTTATCATGCCCAAGAAAATAAATCACTAACATTTGTGTTTAAAAAGCAAATAAAAGTGCTGGAGATTATAATCAAGCTTACAACTATAGATGAAGAAACTGGCTTTGAAGAATGGTTTTCTCTAGTTGCTTCAAATAGAAGGGTGTTATGAGCTGATTACAATGGGAACCCCAGAACTGACACTTTTCTTTAATCATTTACCCAAGTTTTTTCTCAGATCTGGAATATTCAAATGACTGCGTGTGAACTCTGAAATATTCATATGGAATTGTACTGCATTTCTAGTGCACAGCATTTAAAAATGCTGTGTGAAGAATGAGGCTTTCTCAAGAGGGGGGAAAATAAGATGAATCTTAGGGCAAAAAAGTGATGAAGTAAACCTTCATTTTTAAAGATTTGTCTCTAGCTAGTAACCAGCAAGGCTGGCAGAGGGCCAATACAGATGCAGTGCATGATCCCATGCTTTTGTACTTAGGTGAATAATCCTGTAGGCATCGGTCAGATGTATCCTGCTTCCCTTCTGTCTTGATTACTTCTGAAATTCCAGAGATGACCCTGGGCTGTAGTGTGACAGATTTCCCTGCGTGTAATAAATAAATAAATTCTGAGAGGAACTGTCTTGCTTAAACCCTTAGCAGGTGCAGACATGATAGGACAGTTAGCAGAAGACTCTTAATTGCTTTGTATTGTAGTAGTCATTTCAGTGAAGTGAAATCAAACAAGAAGTTCATAAACATGTAATTTGTTGTAACTAGTTGTCTGAAACAGAAAATTTCCATGAATTTCAGTGGGGTTTCATTGATACGAAAAGTAAGAATGCAATTTTAAGATGCCTTTTCCTTTAGGTGAGCCTGATACTTACTGTTTAACAGCAGTTTGTGGTTTCTGTTATTCCTCTTGCCCCACTAGCATGTGTTCTAGATTCCAGAAAACACATAACAACTCCTTGGAGGTAAAAGGTATGTGGTAAAAGGTACATGTAAAAAACTTGTTCTGTCCAAACTTTATTTCTCGGCACATACAACATAGCTTGGCACACTTTGAATTTTGGGATGCTTTATTCTTGCCTCATCAAAATATGGCAGCTGGCATCTATAGCACCAGATTTTCCTAAATAGCTCTGGACATTCAGTTTTGGTTTCTGGTCCGTATTTGCACTTCAAGTTTTTAAGTGAGTAATCTCTGCTCACGTGAGCATTCTCTATCTGGGATTATGTAAAGTAGGTAAGATTGCCTGTGCCAAAATTTTTTAATCAACCCTCTTTCCTCGAAATGTATAAATCTCTCTGTACTGTGACATAGCTGATGTATCCAATGGACGTTTTAATGTTAGTAATTTTCTGAGGTTTAAGTGCCCCATTTCTTAGCCTTCATTCCGCCATTTCTTTCTTTTTTTTTTTTTTTTTTTGCGTGGAACATTTAATCATGTGTCGTAGAATCATAGAATTATCAGGGTTGGAGGAGACCTCCAAGATCATCCAGTCCAACCGCCTACCTACATCACCACCAAACTGTATCACCCAGTGCCACATCCAAATGCATCTTGAACGCTTCCAGGGACAGTGACTCCACCACCTCCATGAACAACCTATTCCAATGCCCAATCACCCTTACAGTGAAGAATTTTTTCCTAATGTTCGATCTGAATCTCCCCTGCTGCAATTCAAGGCCATTTCCTCTCATGTCCGTTGTTTATATCCTCAAAGGGTCTGACTACAAATAGGAAACAGTTGTTGAGATAACAATAGAGCATTCACTTTTCAGGTTTTTGGTTGCATGTGTGTTCTGTTTTTCTTGGAAAAAATATGCAATTTGTCAGATACAGGCAAGCTCTATCTTTATCCAGATTCATATGCATTGTTCATATACTGCACCATAGTTCAGAGATGTTCATCTTTGATCCCTCTTAGTCAGGGAGTTTGGTGGTTAGTGTCATTTCTCTAACTGTGTTTGTTTTTATATAGCTCAGCAAGTCAAGACTTTATGGCTACTGCAAGTACGTCTGCAGGAGATTTTATTTAAGTAAAACTTCTATTCCACTTTCAAGTGTGTGTTTGCCTGAACAGACCGTTGGTTTTTCTTCACAGTTATAGTTTGACTATGTATCTTCAGATTCTGTCTGCCTTCATTCTTGCAATTACCATTCCTAAGGAAAGCAAGAGACATCTAATGCCAAATTATTCACTATACAAAAGTTGAGAGGGGAAACTTGCTCTCCCACCTTTTTTTTTTTTGTTACATTTGGAATTTTGTTTGACTGCACTGTGTTAAAGGGACTATTCTGTTAAGTGGGAATGGTCCAACATACGGACTTGCTGAGTTTCTGTTCAGGCATCACCCATGGGTCCCTGCTAAAGGAACTCCAGTGTGACAATCTCCATTTGTGCCCTACTGCTAAAAGTTGTTCAGCTGCTGTAAACTGGAGAAAGAAACCAGATGGAGTTCCCAAGTTGCTATTTATGCTTTGTGCTCCTTACTCTTACTTACCTTTTCTAGTCGGCAGATTTTTTAGTTTAATTATTCCCTATTCCTTATTTTTATTGCTTGCTTGTTTAGCATAGTGAACCACTAGAAATACTTACAATTATTTATTCTGTTATGTTGTATTATGCCTAGAGGTCAAACTGGAACACTACTGTTCTAGGTGCTTATAGCATAAAATGACACCACAGACGGAGGAAGCATTTCGGCAGCACATAGAGGTGGGGGTAGCATTATGTTTAAGTGCTGGACAAAGTTGCTTATGAATAGTCTTAGATTAAAACAAGATAATTCCCTCATGTCACATCTGTAAATTATACATACTGGGGTTTTTTGGGAGGTTTGTAATGCTTTACAGGTTTGTGTTAGGTCTGTGTTGTTGATGTTTGTCCTAATTAGGATTGCACCGAGTGACAAAAGTTGAGTTGTTCAGGGGAGGAAAAAACCTATGGCTTATCTTCTGAGTCCAGGGAGCTGTGAAAAGGTGCCATTCAAAGATCAATAGCTCTAATTATGAATGAGATTCCCATTTCCCTCAACAGCGGAGGGCAGCAAGAGTAAACAATTTCTGTGCAAGAAGTTCCTTGTAAATCAAGATGAACCAACTTGGATTTAAATAGAGTCAGACTGACAAGTGCTGATAACGATGATTCTTTGAAGACTTTAGATTTTACAGATAGAAAGGAATGTGTATTTCTACACATAAAAAGAACACTTTGAAGAAGCCAAGTAGTAGTGATAACTGGAAGATCATGCTACTTGGGAGATGGCACACACAGCAGAAGGCAAAATTAATTTCACAGGAAGATTGTCATCCCATAACAGTGAATAAAAAATCAGACAGTGTATTTCACTATCAGTTTTTCTGTACCTGCCTTATTTATGTTCCTCTGCAGTTACTAACCAGAATAAAGCATAAGAACTGCAGTTTGTACTGATATATGGGGTTCAGTCATGGATTATGGATCTATTAAAGATCCTAGCAATAGAAAATATCCCTTAGTTCAGTCAGTAAACTCACATTCTGTTCTAAAGGTCCCCTGTTAAGTCCCTGGAGGTGTTCAAAATAATGGATATCAGTCTTTCACTAACCCTATAGGAATTTTAATAAATTTGCTTTCAAATGCCATGAGGGAAATATTTTTTATCTCTCTTTTTAAGATGTGGGAGCTGAGGGTAAGATAAGCTATATACCTTGCCTGAGGTAACATATAGTCTTTGGCTGAAATTTTGGTGAGATATTTTCTCCTGCTCTTGGCCTAAGATGGCAACTGTATTACTACTGTAGCAATAAGGCACACTGGGCACACTCTAGGGCTTTGTTGTGGTGGGATATAAGCAGTAAAAAGCTTTGGCAAAAGTCTATTAACGTTCTTGCCTATGTTAGACCAGCCTGAGAAATGACTAAAATTTCTGTTGAGTTCCTTATACTCTCCCTTTCATCTTGTAATGGTACCCATTTTGGATCCCAGAGGGCTTGGCAGACTTCTCCAAAAGGAAACTCAAAGGCAATTGATTGACAGTAAAATTTTAATGTGGAATCCCTATCTTGTAGCTGTTTTGTGGCTGTGCAGAACAGGGAAACAAACAGGAATGTGTGGTACTTGTAAACTCTGCTTCTTCAGCTTCCTGGGGTAGGCAACAACAGAAAACATGATAAAGAATGTTGAAACCCATTTTAGCTTTGTATCTTTAAATTGTTAGTGCTGGGCTTCAACATTTAGCTTATGGAAATTAAAATGCATGAAAACTGGTTTTTATTACAGAGTTCACACTATACACCCCACTCAGTGTTACTTGAAACAACTAGGGAAACAAAATCCACCAGAAATACAATTACTGTGTTGTTTGTACTAGATCTCATTGGACACCTATGACTTTATTTATCATTTTTTAAGTTGTAGTTTTATGTTTTTATCTCGGCAGACATTTGATGGTCCCTAGGACATTATATTATGCCATGCTACATCTGTGTGTCAGAATGTACTGCTGCTTAGTTGTACATGATAGGCTCTGCATGTTCTATTATTTAGGATGATAACGAGCAACTGCCTTCATGACACAGTAAAGCAGAACATTTGAGAATGTAGACCAGTAGGTCTTCAGATTCTATATGCTTCAGTTTTTTGGTAGTGGCTTATTAAGAAACCACACATATGGAAAAAACAGTCAGTGGACCATGGCACTATGGTTATGTTTTTGCTTTATATTTTATTTTTTTCCCTTCAGTCCTATCATATGTTTGTGTGACAGTGATTGTATACAGCCAGTATTTTGTTTTACTTGGGAAGCACTAAGCTATCTACTCCAGCTCCCAGAACTGTACTAAACAGTATAAAGACTTCGAACTATATTTTTTAGTTAATTTTTATGAGCATTTTAAAGTTTGGTTTCTAATGTTCGCCTTACCCAGGACAGCCATTGTCTCCCTCAGAACTTTGTTCTTTCCCCACAGGTCAACACCCTCAGCTCTCTTCTTTCACTGTTTTCTTTATCTGATCCCTCACCTTATCTTGCCTAACTTCTTTAGAATAAACAATGTATATGTTCCTGGAGCTGTTCCACCACTTTTTCTTTGTTTGCCTCCATCTTCCCTCCCTTTTCTTTATATTTTGTCAATTTATGTTGTGCATTCTTGGCCAGCGTTTTTCAAATTAGGTGTTCTATTTTAAGCTGATTTGTGAGCCCAGTGCAAGTAGATGAATGAGAGCCAGAAACACAGAATCGGGGTAGTCTTGGGGCAAGATTGGGATTTTCATACATAAAGGATCTTGAAAGCATGTATTTAACCAGAGGGAACTCAGAATCTTTTGGTTTTAGAACCAATGGCATCTCATCAGTTATTCTTCATTTAAACCAAACCAAACAAATTAAAACCAACTGAAAACAAAAAAAGTTTGGAAATAATGAATTTTCTTCCTCTGTCTTTCAGCTTTTCGTTCTTCTTTCTCCTGTACCTCTAGACACCAGAGAACTTTAAATTCTCTTTCACTTCATTCTCTGGCATAGCATCCTATTTCAGCAGATAAAAGTAACCTTTTCTTCAAAGGGCTTGACCTGAGCAATAGCATTCTCTCTTGATCAGGCAGATGTCTGAACTGCTCATCCTAGTTTAATGCTGGATAGTGTCTTTGTACTTGAGCCTAGGTTTCTCAGAATAAAGGCTTGTGCATTGCAAATACTTCTAGACACTGTCAGGCTGGTGCTGTCAGCTTTTTTTCTGCTAGTCCTGCTTGCATTCAGTAGAACCACTACTGTTTTCTTTTTTCATACAGACCTTGACGGGCTACTGTTGTCATCATATGCTTTCTTTTGAAACATCTTCCCATCTTCCGCAAGGTTCATATGCCATTTCTGTCTTTGTTACCATCTTGGCTGGATATACTCTTCTCTTTTTATTTCATTGCCCAAGTGATCACACTCATTTAGAAATGTAAGTGCAGGGATGGTTTGTGTATGCCTGTCTGCATTAAAGGAAATGTGAGACTGCATGTACCAGCCAGCACCTTTCATTCTTTGTCTGTGTGATATTTTTCCCCCCTGCTCTTATCAGTCCTTCAAGCTCTAAATTCTTCAGAGCAAGGATGATGGCTCCTCATGTATTTGTAGAGCAGTGGGCATTCTCTAAGTGCTATTGCAATAGTATATACTAGAAGGGTTTCTCCTGAGACTGAACATCCTGAGAGGAGGCAATTCAATGAATAATGCACCATTGTCATCCTGGGAAGGTACCAGAACTCTCCAGTTCTGGATTTCTTGCTGAAATACCACGGGTGGCCCCTCCCCAACAGGCCTGTGCAGTCGGTTGTATGCAGTTGCTCTGCACCAAAGCAGCAATGGTGTACAGTGCCAGGAATGAAGTGTATGAGCTTCGTAGAATTTGAGCTGTCTACAATAAAAATCTAGTACAAGTTTCTATGCACTTCTTAAGGAATGATAGGAGCTTTAATCTATGGTGCCATAACAAGAAATAGACAACCATGTAACTTTGTATCTTTCTTCTTTCTAATCCCCCACTCCTAAACCTACCTCCAGCCCCCTNTCTCCTGATGTGACAGGGATGAGAAACCATTGCTTTTTTCCCCCCTAGGTTTATTTTCAAAGCCAGTTACAAGTTTAAGGTATATATTTCTATGTTCTCAAGGAGGAACTTGTCAAATTTTAGTGCTGTACTCCTGTCTGATTCTAATTCCCAGTAATAGTGAAGTATAAAGTTATTCTATACTGCTTCACTTACTTTTTTCCAATGAAACATATTTGCATGAGCTTGTCTGTCTCTTATCCTAGCAAAGTGTAATTTTACTTATACTTTTATCTGCATAATACAGCATGCATGTATTTCAGTAGTCAAATGCATTATCTGACAAACTTCTGTTTCACTGCTTGTAGATGGAACTCAGCATCTCTGTGTTTGGAGGGAATATTAAAATATTGGAGTAGGGTCTTTATGGTGATGTAAACTGAACATATACTACAAAATCATGGTCTTACTCTGGATTAGTTCATAGACTGCAGAATGGTGGACAAAGTACTTAACTTCTCTATGCCTCACTTTACTCATTGTACAGTAGAGAGAAATTAGTTACCTGTTTCATGGGGGTGTTATAAAGACTAATAAATTATTCAGGCAGCACTTTAAAGCATTGGTATAAGTAGGTGATGAGTATTTCTCCTCTGAAAATTTCCCCCTGGCTATTGGTGGTAGTGATTTCCTATAGCATGTGACCTGGGGAAGCTACTTAACTTCTCTGCCAAATGGAAAGACTAATGATGTACCTGAAAGGCATTTAATGTGCAAAGAGCTTTGAAATCCTCAGATGAAAAGTGCACTATCAGTGAGCTTATTAGAGTTGTCGTAAGTCATGTGACATCTCTTGAAAATGTTTTGGCCTGTGTTTCATCTTGCAGGATAGAGATGCTCTCCATTACAAATACCAATTTTATTAATTAACATATTCTGTGCTATACTCTGAAGTTACTTGGCAGAGAATGGACATATGCTGAGGATATGATCCACACTTGCCTTAGAATTGATGTTGATTTATTCTTCACGTTCATCTTATGTGACAGCCACCAACCACATGGTAAAGAAATTGTAGCCAGACATTCTGGTACCATTGTTTCAAGATGCTCAGATGAGAAAACCAAGACAAACAACCTAATGAAGTAGGAAGGAAAAAGGATTTAATAAATGTTCATGAAACATGCATTTTACACACAACATATTAGCCACTCTAATGTTGACTGGCTGCCTACTGTGACTAAAGTTGGATACCATGGTTAACAAACACCAGGAGGTTAGCTGTTCAAAATGCCTTAGAGGATGTCCACAGGATCAGAATTGAAACCACTTGGAGTCAGTAGCAAGGGGCCAAATTAGCAGCAGTGTAACTAAGAGAACTTCCCTCAGCATGGATTTTTGTTTTTGTGACCAAAATTATACTTTGAAAAAAGATGATCAGAGAACTTTCTACATCTCTAGCACAGCACTCCACCTGCTGGCTCCACAGTATGAGTTAACCAGCAGTGTTACTCCCACAATACCAATAAGATTGATGAACAGATGTTTGGGCATGGTAACAATAGGAACGTGCTGCCAGTATTCTCAAAAAGTAGGTCCCCTGAAGCCGTTGCCTTGTGATGAAGTGCTGCACCAAATATCTGTGGGTTAGCAGAGATGGTGGCAGCAGTAGCTTTAATTTTACTTCATGAAGTATGGTTCTACTGCAGTAACTTAGAAACAGTGTGATAAAATACACTGAAGAGGAGAAAACCCTTGAAAGACTGCTTTAAAAAGGTGTTGTTAGGGAAAGTCACTCCCCTGAAAGTTGGAGAAAATGGGCTTTTATTCCTCCAGAAGAAGGCTATTTAATATAGCTGCCACTTCAGTGTGAATGTTCTTAACTGCTGATAAAAAGGGAAAACAGGTGGAACACCTTTCCCTCCAGCTATTTGTGAGTAGTGACTATATCTTTATGAGGGTTCAGAGAACATACTCAGTCACATCTTCAGGAATTACGTCCTGGACCTAATAAATTTTTGGTGAAACTGAAGTTTGAAAAAGGAATCAGGTGCAGCAGAGACATTTTTTGTTTTAGAAAGATGAGTATGTGCTAAGCAAAACAGAATTTGGTGTTTAATCAACTGCTTACTGAAATTAGGCACTTTGTTTCCCTTATTTTTTCCTGACTAATTATATCCAATCTCGACTCTGAGGTTGAAATCTTGCTCTGTGTCCTTTCTATTGCTTAATATATGGTAAGTGTAAATACTTCATTATAGTGATATAAAATTTAGTTCAGTATTTCTGTGGAATTGCTGCTGTACCAAAATGGTCAGCAATTACACGGTATCATTTCTGCAAAGGTAAATGATTGCTAAATTCAAATAGCTATATAGTCTTATAATTATATAACGTCATTAGAGACATAATTATATAACATCATTAGAGACTGAATCCTCATGTCTCGCCTGGGTCCTTGCCAAGTCTGGCTTTAGGAAAACTCTGAATGACTATTTGTGTACTGCTTATTTACAAAAATGTGGTGTTCTGATTCAATAGCAAATAACTGGCATTAGGTGTGTCGACTTAACTGAACTGAATGCACCACTACAGAGGAGTATTTACAAGCAGATAATTTTGGATGTTTAGTAGATATGGCTCACAGAAGAGCATTTATGTAGTTCTTTTGGTGTAGAAGGCAGTAACATAAGTAATCTGGCCTATCAATGCACACTGGACAGCCTACAGACTAAATACAGACAGCTGAGGAACCTTTTGTTAGATTATCACTGTCTGTTAGATTGGCTACTGGGAAAAGGAGTTTGTGGAAAACAATAGTTCATGCATATTGTATTGCTGTCTCTTCAAATGCATCTGCAAACGCTTCCCTGTATACAGCAGTTGCTAGTTGCTGTATGTAAATATACAGTAAAATACACTGTCTCCCATCCAGCAATTCCTTGGGCTCATTTGTGGGGGATTTTCTCCCAGAGGAAGTCATGCTGGAGTGCACAGGCTGTGTTCAATTATCGGTTTCCAGAATACATTAAAAAAACTAAAATGGTATTCTCCTCAGTTGGATGAGAAATCACAGCACTGGTGTGAAGTTGCCCAAGTACCTGTGGGAGTGAGGAGAGCAGGGCTGGCCCTAACTTACCGAGTTGTCAGAGTGGTTATTTGCAGAACTGTGATGTTAGCTACTTCTAGCAGCAGCTGTAAAAGGTCACCAGGTCCCCACCGTGTATAGCTGGTGACTACGGTGCTTGCAGTTTCTAAGGGATGTGGAATTAGTTGTTTTCTGAGGTGCTACGAATAGACAGAGTGCAGCACTTAAAAGAATCTTCAAGATAATTACAGATAATTGCCTTTGGGACTTTAAGTGAAATAATAAATCACTAGAAGGCTGTGCTAGCTAGTTTTCTCAGTCACCAGCTACTACATTACATTCTTCCAAGACTTTGCAAAGATCTGTGTGCAGCACCTCTCTCCACCATACACATACCCACGTACTGGAAGTATTTTAGTCAACTTAAAGTGGACTTCAAATCTTAACGCGCTTTGTATCCACTGCTTAGACCTAACACTTCACCCTCACTACCCTGTCTTATGTGTGGCACAGCCTCTGGTAGGCAAGAGGTAAGGGTGAACAATCTGAGAACCCTCTCCCACCATTGAGAACCGTGAATCATTTTGTGGTTTATGAAGCTGTCACTCCATGTTTCTCCTGCAAGATGTTGCACTTCAGAGGACAGATTTGTTACCCTCGTGTGTCTCGCCCTTTGCCAACAAACCTGCCTCCCCTCTCAGCTCTCTCTCCAACCCTTTCTAAGTAGAGGAATGAGTGTCTGCAGCCATAATTGCACGTGATTCTCCCTTTCTGGTCTGTAGCAACCGTTTCAGGCCAAGCCAGCTGCTGTGTGGCATTTTCTGTTTGCGTAGAGTGGGTCAGGAACAGCTGAGTCTCTGAAAAGTGCAGTCTTCAAAATGAAAACATGAAGCAGAATTCAGCCCCTGCCCCCTTTTTATAGTCTGGTGGATAATAGATAAAGGAAAATATTTTGATCTTTGTGATGGTCAATGTCACCTTGTGCTGTTACTGATCACTGGAACTTATGCAGAAAGCAAAAATGAACTCGAGCTACCTGTGAAGTACGAGCAATGTTCTCCTACCAACAAGCAGGTGGATGTTATGTTTCAATAGAGCAGATTTTTCATTTGCTGAAAAATTACTGGGTTTTATGTCTATATGTGACTGAAAGTTGGAAAACCATATACCAAGACCTAAGGTATTAATTAGTATTTTTATTTTTCTAAACAGCAAAAGGCCACCCTCCTTTTACTCTTGCAGATCTAAAATACATGCTCAAGAGTAATAGCTTTAAAAGAATTCAGCTCTTTACAAAGGTCTATTTAGCAATAATAAAGATATTGTTTGTCTGCGGACAAAAAAGAAATGGTATTCCTTACTACCATTGAAGTTAAAAGCAGTTGTTATGGCAACTATTGCGGTATCTTCATCGGTATTTCTACTGTACTGTTTGGGAGAGGCAAAAGTCTCTTTTGCTCATCTACATGTGACTGACAGAACAGGAGACCGAGATGCTCCCCGTTGCCAAGCACTAAGATTCTGGTAATGTGTTTTAAGTTAACTTCCCCCTTTCCCTAGGGGAAAGGGAAGCAAGGGCTGCCCATAAATGCAAACAGATTACACACAGATACAGGTAGGGTCAGAACATTATTTCCAAATCTCTCAGTACCCAGAAGACATGGCTGAAAGTACAGCCAGATGGTTTCACATGTCACTCCTGGTCACCAAATCTCTATGTGCTGCTCCCAGGGAAGTATGATGTGTGTCATTTATAGAGTGTCTAGAGGTCCTATCCAAATAGCTGACAACAGTCAGACAGAAAATTTTGCCTGGGTGCTTAATGGGTAATTTAAGAATACTCTGCAGCAGTGTTTGTATTACCTCTGTGTATAGTCCCTCAAGTGCAATACCTTTCAGTTATGAAATCAGGTTTGTGTTTGGATGTTTGCCTGCAGTTTACCTGCAAACTTTTGTGCACTTGGTTGGCTTCAAGTTTTTACTTGGACTAATTTTTTCCTCAGTTTTTTGTTTTAATTGATTGTTTCCTTTTATAGTTTTTAACTTTGTTTTACACTATTTCTGTGGTCGTTATTACTGTGACAGTAGAGCACCTGGAGAGGTCAGAAAGGTGTTGTATAAACCATTGTCACTTCACAGGCAACTGTTGGCACAGTTGGCATGCGTAAGTCAGAGAGGTACAACAGCTGTATGAATAACAGCACGTGCCTGTCTCACCATACATGGCTTTGTGCTATCTTTTATATCAGGAAATAAACTAGCTTTAGGCAAGTGTAAGCTGGCTGATCAGTCTTTTCTTCCTCTTCTCCCTCTTCTCTTCCATAATGTTTTTCTGCACCTTCATTCTAACTGGATAACTGCCTTGTCTGGTAGAGTAAATATTAAGTCACCAATATCTGCAATTGTGCTGTGATTCTTCAGCTCTGTGCTCTAAGGGACATTTGTGATAGCAGAAGGTATTCTTGTTTCCTCTCTGACTTCCAAGTTTTCTCATCTACGTAAAGACAGAATATAAATTCTAGACCACTTCAAAGACACATCCATCATGTTAGTACCATTTTTATAAAGATAATAAAACATTGACTGTATGTTTCTTCTGCTATATGCTGTGTACTATTCAAACTTCTGTGTTGGATCAAAGAACTAGAGAGGGGTTTCTGGTAATATATGCTAGTTAGGGAGCCAAATGCAACGGTTTTCACAAATTAGCATGCATCAAACACAGTTTCTTGCATGTTTTAGAAGGCAAAAGTGAGCTGTGGACTGCAAACAAAGCTCCTGGTTCACCCCATGGTAACATCTATTCAATGAAAAGGAGAAAATCTGTGGCTACATATACTGAGCCCATAAGTACTGTACTGAAAAATACAGAGAACTTAAAACACTCACTCAGGTACCCGATAGCTTCTTGGCCATAGTGGGGGAAAAAAGCAAAGTGCATCCAGAGCTGGAAAGTTTGTCTTTATCAGCAGGCTATAATTTTGAGCAGACTTTAATTCTCTTGTTCTTCAGTATTTGAATAATAAGAACTGTTAAGCACAAACTGATGTTCCTTTAGCACAAGAGACAGGGCACAGTTAATTAATTAAGGCTAGCATGCTCCTACTTTGTTCTGGAAAGATCAATTGATAAAGGAAATGGGAGAGCAAAATATGCTGCGTTATGTAATCACACAAGGAAGAAACTGTAGATGCATCCAGGGATTCCTGGAAGTTGCACCATGGAGCAGCCTGAGTCTGTCCCCCCATACCCTGTCCTATTTCTTCTTCATGCAGTCCCAGCCATGCCTGGATATAGAGGGGATTGCTGAGAAATTAGACTCCTGCAGCTTCTTTCCAGCACTCTTGCAGCCATGATTATAAAAGACTATTGAACACTGACGCAGCTGATCATTTAAAAAATCTTCAGTGATATATCTGGATCAGAGAGTGCTCTGTGGGGAAATGTGAGGTGTGATTTGTCAGCAAATCTGCTTGAAAATTCAATTTGCCTGCACCTCAGACTCAGGTAGTAATCTTTAATAATTAGTCTGTTGATTCTACTGTGCCCTTAACAGTGCCAGGCATTGCATTGAACTAAAAGAAAGGTAAGGCTCAATAGGCCATAATTTAATTAATAATCAAGAGTCAGGTTTTAATAACCATGTTCCCCTGGAAAGCATGTGACTCTTCAAGTGGTCACACATAAATTGACATACAAGGAAAGATGATAGCTCTGGAGCTAATTTGATTATCTGATAATATTAATCTTTCATGAAAGGGCATTAGAGTATTTTCCATAAAGCAGGTTATAGCTTCTGCAGACAATCTGAAGTCTGAGTGAATAGAGAGGCTTCTGAAACTACAGCAGTAAACCTTGACTTTTGTGAGCTTAGGTATGATACACAGTGTTCTTTTCAGATCTTTTTTAGATGATGAAAGCTCCATGTGATTTAATCTCTCCCAGGAAACTTCAGCAAGGATTTAATACCTGAAACCATCACTTTGAAGAAGCAGAATTATTTAAATTTGCCATCCTTGAGAGCAGTTATTGTTTGTGAGACCAAAGCCTTTCTATGGAGCAATACAGTGGTTTAAATATGGACTGTTTTAAGTCTGAAGTGTCATCTTGAATATTTCTGTCTCTGTGCTATCAAATTTGAGAGTAGAGAAGCTTTCTCTTTACCTTTGTTGACTACTGATACACAGAAAACATAACAGTAAGATGACCCCATTTGCCTCGGCACAATATTCACAGATTGGAAAAACGGAGATGGCCTGCATTGCATTCAGCTATGGGCAGAAGGGTTAGATATCTAATATACAGCCATCCATGGCTTCAAAGTGAGTCAGTTTAAGTTTGGGCTCTACTTCTTTAGAGGAGGAAAGTGAGACTGATTAGAAAAGTGATACCTGCCAGAAATTTAAAGTTACTGCTGATACCGAGTTTGTGGCTGGGTTTTTTCTCTTGTGTGATGTGTACCCAGGTAAAATGTGCTCAATAGCAAAGCATGTGAGGAACAGTAAAAATCCAGGTGATTAACTTCTCTAGCGTAATGATGATCTTTCTTCATCTCTTAATAAAACAAGCTCTCTCCAGATGGCTGCCAAATCTGATTAGGTATGCTAAGCATAAAGAGCACAAGATCTGTTTTGGAAAGTTGCTATCTGCAGGATGACTTTGAATTCTTGTCTTGCAGTGCTTGTGTTGTACTTTTTCAACTGCTTAGAAAGGTATTCTTAGTATTCAGTTTGGCTAGTAATTTTTTATAGGTTTACAGTGCATGTGTGAGTTCTGAACACTATTCCATACATGCACAAGCAGGGGCTATTTGTGGAATTCAGCGTGAGTCTTCCTTGAGGTGTACTGTGGGGATCCAGGCGAATTCCTCATAATATGGAATTGATGCTGCTCCTCAAAGTCAATGTACATGTGCCAGCTTATACTAGGTGAGGATTCATGCCTGTTACAAGCAGGTATTGGCACAGCTGGTTGCACAGCGTTTCAGTATTCTCATGCTAATGTTTGGCTTTGTATTTGAGTAAGAAGTGCTCAGTGATCTCCGGACTGTGGGAGTGGCAGGAGCTTTCAGTTTGTGTTTTGTCATTGGTTTCTCAAGATGATCTGTAGGCATATTTGGGACAGAAGTTTGGGACATATTTTTAGTTGTGAGCATTTCCAGAGCATTTGGAACTCAAGTGATAAAAGACTTACTTTTCACTATATAGCTGAAAAATGTCTGGGAGAATACAGAAGATTACAAAATAAATAACAAAAATACAATGCACAGAAAAACCTTGTTAACAGAGGCTGAAGATAAGAATTTAGCCTTTGGTGGTTTGTTTTGAATTGAAATGAGCACTCTTTTGTCAATGTCATCTACAGCAAAATGTTCACAACTGGTATGAGAATCACTGTCACATAGAGCACTTTAAATACAGGTGTTTAATTTCCTACCTGTGTTTTCAGAAAACGAACAGATCTTCCTGAGGTTAACTGTTAGTATGCCAGCTCTAGAGCAAGTGTTAAAGATGGGAAAATAAAACACTGGGATACAAGTGATTTTAACAATGAGAGAAGTTAAGGGAACCATATTAGCCAAAATTACAAGTTGAGGTTTGTGGTATTTTGTGTGCGCTGATGAGATCTTTCTCTTCCTTCTCTAGCCTTGCTGAGATGTGGCAAATCTCTTCAGCCAGTGTGCTCTGTGGTGTGCTTGAGGTTTGGGGACTAGATTCACTCTCCTGCAGGTTTACCAAGTTACTGCCTTTGGCCAAGGAAATGCATTTTGCTGTCCCCAAAAGCTGAGGTGTGAATAGTGCCCTGGATTTAGCTGGACAGTCTGACTTCCCTTTCGTGGGATAAATAAGTGAGCAAGAGATTGCTGGCTAGACATGGGCTTGGTTCCTGGGACACACGAGTTTAGCTGCCAGAAGGGGTAGGATTTTGTAGAGCTTTCTAGCAGTAAGAAAGCATCAGTATTTTAAAAAACTTTGTATGCTATTGTTTATAAAAAATCCGTACCACCCATGCGGAGGACCACTGACCAAGGATGTCAGCAGAGTTTAAAGGATGGACTTAACTTCTTAATACTTTCTTCTAGATTTGAGCAGTCATCACCTTCTAAACTGTGGTTCAGATTTTCCTTAGAATAATTCTTCCTTTTAAAAGCTGAACAAAAATTGCATTTATCTCTGGCCTTTTACATGTAATATAGATTTGTTTTCATATTGTAAGATGCGAATAAACATATTATTTTAATTGGAAAATTCTGTCCTATCATATATGCACTTCAAATGAGGATACTTCACTGGAAATAATATATTATGATGCAAATTTATTTCTATGGTGTTAAAAGAAATTTTCAAATGCCTTATCACAAAGATCCCCTTCTGAGACTATGTGTAACAAGACAGAATTCAGGCAGTCACTTCCACCTGACAACCCAGAGCTAATTTTAGTCAACAAACAAAATTACATTGCTTTGCTGTTTCAGAATACAGCTGTCACTGACATTCCTGAGCATCGTTATGCACTTCTAAGTGTTTTAATGATGAAAGTGAGGCGTGTAGGGGGGAATTTAAGAAACATTACAGCAAATCAGTAGACATCAAACTGTTATTCAAAGCCTTAGTGATTGTCTCCTGAGCTTCTGTATTAGCACAACTATTTTGTATTCTGGTTTTGAGAAGTTACTTTGACTTAACCCTGTGGAAAACCCATAATAGTTATTTGAGCAAAAGTTTAAATATGATGAAGCTATGTTCTGCTTTTTTTTTTTTTTGCCAGCATTTAGAGCAGTAGTGTTGAAGGTATTCTGGGTAGCACAGCGATCAAATTGTGATCCAAACCTTTCACTTTTGTGTCTCATTTCCATGTCTTTAAGACTGTGGTTGGATGAAGTGCACTTCAATGTGTTTTGGGGTTTTTTTGCCACTAAACAGTATGTGAATGTGTACACACATGATTGTTTTATATATAAATTTATATATCCACCACATAATTTAGGGTGTAAACAAAATTGTGGTGCATTCTATTGATGTGTGACCTTGAAATCTCAGTGTTTCCCTTTCTCTGTATCTCCAGCTGAATATTCAGTGCTACCCAGTACAGAACGAGATGTGACAGCTACTTGCTTAATTATCACTTTTACAACTGCCTTTTCATCAACATATATAAAAAGGCCAAGTGATGGGTGTTGACTGGTTAACTTTGTTTTAACAAAGACAGAAGGTAGTACAACTAAGGCCTGATGTTGGTGGATTAAATTTTGGTCTCTCAAAAACATGAAGCCAAAAATAGTTACCTCTTCCATAATAAAAGAGGACAATGTCAAGCCCTGTTCTGCACAGTCACTCCCAACAGATACTGGACGAGCAAGCCTGGAAAGACAGGCAGGTAGGGGCACTCTTGAATTCTCTTGTCTGAGTTCTAGCTGGGAATAAATAGGTATGGTCTTGGTACTTCATGCTCCTGAATACCTCCAACTTTGTAAAAAGAAATATGTAAACAAATAAATTAATAAATTCCTAGAACCTGGATCTCTTCTGAAGATTGTACAGTCCAGCTCCAGAAGTATTACCTAGGGATCTCTGATACAAGCCAAACCCTAGTATCTTCTCCTCAAGGACGTGAAAGTGTTCTTTTCTGTATTTTCTGCTTATGTCGTCAGCACAGCTCCTGTTCTCCTGGTTGCTGGTTCCTTGTCCCACATGCAGATGTTGTGAGAAGACACACAGTGGAATTCTTACAGCTTTGAGAAACCACTGTAGGTGATATCCTGGTATGAACAATTTGGATGAATATTAGCTGAAGAGATAGAGGAAAATAAGTGTATGTTGTCCATATATATTTGAAGAAGTATAGTAGGAGGAAGGCTTAGTGTTGCTTGAAATGTTCTTTTCATTTAATTGTTAGGATATCTTTATCAGCTAGTAGATACACTGTATTTGCTTGTCAAGAAAAACTCATCAAACTATACTGGGAGCAGTTCTATAGCAGCACGAGAAAGAGGGAGCTGACTGGATCTTTCTGGTTGTCTTCACCTCTCCACCATAATTGAGTGAGGAGGTATATGACTTCTGGAACAGTGTTCTTTGCGCTTAGGTGCTAGTTTTCCCTCTTTAAATATTATTTAAAAAAAACCCAAAAAAACTATTGTAAAGGCAGATTTGGGAATGTTTTTGATCATTTGAGGCAACTAATGATTTATTTTTCACTTAGTATGGTGACTCACTTAGTATGATGATCACTTACATTGTGAGGCACTGCTGCTATATCCACGTAATTCCTCTGTATCTGAAAAGTGGTGATGAGGCAGTTCATGACTAAGAACAAGCACATGTCTAGCAAAAGATGACTGTGTCCTTCAGTTATGCTTGTTCTGCTCTGTTTTTCTCTCTTCCAAGTGAAGAAACATGTAAAAGAAAAATCTGTTCTGAGACCTTAGGTCTCAGGAAGTGCACAATAATGGTGCTGCTTATGTACATTCACAATTCCTACTATACTGTCTTGTATGCTTAGCCACAGATTTAAACCCATTTCCCTTTTTCTGTAAGTTATCACATAAAAATGTTTACTCCATGACACAAAACAAAGGTAAAAGCATATTATAAGGTATTTATTTTACATATAGCCGAGTTGTAGTATAAAGTAATGTTTCAAGTCTGGATTTGTTTGGGGTTTTTTTCCTCAATATTTATTTTGGGGCTTCCACTGTAGTTACTAGAAGTGCAGTGCAGTCAAATTTAAACCCACAGTTACCACTGAGGGACTCCTGGTACTGTTCTGTGTTAGAAAACTGAAGAAAACTGTTCCTTGGTGCAGGCCCATGGGAATCAAGGGGAGCAGCAGCCTTAGCACTGATGTGTACTGGGGAGGTAAGGCTGGCAGGGCTTGGTGAGACTACATGGCTCACTGAGGTGTTTGGGGTTTTTTTCACTTGGCAGTGAACACCAGCACACTGCTGCAATGTAATCGGGAGTAATGACACTCTGCTTTGGGCAATGCTAGACTTACAATATTCATTTTGGTATGAAATAAAACAGTTCAGAGCTCAGGTCCTTCCTTTCATTTTTGTCAAATCTTTGCCAGATTATCTCCCTCTAGTGCTCATAAAATAAAAGAAAAACAACAAACAAACCAGAAAGTGACTGCTCAGAGTGCAGTAGGCCTAAAAGAATCAAGAGGAGACTGGTTTGATCCATACTACTTGTTTTTCCCTTACGGCTGCACCTCCATGAACTCAAGTCTTTGCTGAATGGAAGCTTAGTTTATCTCAGGCTACTCTGTACGAGTTCTGTGCGTATTCGCTGTCTGAATGTGTAGTTTCCTTCTCATTTATCTGGCAAGCCTGTGAAAAACAAGTTCAGTTGGTCAGTGGCAGAACTTGGGAATGCTCAAAATGGCTCTGCATGCCCTGTAGAGAGCCCTCTGCCATCGGGGCCCTGCACATGCTCCTGTGTGCAGGAGGCTTGGCTCATGTGTGTAGCAACCTCCTTTTTCCTCTACAGGGTGAAATTAAAGCTGCTTTATCTTGTCTAGCTGTGGTACCCTGACAGGCACATTATTGATGCTCTTTCAGGGTTCTAATTATAATGGGAGTTTTCATTCAGCCAGGCCTGAGGGACCTCTGAAGTCAGTCCAAGTGCAGGTGTTAAGTCTGTGGTTATTGGCTGTTACTGTTCCCCTGTTGTTGGCTCAGCATTTTCTTCTCTGAGAAGCAGATGTATGGTAACGAGCAATAGCAGAATGCTGAACACATATAATTAATGTACCACATGACTTATTAAACAGTCATGAGAAACAATACCCCTAGCTGGTCCTGAATGTGAAGCCAGCCAGTAAAAGCCAGTTTGGCACACAACCAGCTCCAAAAGGGGTCATGACTGTTACTTAAGGTAACGAACAACAGAATAAAAAGAACAAATAGAGTAATAAAAGAAAGGGAATTTACATACAAATGAAAGTAACTGGAAATAGAGAAGCCACTAATCCTAGTGTTCTGGTTTATCTCATCAGACGGTTTCTTCCTCTCCTCATCCCAGTTTTAGCTGAGATGAAGTGATATGACATTGCATTCACCCCTCCTTAAAGGTAGAGAGAAAGGCAGAGCGAATTTGTACTTTTTGCTGTTGCTCTCAGATGGAGCCATTTTTATCCAAGTCTGTGGTAGCCAGGGAACAGTGCATTTAAAAAAAGAAAAAAGTTGTAAGAACTATGAAAAATTGGAAGAAAAGTGCAGTCACTGAAACGGAGCCCAACCCATTGAGAAATGTCAGGGTTTGGTGCTTTTTTGTATTTTTATTCCAGTAGCTGCTGCTGTTCTCTCCTAGCTTTTCCCCCCCCTTTTTTTTTAATTAATTCTCCTCCCTGCCTCACTTGAGCCCTGGGGTTCTCTCTGTGGTTTTATTTAGTAGCACTGGTGAGGAAAAGTATGTGGGTGCATATTATACGCCTATACACCTCCACACATCACACCTCCCCCCATACTTGCACTCCAGCAGCTACAGTGACCTAGACAGGTCTCCCTAGAGGGGGAAAGGAGAAAATCCTCCCACATTGTAGCTACTGTGTGCAGGTAGGGATTTTTACCCCGAGTCTAGAGACTAGTGATACTCGGCAGCTACTTGCCAAGATCAGGCTCGGGTTAATGAAAACAATGAAACCACCACTTAACTTCCAAATGGATTTCCATGGAGACAGCTAGACAGTAATAGAGTTTGGACTTTTTTATTCAATAAAAGTTTGAGTTATAAATATTCTCCATTTGTTTCCTATTTACAGCTGTAAAATATTTTAGGATAGCTTACCCATCACCTGTCATTCAATGTCTCTATAAATGCCATGAAAACATCATTGTGAAATAAAAACGTCTTATTTTCAGCCCACAAACCCAATTTCCACACACTCACAAAATAAAATCAAAAGGACAAAAAAGAGGAGAGAAGGAACTGGGGGTGGGGGTGTGGGGGGGTGAGAGAAATACAGTACAGCAGGCAACAATGCAGTATTTGCTACACAGTAGCAAAAGAAATGGGTAAAAAAATTAGTCTGCTATGATGACAAGCTTTTCAGGACATTTGTTATAGACCAGCGTTGTCCAGTGCACTTCTGAAGGACAAGTTGAAATCCAAATTCATTTTCATTGTTTTCCTGCAATTCCAGGCAACGCTTGGATTTTCGGTTCTGGATTGGACCTCCCTTTAAAGATGGGGAAAAAAAAAAGAAGTGTAAGGATTAAACATGGTGAAATTGTTGCATTGCTACTCTGTGATAATACAGATCAGAGAACATTCCAATGTCCACCTATTAAAGTCCACTGCTACTGTGAGAAATGGTTCATTTAGAGACAAGATAAGCGCTAGGTTGTACTCGGAGTGAAGGTTCCCTTTGTCACAGGCTGGTTTAATCTCGGATGCAGTTTAGAATATCCTCAATTGCTTGGTTACCATTTCAGCAAATGGGTTTCTCAAATGCAGCTGTGTTTCTAGCCATGCTTTTTAACCATGAGCCAAAAGCTTTTGTGTCTGCTTCAGTTACATAGCTTAGTGCTTCTGCTGCACCCTTGAAACGTCAAAAGAAGGCAAAAGAGGACCAAGGCTTTGGCCAGGGGTGTTCTGTATGTAGGATAAAATGCAAAAAACTGTGTGTTCTTTGAATTCGGAAACAAACTGTGTTTTCTAATCTTATGTTGCTAATCCTCAGTATTGACTCCCTTGTTCAGTTCTCAGTTTAATACTGCCACACTAAAGCCCTACCCTTACTCTTGAGCTGCAGCAAATCTGAAATCAGTGGGGCTATCACACAGTCAACTACAGACTTAAATTACAATCAAATGATTATGTAGGTGACTTATATTACATTTTTCCCTTTAATTTTGGTTTCAGTTAATTCTTTCACCCTTCCTCATGTCTAATATAATAGATAACTTGTACAAATTAGTGACAGGGAAGTTTCTTCCGAGATATAGAGTAGAATAATTGGCACAGAAGTTGGAAAGTCTGACTTTTTCTAGAGTATCTATCTTGGACCTGTGTTGCAGAGAATTACTGGCTTAATCTGCAAATCAGCAAATGGGGTGTAAATCAGTACAGATTAGTATAGCTGAAGTATGGAAAGAGCAGCCACATTTCAATTACTTATTTATACTTGCTATTAAAAAAACAAACAAAAAATCGACAAGAAACAACCAACCAAACCTAAAAACCCAACCCCATACAAAAAACCCACCTCATCAGTTTTGCTCAACTCTGTCATACCTTGCATTAGAAAGTCATAACTGTGATAGATTTCTATTATAATCACAAGGATATTGGCAAAAATGTCATAGAAACACTGATTTGCTTTTCCAGAAGAGGCTGTTCCTCAGACGAGAGTAGCTTGTGTCATTCAGTGCAGGTTCTGCTTCATTCAGACAGGTGACTGTGGGGTCTCCTCTCCTCCTGTCCCACCAGTAATACTTAGTAAGTAGTAAGTCCTTGCTCTGAGAAGTGACTTCTAAAAACATTTTTGGGACTGGCTAATAAAATGTAGAATTAGGTTTGAAAGCTCTAAGTTTTAAATATGGCTTTGGGTAAGAGAGACCATTTCTAGAATAATCCACAAAATTCAAAGCATAAGGTTCCCATAAATCCTCCTTGGTAGGCCTGTGTGCAGTCTAGATACAATTTTCACTGATTAATTTACTAGTCAGACAGGCACACGGTAGGGCTTTTAATACACCTCTATAACAAAATGCTGAGTGAACTCTATTTTCCCATTGCTGTGTAACTGTTATTGACATTCATATTAATAACAGTAGTTACATTTGGGTGTCTGGTGGGACCATAAAACTTTAAGCTATCTATAAGCAATAGAATTTCTTGACATACAAGAAACTGGAAGAAACTAGGATGGGAAATCAGTCAGAGCTTTACTATGCGCTATTTGTTCCCTTATCCTGAATGCCCCCCACCCCATCACCTTGCAAATTTACTTTGGTGTTCTATAGCTCACAGTGGTGAGACATTTTTTTCCAAATTAATTCAATGAGCTTTGAATTAGGTCCTTTCAGATATAAAACTCTAAAGTAATGGATATTTTCTCATTGCCAATAGATACAGTTGGTTTTGTTTTGTTTTGTTTTTTTCTTTGACCAAAACATACCATTTCTGTTCTTAATGAAAACTATTGATTATGGGGTTTTTTCTGCAGGGATTCAGTGTTGCATGGCACCCAGGGTCAGCTCCCCGGGTTTGAATTGGGAATTACAGTTTACCACAAGTGTTTCTGCCTGAACTCAAAATTGAGATCAACTCCTTGAGCTTCCAACTGATGCTGGAGGTGCTTGTGTTGCTATCGTTATCTAGTTCTGGATCTTTCTGGATCAGGTAGTCCTTGTCTCAGTTTCGGTGTTGAAGACATTCTCAGCTCAGATCTTGCACTAAGGAAGCAGAAGAAAGTTGTCCCACTTTGTGTCTTGTCAGAAAACCAGCCAGTTATGGAGATGAGTTCAGCTCCATTACTTGCTTGATTTTTGGATGTGGGATGTGAATCTGGGTATGACACTTTTAGACCTCTCCTGTCATTTCGAAGTTGTTAGTGAAGGAACAGAATTAACTGTCTCCATTTTATGTAACTGTGAAATGACTCTGTGTTGTCCTTCTTGAGAACAGCTTTTACACTCCTGAGGAGGGATGAGCTAGGATGCTCAGGTCTACCTGGCTTCAGCAGCGGGACTGGGCCAAACCTGGTTTGTTGGCTGCACTTTGTGAATCCCATTCTTTGGTGCCTATTTTTCCTCTCCAGGGGGCTGTGCATGGGGCCTCGTCACCTAATTTAGAGCTCTGTCAGGTAGAGGAAGCTACAGCACCAAGTCTCACTGCCTTGCTGAGTTGGAATTTCCTCCTGCCTAACTCCCATTTGTTTCAATGGCCAAGGGTTTCTGTCATTTGTATGGGCCCAATGGAGTTTATTCCCATTAGGATTTCAGGGTAGGGGAAGGAGGATGTTCACAATGAAGACAATGTTTTTCCTCTATTCTAAATCATCTAGAGCATACATAGTTGTTACAGTAAATGTATTAATGCAAAATACTTTAATACAGGCAGCAACATAAAGCGTAAACCACTAGCAAGCAACCAAGAAGCCACACAAAAATCTCATTCATTTGAATCCCTCTCCTTCTCTTTTCCTGATGTGCCCTCATGTGAAATTCGACTTCTATTTAACAGAAACAAGTGACTGGGGAGATAAAAAGCCAAGGAAGCTCTTTCTGATGTGCTGCAAAGCACTCTGCAGTGGCTACTGAAAATCACCCTGCTGAGTACATTTGAGCGGGCTGTATGGAACATAAAAGAGACACCAAAGTTAAGTAGTGGCTAATATGTGTGAATTGAGTGTTATAGAGAGCAGGGATGCTTTCAGTAGGAGGACTTTCTTTCCCCACAAAAGAAACATAAGGGCTCAAGTCCTGTTAGTAGTAACAGAACAACTCAGCTCCTAAGAGATGTGATGTGTGCAGACCCATGGCTTAATCCCGCAGGGAGGATGCATTCTACACAGTTTTAGTTCCTTTCAAAAAGCATATAAATTAAAGAATTGCTCTAAAGTAAAGGGAGAGGGGTTTGTACAGTGCTTACTGAAATTCTCCTGTTGTTAGAAATTAACACAAGTAGGCTTTTTCCCCCTTCATATGCCTAATGCAAGCTTGTGACAGTGGTATTGGTCTGTTATCTCTAGGATGATGACAGTGCATCCACTCTATGTTGCAAGGCCAGAGCTAGGAAGATGTTTAATCATTAAAGCACATGAAGTGAACGACTCCACTGAAAGAAAAGAGCAAGCAGGGCTGATGCACTGAAAGCTAACACTACATTTTGCTACGCTGACTGGCTTGGCCTCCAAGTTACAGTATTCCTGAATGGTTTCTGCACTCTCTCATCATCATTAGCATTTGGAACCCTAAAGCCAAATGCAGGTGTCCTTTGAGTTAATTCTCTTTTATAGTCATTTAGTAAAACTTGTATAAAACTCTGACAGTCATGTTTACCACTTGCTCAGCAAAATGGTTTATTGTAATACTATACTTCAGGCTAAGCGAAAGGCAAGATGCCTGTCTGGTTCCCTTTCCCCATCCTAGGTAAGATCTCTACTTTCTGATTTAAAGGCAAAAAATTAATAGCCTAGGGTAATGTCTTTAATCATGATACGTAAAATGTAATTCTATAGGCTGAAACAAATTAAAGAGGAATTCTGCCCAGTTGAACAGAATTAGGATTAAGATCATTGATGATGAGAAGCAGCTCAATGGCAGTAGAAGTCTTGGGAAGATAAATAAACACCCAGGTCAATTACTTTATAAAAACAGACCAAACGTGACAGCACTAATAAGTTTTACCGAAAACTTGATGGGTTCTGCAATGCAAATTGAAGCAATGCCTGTGAGAAGCACAAATGCCCTCAAGTCCTGTTGGTACCCTTAGACATATAAAACTGATTGAGTACTCCATAAGCGTGCTTTTAATGTAAACCCTATCTCAAGTCACACATCCTGTCATGACCAATAGCTATTGCAATGTAACAGAACATAATGCACATAGTGCAAAGGAATACTTTTCACTTCCCCCAGAATTATTGTACTTTCCACATTTCTGCTGTATGTTAGAGGTTTCCTTTCAAGTCTTTGACTAAAGTAGAAATTACCCAATAATATGGCATCTAAGAGTAACATTTGAAGTGCACACAAACCATTGCAGTACAAGGATGCTACAGCATGCTTGGCGGGTAGTTCTGAGTGAGTCTGTTGTATGTAAAAACAACTTGATTTTAGAAAGAGCAGCATGTTGCAAGTACATACTTACATGTTCTAGGTTAGAGCTGGAGTGCTAATAAACTATGCAAAGTAATTAGAGAGTCTTTGCTGAATTGTGCTATGGTTTTTGTTTTGGTTTAATTGGGTGCTAGTGGATGCACAGTTCCCAAACCGCTCCATTCCTGTATTTGTTCTTCAGGGCAGTGAAGTGAGATAGATCCTCTTTGGAGTATTGGTACTTGCAGAACGAGGGCTACAAATAGGACATGGCGTTGGTACAGCTTTCTTTGCAAATACCACAGATGTTAAATACAATTTTTTGGTAAAGAAATGTGTACAGCATACACACACTATGTAACCTGGACCTCCTGCCCCTCCATACCATTGCTACTGCAGCACTGGGGCTATGTACGATATTATGCTCCCTCAGCTAAACAAAGCATCTTCTGTCTTCATGAAAAAGGATACATTAAGAAGTTTCTGTAAACATACCTAGTCAAAAAGTTCTGAACAGCTCATGGGTTTTCTTGCCAAAAATCTCACCTTATGGTTTCTTCTCTTTTGTACTAACAGGCCTTTTAATCAAATGATGTTTTGCAGGTTGCAGTGTAAAATCTTTTTAATTCTGGCCATATCGAATAGAAATTTACCATCATATTTACTCTCTAAATTTCTTCAGCAAGAATTCTCTTCAACAAGAACAGAGTAATTTTCTGTTCTTTGTTACTCTGAAGTCAGATTGCCAAGGTTGTGTTTCATACATGAACAAAAAGAGCACTCTGCAGGAGAACAGAGATGCTACTTCACCTAGTTTAGGTTTTTTAAAAGAAGAAATTGAATGTGGATATGTGGTGTCATTAAAGCTGAATAAATAATTCGCATCATCTAATTGACCCAGTCAAGTTTAGTCACTGTTTGTACTTCGTACATCTGCTAGACATGATATCCATGACATTCCAGCCACTTAGGTAGGTATGATGGGTTCTGTGAGCTGCAAGTTGTTGAACTGGGTTTCTAAATTTCTCAGAAAAAAGAAAAGTAGAAAGGGAAAATGAGGAAGTGAGGTTGTTGCTTTAGACTGAACGAGGGCTTCATAAGCTAGTAAACGCTCTGGGCATAAATTCAGACAGGATTTGATCACTTGTAAAAATGAAGGACACTAAATGAATGCTGGAGGCTGTCAGCACTACTGAAAATCACACTAATAGCTTTTTTTAACAAGTTACTATAAAGCATACACTTTTGTTAGAGACTTTAAACTTTCTTTTTGCTCATCACACTGAAGTTCATGTTATTCTATCTAAAAGCAAAAAAAAAAAAAAAGAAATTCTCTTATCTGCTTGCCTAAGCATGGCTGTTTCAGAAAAAGGTCTTACAAGGTCAATATGTGTATCCCAATCTTGTATCGCGTATGCTGTATAGATCGTTGCATTCACTGGTCTCTAATTTTTTATTTGTACCTCAATCAGTGACCTCAAATACTTACATGTTTGCTCTATCTTTGAGGCAGAAACTCTAATCTTCACTATTGCTTTGATACATGTGAATCGAAGAATTGAGCTGAGGTGTATGTAACATAGATAATCTCCGCTCCAAACAGAATGCATGACCTTCTCATTCATTTCCCCAGAATTCTGGGGTAAATTTTCAGTGACTGTCAGTACACCAGATTTAGTCCTAAAAAAATTACTTGATTTTTACGAGTCACTTTGTCTTCTATGAGGTCACTTCTGTATGGATGTTGCTGAAGTGAGAAAGTGTTCAGAGGAAAAAGCAAATAATTTATCTCATAGAGTAATTAATGCATTTTCAGTATTGCCCACTGCTTGGAAATATTGGATGGATGATGTTACAGATTTTACAATTTCTGCTTTACAGTTGTATAAAGGATATAGGTATATATAATGGTATATACAGGTAACTGATTAATTTCTTCTCAAATATAAAACTCTGGCAAACAAGTGCTCTGTAAGTAAAGCAGACTCTGTAACATACTCTTTGTTGTTCAGTCTTTCAAAAATTAATTTTAACTATTTAAATTGAAAAATTCATCAGTGAAATATATTGTTAGCTGTTGCTCTTCAAAGGCACTTGGTTCCTATTATATTTGATATGACTCCTGTGAAAATAATGTGCATTTAACTGCTATTATGTGTATGAAATATTATATGCAGCAGTGTTACATATTAAAACCATGTTGTCTGTCAGCTATTTAGACCACTATTTACAGATAGATAGGCAAATGAGAATCTTTNTATATACTTGTTATATACTTGGAGTATTGGTATTGCCTATAGATAGGCAAATGAGAATCTTTACCAGACAATTTTTAAATGTGAATTTGTTTTTTCAATATGAATCAAAACAAATTGCTGTGCACAACATGAACTTTGGTGGAGTTATAATAGGGATCAGCCAAACCATTTCTCCTCACTTCTCTTCCTGCACTCAGGTTCTGTTGTCAGGCAGCCATCCTAGCACTGGTCTTATATCTGCTTGCTGGTACCCAATGAGTAAATACTATGAAACATCCTCTGATAATGGAATTAGATGGATCATTCAGCAGCTACACCAATTTAATGCCTACATTACACTTTGTCTCATTCCACTCATTCCACTACTAAGAGTTCTGAGTGAGTGTTCAGAGCCATTGCCTGCACAAATGCTAAATTTTTGTATTGCTGCAACAAGTTCTTAATACTGCAGCTGTGACAAACCAAATGATGAAGCCTTATCTGTATGTCCAAACTAGGTTTTAGTAACTAGTGGACTGTGCAATCATTTTCTGTTTTGTTTAATCTACATTTACTACAAGAATGTAGAGCAGTCTAGATACCGAGTGGAGCCCTCGAGAGGTGTCATAGTTAAACCTTCAGGATGTGGAAATATATAATATTGTTAATTAAAGTATTTAAATAAAAGCAATTAAACCTGGCAAAAGGAAATGCAGTTTCATACAGAGAATGTAATTGGAACAGAAAACAAATTTCAGAGAAACAGCATAAAAATCAGAAATGGAATGTATGGATTTATACTTATCAGTCATATTTTCCACATACACATAAAATTTTATCACAGTTTTATAGCAGATTACAAAGGCCCATTGTTCATGTTCATAATGCCTTGCAAAGAAATAAATTCAAGCCTTCACTGAAATACAAAGAAGCTTTTCGGGATATGATGGCTGAAAATGCATTTTACTACAGAAAATGGTGATAAAACTTAAAGAAATGGAAGCAGGCTTTGGAGTAGAATACATTAGCCAGACTAGACAGATCATTAGGGGTTTTTCAGAAAGTAAATACAAATCAATACTGTGTCAGCAGGGGCCAGGAAATATTTTTGACATATTATTAGAAAAACAACTGGAGGAACAAATATTCTATGTATAAAATATGATTTTTAAAATTAATTACTGAACACCATTTCAGGGGCAGGGGGGAGTGGGAAGCAGTTTAAAAATATAAGTGTTTATCCATACACAGCCCTATGGCTAAATGCAGAATTTACAGCAGAATATACTGTTTGTATTTTGGCAACAAATCCAGATGATGATGATGATGTACTACGTTAATGTTCTGATGACTAGGATTATCTAGTAAGTCCTTTGGCTTTACCATGGCTTTATGCCATGCACTTGATAATGATGTGCATGGCTTTTCTGACTACAGCTGCTGTCCTGAGCACAAGTTAACAGGACAATTAATTCAGAAATAAACGGAATGCCTTTTTCAGAACTGACAGTCATTAAAGAATAAGCTCCAGAAATGCATGTTGGTGAGAGATGATTCCCAGGTTGACAGTTTCCGACCTATTTTCTCACTATTAAGGGGATGCTGTTCCTAAGTGTCTCTCCTGCGTCCTGCTTTTGCCATATACTGCCTTCTGTCCTCCTGTGAATGCAGAACCTGCTATACTGAGTAGTTGTTGGCTGCTTAGTGCATTAACTTCAATATTCTAAAGTTATGAATTAGAGCTTAAGATGTGTTTCTACACTATATGAATTGACAAGAACCGCTGTATTTTATACCTCCTCCTCCTAGCGGAATTGTTACATATAGGTACATTTCTGGAGTCTCGAGTGAGACCTGGCCTACAGAAAAGGATCCAGGGTTAACACTCTGCCCCAGTGTTTTCTGCAGGACAATTTTAACTAAAATATAGAAATGTTTTTTCTTACACAATCTACTTTTCATGTATTGTGCCATAGAGTAGCTGCCTATGTAGAGAAACATAATTATTATAAGTAGGAAAAAGATGGGAGTACTGGATACACTGGCTTTATTTGCATGTTTTACAAATATATTTTGTGAGAAGCTTAAAAAGTTATCTTTTTATCTTTCATTCTGAGATTACATATAAATGACTCCTGTAAACAAGTCAGGCTTGATTTATCTGCCTTGATTTAGGCTTGTTTCAAGATGTCCAAAGCAGAAGACAGAAAGGCAACAAAGATGCTTTAAAGTGTGATGCAATATTCAGATGGTGGGGAAATTATAAAATATACTAAAATGAAATAAAAACAGGACTTTGCTTAGGATGTAGATGAAAATTAGTGGGATCTGACTTCAGTGATCGAAACTATGAATACCTGTGAATACTACTGTGAAACTGGTAAATTACCTTTCTAAGGGAACAAGGATTGTTACGAGTTAGAAACTTGCAACAACTAAGCTGATTTATGTGGGTATAGGAAACCTGTTGAATTCATTGTTGCAGGCATCAATGTTCAGTGACTGGCTAGGTGTTTTCAGTGGGCTACGTTAATTTTAAGAGCACTCATAAAACAACTTTCTATAGGCATGCTGAGATGATCATTCAGACAAATCAAATCTTTGTCTTCATGAAGAGAGCACGTCTCTGAAATAGTAAACACTGGCCATTGCCTGAGTCTTCTAGATGAGGTAATTAATTAATTTTCTGATCTGTGATGTGGCAAATTGTGTATTCCTAGGTTTTGCCTTTTTGTTTGGTTCTGTAACTCTTATCACTTCTGCATATGTTGCTTTCTAAGGCTCGTTCTGCATTTCTTGTCTGTGCAAAACTCCTGTTAACGTCTTCCCTCTCTACTTTTGAGTGTGCACAAGGTGCAGTATTAGTTTGCTAGTAAAAATCCACTCACAGCATGCACCTGAAGATGATTGCTAAGAGCACCTTACTATCTTATTCTTTTTTTTTCCTCCTTATGGATGAAAATACTGTTCTAACATAGCATGCCTAGAAAACTAATGTAAGGAAGAAGAGTTCATGTTATTATTTACCAAGCTTAGGATAGGGGATACCTAGTTATTCATCTTAAGCCAAGACAAATAAGAAACTCCTTTCAGCTCAATTAGAAAACTCAAGATTTCTATGTTTTCCCTAGAAAAGACAAGACCTTTTTTCTAGACATCTTAACAGATTGCTAAAGATTTATGTATTTTAGATGAGAGAAAATATGCATTCCTATTTCTTTGTGAGACATAACTTACTAAAATGTAACTCCTTTGGAAAACAAAAATACTGAATGACAATTTTATTTCTTGTGTGTGTGTGTTGTGTATTCAATTAGTCCAGGTTTTCTAATCTGAGTACTCAATATGAAGGCTTTCTAATTCATTTTAACCCAGAAACCGAACTGCGTGCATTGTCATTATATGCTTATGATTAAACTGATCTCCAGAGACCAAGAAATAAATTGAGTGCCAACTGAAGAAAATTAAGAAATTAATTTCTGCTAGTATTTCAATCGATCTGCATATTCTAACACAGGAATTTAGGTTGGGCTGTTTGGGACTTTGGTGACAGTATGTAGTTAATGAAAACGGCTTTTTCCCTAGTAACCACACAAATTTGTTAGCTGATTATAACTGATACTGGAAAGGAAATGTCCTTGCAGCTGCAGCACAAATCTTGCACAGTTTATTCAGACAGTAATGGAAATAAATAGGATCATAGAATCATGAAATGGTTTGGGTTGGAAGGGACCTTAAAGGTCGCCTGGTTCCAATCCCCCTGCCCAGGGGCAGGGACACCTTCCACTAGACCAGGTTGCTCAAAGCCCCATCCAACCTGGACTTGAACACTTCCAGGGAGGGGGCATCATCAACTTCTCTGGGCAACCTGTGCCAGTGTCTCACCACTCGCACAGTAAAGAATTTCTTCCTAATATCCAATCTACCTTCCTTTAGTATGAATCCGTTTCACCTTCTCCTATCACTCCATGCCCTTGTAAAAAGTCCCTCTCCAGCTTTCCTGTAGCCCCTTCAGGTACTGGAAGACTGCTCTAAGGTCTCCCCAGAGCCTTCTCTTCTCCAGGCTGAATAACCCCCAGCTCTCTCAGCCTGTCTTCATAGGAGAGGTGTTCCAGCTCTCTGATCATTTTCATGGGCTTCTCTGGACTCGCTCCAAGAGCTCTATGATGTCCTTCTTTTATGTCCATCTTTTATGTCATTCTTATGTCCTTCTTATTTTGTGTCTGTTATACTGGGTATAATCACTGTCAGGTTGAGAATACCAGACTTGATAGCCTGATCACCTCACTAAACAACAAACCCTCTTTTCTTGTCATATACATTATTATTGCATCCTGATTTAATTGCCTTCCAAGTGAATATTTTTCTCAAGTATTTGCATCTTGGATTTGCATCTACGGTGCTACTTGGTAGCCAGACCTTGCTTACATACATATTGTTCTTGTCTTCATTGGAATTAAATACGCAACTTCTACTGACTTGACCTGAACAGAGTTTTTTATTTTAGAAATAATAAAAGATGTATGCTAAAGGTAAAAATACTCCTATCCATCTCACAGCTGAGGAATGCAGAACCCAAGAAATGATCGGTCCAGTAATGCAAAGGAGGGACCAAGAACAGAGTTCAGATCTCCTGCCACCCAGCCAGTTAATTTGGTAAGTGTTGGTTATCAGTCATGTTGTAGAAAACATTCTGGATTTGGCCATTCCTTCGTTTATCTGTCATTTTAATGCCACTCAGTACCTTGTCAGTAGCAGCTGTCATCTGCGATTTTTGGATGAAGCTTATGTGGACATCTGAAATTAGGAAAAATCAGGTGGAACTAGAACAAATAATTCCTTTGTAAATAAATGTAGTTTTTAAAATTATATGCTAAAATATGCAAATAGAGTATCTGTTTTGAAGGAAAAACATGGGTATGTGTTAACTTCCTTCTAAATTAATTCAGCACAAGTGTCTTTGGAGCTTAAATGTAGTCCTCAGGAGAGTAAATACTGCATAATATGTTATGGTGGAAAAGACTTGAAATGCACCCACTAAAAGCTCATTTTACTGCTGTATTCACACACAAACTTTCTGGCTGGCAAATTCTACACCTAATTTGCAAAGATTAAAACTTGCTGCTAGAAAATTACTCCAAATAGAAGACTAAACTTATACAAGGAAATTTTGATTACGACTAACTTCAGCAATAACTGCAAGCAAATTTAATGCCAGTTAAATACAAATACAACTATTTGTATTTAACAGTTTTTCTGCATGTTTTGCATGTACATTTTCATACTTAATTTGAGGTCAAGTATTCAAATGGAGAAAGACTGAATGCTTTCAGATTTTTGTACTCTTAAACAATTCCATTCTGCATAAAAGGGACTAAAGAGTTTGTAGGCTTATAGTAAGACATAGTTCAAGAAGTATAAAACCCAAATACTCTGTTTTTAAAAAGTGTTTAGTATGACAAGAATACTGGTTAACTTGCACATGAATTAGGGATAAATTTACTGGAATAAAAATTAAAAAAAGAAAATTAAAAGAAAATTAAAACATTAACTATCACTTATATCTAAGCAGAACAATGTTCATGTTCCTTGTCGTCCAGCTATAACACCTTGTGCAGAAATCCAGTTAGTTAAAATATTAAGTACAGGCAAGCCAGGGTAATATTTGATCAAAGATGGGCAAAGGGCAACTAAGTATAGAAAAAAGTGCTGCTGATGTACTGGACCCATACACCAACACTACACCGGGGCCCCTGGGGCTTGAGGTTTAAAACTGAACACTTGGCAACACTGGTTATTTAAAAATCAGATAGCCTCACTAAAAATACAGGGCTTAACCTAGTATGTTGGCTCAATCAATCGAATAATTAGGTTATGGTTTGCTTTATATTTCTCCTGCAGGATCAAAATCTGTATTTCTTATAACAGGGTCACAATCACTCTGCGTTCTGAGCTGCTGGGCAGATAGCACTGCATAATTATATAGCTGGATAGCAGTACAGCATGTCTTACACTGTAAATACATAGTGACTGTATTTGCATCCTTTGGGGTTGGAAGTACAGCATAAATACAAATTCTTGATAAATTAATGATGCTGTTTTTCTACCCCCTGGCTCTCATAATGGAAGAATCTGAAGAAGTTCACTGGGGACAACTGTTCCCTCAGACACACAGATCTAACTGAAATGAATCCCTCTTTGTACACTGATGTCCTTGGCTAACGAATGGGTTGAAAACTGAGAGTGGACATTAGAAGGAAATTGCTGTTTAATGGTGTTAGCCTGCACTTCTGCACTGTGTATGCTCAGCAAGGGGGCATATGAAGGTGGTACAGAGATTCTCTGCTTGTGTAGGCCTCCAGTTTAATCCTGCCATGCCGTCTGCACTCCCTTACTTGTTTGGGATGTGGTTGTGGGTAATGGTTCTAGCTAGCAGTAGTATTGCACATCCTTTAATTTCAGAAGAGTAATTCAGAATGATTGCCTGGCAAAGGCCAAAATCTGGAGGAGTAACAACATGTAAATGCTTTCAGTAATTCTAAGGTCTATTCTTTCTTTATATAGCTACACAGAATATCTATCTATTATCTAATACCTGTTTAAATGAGATCTGAATCATCATGTTTATCTGTGGAATTCTGCAACTGAGTAATTCATTTGCTCTCATCTGTCTTCCCTTTTCCTTCCAAAGCAACTCCTGCTATGGTATTTGGGAAATTATACATACGTAACTACAGTTGTCAGCAACAATTTTTATTTACAGCTTCTCAAGATGGCATAAACCACCCCCTCTGAACACTTCTGAACTGGAAGATTTCCTGTGGAAACCTCCAGCACTAGAATCACAATTCTCCATAACATGTGCAAGCAATGTTAGCAGTGCAGGCAGATGTGACTGCCTGGGGCTATGGGAACACGACAGTGCTGAGCATGACCTCCCATGAGGTCTGTGACAAGTGTCCATTCCTACAGATGCATACTCTTCTTACCTTCCTATAGCAACCACACTGCAAATTGCATCACTTAAATTAACAGAACCTGCTGTACTGCAAGGAATTCAACATGGAACAGCCTTAAAAGGATTATTCTCTCAGGGTTTTTAGCTCTGCCTTGTGTCCTTTCTTACACCTTTTTTTACACAGAGCACCCACCTGTCACATTTCTCACCACAGCAAATAGTGGCAGCACAGCTAGTCTGTTTAGAAGCATAAGAAACAGTCACATCCCTACCAAACTACGTATAAACCTGAAGACATTTCAAGATAAAGAGTAATTACAGAAAACCTTCTTCCTTTTGCTTTTGTTATGCTGCTGGAGGAGTCCTAACATACCATAAGTGTACTGTCTAGATGCCCTGCTGCCTCTCGGGTGATGTATGTAGGGATGAATTTCACTCGCAGGGTAACCCTTATGCCACAACTGCCTTTTAGAAGCGGACTGGAGACTGAGAAACTTATTAAAAAGAAAAAAACCCCCATACCTCATCCAAGGAACCTGACTGCAGCATTTAGAATGTACTATTTCTTAGTACACAGTATGAGGGAGTCAGTTCAGAAGAGCACAGTTTTATAGCTACAAGCAGTTTACAGTGAAAGATGTCCCAAGGCGTTATCTGTCCAGTTGCACTGGCCTCTTATCTCCTACTGCTCAGGGCTCCTTCTCTGCCACCCCACAGCCCATGTAACACAGTCACTAGGGGAGTCCCAAGGGCAGCAGCTGTACTGAGCACGGGGACAGAGATTGTCATGCAGATGTGCTGCTGACCTGATGCTTCCCCAAGCATTTGGTTACACCGGGGAGCAGACTGCTGCTGACAGCACCCTGCATGTGCACCTGCTTCTTGCCACAAAGAGCTCACAGGGTGTGAGCAGGATTAATTGTTTAGTACTAAATAAGGGGCACTCACTGGCACCTGAGGTTAGTTTTTGCTTTCCTAATGGTTCCTGATGGCAGAGCAGCTTCCTTGATATCATATTCAAATTAATATTTTAATAAAATTCTGACTATTTTAATGCTATGTAATTCTTGTAATTATATCCACTCTGCCTTGCATAATTTCTGGTGCTCACTTACTATTTTTGCTATAAGGTCTAATTTTGTTCTGATTAAATGAAAAAGTGGTGAGCCAGACTGAACTAGGTGAACTGTTGAACACCTAGAAGACTTTTCAACATAGAAATATTCCAAAAAGAAGAATTTCCCTAAGAGAAGACTTGACAAACATGAACAATAAAATTCTTGAACACTACCCAGTTGATGGGAGTATTTTCAGGGCTAATTTACATAATTTGACATAATTACAGTTATAAACACTTCAAGAAGCCTTGGAAGGAAGAATGTCACTGAAGCCTACATTTTATTGGGTCTCATGGCGTTTGGCAGCTGTACAAAACTGTGGAGCATGGAAATTTGCTGAGCTGGATCCTGATTATACAAACACATATCACAAGCTTTGAATGCTCAATGCAATTTGTCCTGTACAGAAAGATACTGCAAAGATTCCCCAGGCCTCTGTCCAATCAGCCAGCATGATGTATTATCAAACCCGTTTGAGATACTGGTGGTGGTTCCCTCTATATGAATGCCCATTAAACCATATTTTGTCCACAAGGTAGCAGTGCATGCCTGAGTGCTTGACTCCAGCTGCCTACAATTGAAGGTAGCCACATAACTTAAAATTTAAAAACCAAAGTAAAAGGTAAATTTTAAAGAGAACTCAGGTTTTTCATATCCACACACATCCACACACATACACACTTCTAATAGTGTTAATACCCGATGCAATTAAAATACCACTATTTCTCAACATACAGCATGGTACACAGCCCCTTGTACATTTGGTAAGCTAGAAGAAAGATAATGAGAGTAACCAAGGCTTGCCAAGATCAACTGATCATGGTCCAAATGCTCTCTGTGCTACCATAGACGCTAAACTGTATTCCCAACATCCTAAAAGATACTGATCATGGCTGTTGAAGTCAAAGAAAAAATGACCCAATGAGTTGGCAAAACAGATATTTGCAAACCCACATGGATGATACAGAATAATTAAATGCACAAGTAAAATTACCTTAATGGTGAGCCTCAGCCCATGGGCCGGAGTACACAACTAGATTTGTAGCCTCAAAACTGCAGAGGGGCAACTGTGACCAGTCAAACTCACACTAGCTGTTAAATTTTTCACAGAAGGTAAAGCAGGTACTTGTTTTAGAAAGTACTGTAATCTCTTTTTAGCTATCCTAAGCAACTGATGTGTCAGTACCTGACATGGTAAACTTCCACTGCCTTAATTCTTACCTTAGGAAAATGTCACATTCCTTTGAAAGACCAAATTTGACTATCTTTAGCTTCCAACCATTGGAACCTCTTTTGTCTTCAGGATAACCTATGTTCCTCTGTTGAAACACTGATATGCTTTGAGTCACCTTGCCACTTCCTCTTAGCTAAACTGAACAGAGTGATCTCCACAGGCATTATATTGCACAGTGAGTTTTCTAGCACCAGAACTTTTGTGGCTTCTTTATATTGCATTTCTAAATCAGTTATGAAGTGTGGGCACCAGGCCTGCACTCACTCAGTGTCCTATCAGCATTCTCATCACTGTGAAATAACTTCTCAGCCTTTACTTGCACTTCTTTTTATCTTTCTCTCTCTCTCTCTCACACACACACATAAAAGCATTGGCCTTTTTAAGTAAGGAGCTGCAAAAGTAGCTCATGATGAGGCTGTTATCATCAGTGACCCACTATCCCCTTTTCTGAGTTGCTACTTCCAAAAAAACCCCCAAACAACAAAACAGCTTTCTGTTTCTTGTTCCTAAATAGGTTACTTTGCATTTGACTCTACCAAAATCACTTTTATTTTCTATTATTTATTGAGCTAATCCTGTAGCAGTCACTCTGCCTTAAAAACAAATAATGTATTGTGAACTCCGAAAATACAATACAAGTTTTATAATCTCCTGAGGTACCTGATGTTTGGATCAAACGTAAACATAGCTTCCTGGCTCTGTGCAAAGAAAGCAAGGACATATCTGTCTGTTCCGTTAGTAAACAGATTACTCACACTTCAGATACAGAGCTTTTGAACTTTCTGAAATGTCTGCTGAGTAAGAATTACCTGAGTAAACTGCCAGTAAAGCTTCATTCTCTTGGCTTTGGCATAATTGCATTCAATGAGCCTGGGCCTGCTGTTCACATCCACCAGGCATCTGTTGTCATCATCGTCGATAGTGGGACTCAGAACACCCACATGGAGCTGCTGATTGCTTGTGTAATAAACATTCTGCAACAGGAAGCACAAACAAGATTTGTGGCCTCTAGACAAAAGCAATACTTTTACCAAAAAGCTAATGGCAAAGATAAATATGCTGAATAGCAGTAGGCTGACCCCATAGTGGCTTTTAAATGATTTCCTTTCATGCAGGAGGAAACACAGTATCTTAGTTGTTGTTCTAAATTAACAATTAATTGTTAATTGTTGCCAACAAGTAAATGCTGGTTAGCTACTTAACAGGAAATGTGCAAACAAAACTGAGTGTTGTCTCGTAGTGTGCCTTTTCACTTGTTTCCTATGGTCACACGCCGTGGGTCTTCAAAGAGCAAGAGGTACCCCCTTTCTCAGGAGGTGGGGTTAGTTTGAATATTGCCATCAACTCTGATTAGACTTATTTCATCTGAGGATAATACCTAACTGGAGAGGTAAGAAAGTGAACAGCTCAGCATGAAGCATCTCATTTTATATGACAGACAGAAAGATAAACGAAGATATTCTAAAAACAAATGCTAATAAACAAATTTGAGGCAGCTAACTAGAATCCAGTATATACAATAAAAAGTTATTAGCAGTTGGTGACAGACAGATACATGGCAGGAGAGAGAAAAGAATGGCCATGTTTCAGTCTATTTGTTTTCATTTTATTTTGTATATGTCAATACACAGACACAAGAGACTAGAAAAAGGGCCCAGACGCTGGCTGTGCTGGATTTGTAGCAAAGGAGTGCTCTCATCAGTCTCAGTGACTACACTTGTGACCGAAAGCATTAGACTATTATATTACACAAATTCTTTCCACTCTGTTTGAATACAAACATATACATGAGAGGTTTCTCTAGAAGAAAGAAAAAGAATGGGAAGGAAGGTGAGCTTGCCAGACAGAGCTGATAACGTGTCCTCTTGAAGACAACAGGTTACACATAAGCCCAGAAAGGGTAACACGGGACTATGCTGGGATTGTCTGTTTGCTAATCACAGATAGAATTTATTTTCCTAAAATCAGACCTTTTTCTTGAGAGGACCATGAGAAAGATGAAATAGCAACATCATCCTTTAGCTGCCTTATCTGATATGGGCAGGTGTAAGGCTTCGACTATTCTAGTGGTATCAGAGTCACAACTGACAAGAGCTAGACAGAAGCACCAAATTAACATCCCTGTATCTTACTGTATCCATTCTAAGTTTCTGTAACAAATGGGGAGCTGGAAATTATGCTGTATTTGGGAACCTTTTCTGTTCCCAGAGGTTTATGGTACCATCTCCTGGTGTCTGTTCATTGCTGATGTTGTAGCTTGTTTTATATGTGCATATTCTTATTTGTGAAAACTCTGACAAAATATTAATTGCAAATAGGAGAGAAAGCAGAGAAACAGAACAAACCAGGACTGAGGAGAGATTTGGGAGCTTCACGTGAAAAACAACTTTGAATGCTGAAATCAGTTAATGCAGGGATTAAATACAGATCAAAACAAATGGTGGTGTTTCTGTGCTAGACTACATCCTCTGTTCACCCTCCTGGAACACTCCCAGGGCAGATCTGCAGCTAATGTAAACTGACATAGTTGCATAAAAGTTAATGAAGTTACCATTAATGGTTTACACTAATCAAAGGTTTGACCTTCTTCATCAAGTTTCATTCGTTTCACCCCACAGAGATGATACCAGAAATCCGAGCTGGCTGAGCCAAGGTGAGTCTAGGCTAAAAGCGTCTGAATAAAGAAAAGTTGAATAGTTCAGTCGTGCCTTATAGGAGAAGAGAAGGGTAAACAAAAGGACCTAGCAGAGCACATTTCCAAAATGGTTGGTTATTAGTGATTGAAATAAACCGTAAAAACTGTGGCAAGACTAATGAGCACACCCCAACAGACTCCATCTGTAAGTTGGATAATTAACATTTTGGCAAACAAAACTGATGTTTTTGAAGAGCAATAAATGTTTAGAATGAACTTTCTAGGCAGACTAACAGCAACTATTTTAGATATGATTTAGATCCATCCAGGTTCTTTTTTTTGGAGAGAGATTGAGATAGTGATATAGCAAGGCAGTAAGATCAAGATGATCTTTAAAGAGGATTGTTAGGACACATTGACTCACACAAATATTTTGTTGCAGCTTGTTTGCCTCTTACCTAAAATTACTAATAGAAAAATGAGAGGGAAATTGTCAGTTCTTTACATTTTATACTAATAGGAAGTGTTTTGTCCATTTTTAGCACATTGCCACCATAGAAAACATGGTAGAATAAAATCAAGGGGGGTTGCATTTTTTTCTTTTCTTTTCTCAAAGATACACATCAGTCACTAGAAACAAATGAGCAGGCTTGGCTGTAATGCTGAGAAGTTGCTTGTGCAAAAAAAAATAATTGTGTAGCTGCAAACCCTCAGGGCTGAGCTGTTTTTATTAGCTCAGTCTCCTCAGCCTTTCAGAGTGGCCCGAAGGTAATCATTTCATCTTCCTGGATAAAGTAAGCCCAATTCATAGTGCAAGGCCACCAGCTTTTTTTTGATGTCAAATCAGCAATAGTTTGGTCTGAGCATCTTTCTGGGCAGAAGCAGAATGATGGCTCTGGCTGGGGGAATCACACAATAATTCTGTTTGTTGGCAAAACTGTACAGAAATAGAACAATCAAATGCAATTATGCTTAATGGAGATAATTAGCAGGTTATTGCTTAGCTTTAGAAAGCTCAGCTTACCTGCTAATAACACTTCATTTTTCATTGGGGACCAGTTTAGAAAAAGAGGTGTGAAATCATGTATTCTCACCTAGTGTTGGGAAAGGCACCTTTCAGCTCTTAAGTGGCATGTGAAAATAAGCTCAAACCAAAACAGACTGTGGTATAGCGACAGTTAGTCCTTTTAGCTAAGCTCTTTCAGGATGTTGCTTTGCTTATCCAGTCATATGGATCTTATTTAATTATTCTATATATTATTATAAATATTTTAGTATCTTATCCAATAATATCATATCTTATTTCAGAATTGAAAACATTGCACAACCTGGTAATTGACTACTATGCTTTTCTAATGAAGGGATCCCATCAAAAGCACATACCCTCTACATGTTCTACCTGAGCAGCATGCTAGCGAGCAGCGAGGTATTGGTTTGTGTTGCACTTGGTCAGAAAAGTTTTCTTAAAACCTATGGACAGCCTCTGGCTCCTTTCCCACAACCTGAAGATAAAACAGTCCCTGCACTGAGAGAGCATAATAGTGAGTATGTCAGGATGAAAGGAGGACATCCATTAGGTTAAACAGAATTAACTATTGACACTACTAATTAAACTTGAAATGCTCTTCAAGTCTGAAACGTAAAGCTATTAAACATGAAACCATGATAAAACCTCCCTTTATATATTCATATATTAAGAAAAATATTTTAATTGCTTTCACACTATATCTCCCAGTTTCTATTTGATTATTCTAATTTTACAAAATACTTTTGGGGTTTCTTTGTTGAGTGTTTTGTGTGGGTTTTTGTTTTGTTTGTTTTTTGTTTGGTTGGTTTTTTGTGTTTTAGTTTTGGGGTTTTTTTTAGTTTAAAGATGGTACACTAATTACCTTTCTGGACTCAGCAGTAAGAGATTAACCAGCTGAGTTACATGAACTGAATATCATCTCAAAATGTACTTCTTAGGTATGCACATATATGACTTTTTATTGTTCATATTTTAACTTGACCTGCAGGTAAAATACATTTTTAAAGATTAAAACCATGGTCGTGTTTTATCATGGTACATGTAGCTCTATAAAAACCAATTTGTACTTGTGATTTAAGTCAGATGTTAAACAGATAAATGCCCACAGCATGTACTTCTTCAAGAGGATGCTTTCAACAAACACCAACAAGTACACTAGCTGTTTCGTAATCCACTTCAGCACAAAATGCACAACTGAGGCACTTTTGTTTAAACCACTTCAAAATACAGAGGCAAAACACATTTTACCAGCACACCCTTTCCTACAATATTGCAACACCACGGTCAACTAACACAATAAGACAGAAATTTTGAGGTAATTTAGGAAGGTAGTTTTTTGAACAATCACTCCAGCACTTTTTTGGAAGTTCAAATGCCTGAATATTGAATACAGCCTATTAAGTCATTAGGGTAACTTTGAAGATTTTAATGAGAACTTGGACCTCTCATTTCTGCTACAACAGCAAATGCCACAGCAGTCCCTGTTCAAGGGACTGGAGACTCAATAGCCAAACGTTTGCTTAGTTCCACTGAAGTCAAGACACCTGCTGTATGCTGATTTACAGCCGTCATTCAAAGTTCCTTTGCACTCTCACTGAGGACACAGCCTCAGCAAAACACAACCACCCATCAACCAACCAGTATCACCATCACACACATACTCTCTGAGGACTTACTGAATTTCCACAAAAAAAAAATAATCTTGTCAGATGTTGGTACCAAAGCACATGATGAAAAAAAACCCCAAACAACTCCCTTATTCTGTAACAAAATAAGCTTCCTTACATTTCATGAGTCTGTTCTAGCCCACAGCACTTTACCATCTATTTCTTTCCCCATAACAGTATTGACGTATAACAATATCTTCTGGGCAACTGGAAGGGAGCACCTTTGTTCAGGAAATCAGTTAAGTTCGAAAAAAGGCTCTTATCTTCTCAAAAAGTGAAATTATAAGGATTCAGCATTACTGTCAGATAGAGACTGTAAAGATATAGGCAGGATTTGTGATCTGCAAAGTACCAGAGTCAACATGGGGCCTGAGCCTTAGGCACTTCCATTTCTCCTTCAACCACACTCCCATCAGGTGCTTTTCAAGGGTGGCTGAGCACCTTTCACACACTGCCAGGCTAACTCTGAGCCTGCCATTGCTGCCTGATTTCCCTGCCCTCACTACAGGTCCAACTGCATTTGGTGTCCTCAAGAAACTTCTTCTGGAAGCCTGGGGCTTGCAGCAGATTAAAGTGATGCAAAAGAGGTTGTTCAAAACAAAACCTGGTGTTATTAATGTGAAGGTTTGCAGCGAGCAAATGATTAAAGTAACAAAAGCTTCATACCTGGGTCTGAAGAAAAGCATATCAATTGCCTTCAAAGCTTGACATAGGTCTGCCATAAGGCTTCTGTTTCAGTCTCTCTTGTGTTCTTGGAGAACCCTCTAGTAACTAATCACCTTCATAACTAATCTTCCACTAGACTGTAAAAGGTGGAAGTTTTTTACATATGCTGAGAAACCTGGGCTGCAAATATCCTTGTGCTTGTAAAATGGCATCTTGCAACTAAAGGACCAATAATTCTGTAGCTTTCTTGAATTTATTTTCCTAAAAGTGTCCTATCTAAGGCTATTGTTTCATTTCCTATTTGCTCCACCTAATAATCCCTCTAATTATTCACAGTAAGATAAAATATAAAACAAACTGAGATTGGTATCACGTTAATAAAACTAATAAAATGGTTCTCAAAATCTTTGTAGGGTGAAAGAGTGAGATTTAGAATCATAGAATCACAGAATGGTTTGGGTTGGAAGGGACCTTAAAGATCATCAGGGTTCCAACTCCCCTGCCATGATCAGGCATACCTCCCACTAGACCAGGTTACTCAAAGCCCCATCCAACCTGGCCTTGAACACTTCCAGGGAGGGGCATCCCCAGCTTCTTTGGATAACCTGTGCCAGCATCTCACCACCTGCACAGTAAAGAAATTACTCCTAATATCCAACCTAAATCTAACTTCTTTCAGTTTAAAACTGTTACCCCTCATCCTGTCACTCCATGCCCTGATACAGAGTCCCTCCCCATCTTTCCTGTAGGCCCCCTTCAGGTACTGGAAGGTTGCTTTTCTTCTCTAGAGTAAAAAACTCCAACTCTCTCAGCTTGTCATCACAGGGGAGGTGCTCCAACCCCCTAATAATTGTTATTTTTCTTAAACATTTTTTTTTAAGAATAAAATGTATTTGTCCTAAAGAGACAGCTAAACTTGAAAACACGAATGAGTGGTAGCTGAGAGCTGCATAGCCAAGGATTTTTAAGAAATCATAATGACTAGGAATTAGTAGAGAAAATTTGGTGTCCTAAATATTTTCCCCATCTGTATTTCAGGTGAAGTCATTTGCTGCATGTTACTGTTTCTATTTAATATTCTAAGCCTAACTTTTTCTGAAAATTTGCCTAAGGAAAACTTGCAATACAATATTGCAATGACAACAAAAGCTGTATACAGTACTGTTACAAAGACAAACTCCAGAATAAAGGAGAAGCAGCTTCACCCTTTATGTGCCATTGGACCAAGCCATGCCCTTGCTCTGTTTTGGAGAATGCAGGGACTCCCCCTCCCTCTTGATGCAATCTCATGTAGCAAATCATCATAGAAGAGAAAAATGAGAGTTCACACTTGGAGTCAGTCTCTCCTAAATCTCAATTGATATATTCAGAACAAAGGGGCCTTTTGCCCCTATATTGCACCTATCTCCTCTTAGACAAATTCTGCTTTCAGCTTTAATTTTGCAATATCACTTGCATGGCCAGCCATCTAACAGCCAGAGTTCATCCCCAGCTACGCTAGTGCTCACTGGCAGAAGCAGGTGCACTGCACATGCAAGTGCCAGAGGCATAAAGTGGGCACAGCAAAAAGCAGATCTGCGTAAGAAAACTCAAAATAGAAAAAAAAATAGTTTGTGATTTATGAAAGGTTAGAACGCATCTGATGAGATTTAGCTACCTTTCCTTACATGGGGGAACCATGCTAAGCACAGTTCCAAAATCCCCAGTTAGTACTTCAGTTCCTTCACGATGGCAGCAAGGCTCAGCCCAGCCAGACAGAGCAGACCAAAAGCTTGGGACAGACTTCACTGGTACAGATCAACCAGTTAGTTAGGGCCTGGCAAACTGAAAGGTGTTGCTGTTCTTTCTAGAAAATTACCAAGGGTATTGCTGTGGCAGGTTTCCTGTAGGGCTAGGATGATAATTTTGGTGGGATACTCACATCTTATGTACTGTGCTGCAGTGGTGCAGTACAGAACACATCCTAAATCTGCCATGGCAGCAATGAAGGCTTTTTTTTTGCCCAGTGAAAATATTTCAAACACCTACATGAAACAAAATTTGCACAAACCCCCATGATGCTGTAGAGTACAAGGGAAAGTAAACAAGCTCTGCTTCCTTGGACACCAATACATGGCTTTATCCACACAGTGATGTGCTGTAGAATTTCTATCCATGAGAAGTTTGTCTAGAAAGGTCAAATTGTGACTTCTATTGCAATTAACACTGAAATTCCACTGACTTTAAGTGCAGTGAGTTTTTTTGGCTCCACATTTATTATTAAACTTTGAAAACACCAGAGCGGATAAAGACACCAGAGCTAAGTGGGTTGGCAGCTGCAGTAAATTATTCATAGGAGCTGGTTTATCACGTAGCAAAAAGTCACAGTAAGATGTTCAACTTAACACAAGATGATTATCTGAAGGATAAATTGCCAACTCCCCACTGAAAGTTTAAAGCAATACACACCAATTTTCAAGCTGAAAGCCATTTGTAATCCTTATGGCTATGTTCCCAGATGAAATCACGCTGGAGACTAGTACCTGACTCTGCATTTATAATGAGCAAACTTAATGCTCACCACCAGCAGCATTTATTTGCTATCCTGCTTTTGGCATAATAACTATGAGGGACTGATTCAACACTACTTTATTCCATCTTTGAACCATATTTTTCTTCAAATGAATCCATGAAGTCATTTACTGTCAGGAGTAATATATTAAAGTATTAGGTCCAAAGTCTCACAGCAGATTCATACTTGACTACAACTCCAGCTAAAGAGCAGCCTGGTAGATTCAGTAAATCCAGATTTAGCTAACATTGCTGTTACTTGGCTACTTATATTGTTCCTGACTTTTATTCCAGCATTTCTTGTTCCATAAACACATCTGAACAAAAGAACTTTCCAACCCTGATAAGAAAACTCTTGACAGAATCCAAGTTCATTATGAATAACACAAACAAATGCATCACCAAGATAAAAATCAAGCATTTTCCCATTTACTGTTCATGTAGGAAGTGACAAGAGAGAGAGGTGCTGTCCTGTGGCCACAATCAGCAGCATCAGTGCATCTTGTGCTGCCCTAAAAGACTTATGCTGAAGAAGTACAAGCACAAGAACACAGGCTGAAAATTACAGAAAGTTACCCGTAAGCCATAGATCAACATTTAGAAGATCCATGTTATTCTTTTGAGGTAGTTTTTCAGGTAGTTTTCTGATGATTCAACTTTAAAACAATTATAACTGTGTGTTATCCATGTTGAGGATCTATTCACTATGCAACTTGTCTTACTGATGAGCTGAAAAACAGCTAAGTATATCAAGCGTAGCAATACCATAATTCAGACTTAAATTGTAAAGTGTGTAAGATGGAAACTACTCACTATCTCGATTCACTGTTTAGATTTGTATCTGCTGAATTAACCCACCAGCATACTGATTATTTGACCTACTTGCTCTTCTTCATGCCTGTGCATTAATTAACTTCTGAACTCTATGCAGCAATCAATATTTGATAGTAATAATGCCAAGCTGCTCAGAAACTTTAAATAATGTAGTGTGATGCTATAAATACAGGCTTAAAGACACAAAAACATTATTTTAATAGAAAACAGACAGGAACTCAATGCCAGACTTTTTAATTTAAATTCATGAACCTATATCTCAGTGGAATACCTAATTCTGCTGTTGCCTACTTTAGTATTCTGCTTTGGTTTTATTTAAAACAAGCAAACAAGAATCCTCTTTCTTAAGCTCCGCTTTTTAAATCAAATAGAACCATCAATCATTGTTTTTATATATGATTTTTGTACGTAACTTCCATAGTTTTCCTAATGCTGGTAACTACAGAATTAACAAGACCTGGATAAAATTTTACTTGATTGACTTCCTATAGCTTCTCCTGGTTTTGCTCTTATTTCTGCACAAGATCTCTACAACTCTTCCATGGGTAAAAAAATAAATCAGAACCATTCTAGCATAGACAACTGCATCCTTTTCTAAGAAAAGCATGCTGTCTTACAGCTCCTGTCACTTTGTCCTGTCTGAATTTTCCTTTTCCTTCTCCCACCAATCCCTCTTTACCCTTCACAGTTTTCTTTGTGGATTCCTACAGAACCTCTTGTCTTTCTTACCCTATTTTCTTCTCCTTCAACACATACTTATCTGCAAACTCAGCCATTGTCCCCATATGCTGATGCACTGGTCCATTCTTTACACCAGAGCTGACTCCTTCTGGTCAAATTAAAATCTGAGCTAGTTCATTGTCATCTGTGTGTAAGCATTTCGTACTTCAGCATCAACAGGTTTAAAAAAAGATTTTTACCTTTTCACAGCTACATCCAAGTGCTTCAAGTTAATATGGGCATAAACACATCCAGGTAATCAGGTATTTATATAATGCACATCTTCATCTTGAACCTCTTCCAAAGTCATAAAATCTTGTTAAACAGCCTTTTTTTTCCCTGCAAAATATCTCTAAAATACAGTTTTTCCACTCAGAGCTGACCCTTGCTGGCTTCCCTCACTTGATGTCAACACCCGTGCCCTCTTTAAGTCCATCCAGAATGCTTTTGAAAACTTAGTTTTCAGGTTGCCTTTCAGGAAGGCAATACCCTTCCACTTGTTCTGTTTTCCATGCTGCACAAACTGCTTGTATCCTTTTTCAAAGTCCTTTTCAACCCCTCCTCTTTTCACTTATCAGCCTAGCAAGTATCAATAGGCTGTCTTCCAACTCCAAATTAGATCAGGATGCTACCCTTCATTGGTCACATTTTTCAAGCAAATATTCCTGGAAACTAGAAGAAGCAATGTTGGCATCTTCCAAGGAACTTACCTTCCTTTGCACATTCACAGAACGTCCCTTTTGCTCAGAGGTCTCAAAAAAAAAATTTAAAAAATCAAGCAATAATTTTGCTGATGTACCAAAAGCATGTACCCAAGAATGCTATGTCAGTATCTCATAGCATTCCCCTCTCTACAGCAATCTCCTGTTCCTAATATTCTATTTGTAGACCTCAAATCAAGGGCATACTTTTCATTATAAGGCTGCAGAGCATCTAATAGAACAGATTTCTCCATCATTATTGGATGCCTAAAACTACAATAATAGGCATAAAAATGAAAAAATGTAGTGCCAGGGATGAGTCAGGTTTCAGAAGAACCAGATTTCATGCATTCTTCTTAGGATCATGCATACATTTGATTTAGGGTTTCCACCTTGACACCAACATATGGAAGCAAGTACAAGAAAAATTGTCTAAAAATTAGTTATTTTGGTACTGAAGACAATAAAATATAAATATTAAAATGTCTACATGAAAATGAGGCATTATGCACAGAAAAGGAAAATAAAAAGGCACCACATTTAACCTAAGCTGGTTAGTGGAAGTCTGATTATTTTTTCTTTATTTAGGCTACCAGCAGGGATGTACTTATTTTTCTCAACAAAACAAAACACCCACAAGAGTTCATCAGTCAAACTTAAGCTTATAAAGTGACTTTCTTGCAGGCACCGTTGAGAGAAGAACAAACTGAACTGCAAAACAAACTGCTCTTAATGTCTTAAAAGGTCTCAGAAAATGTGGTAGCTTTTTAGTCTGCTTCTACATCATGCAAAGGAGTAAATCCCATAGCAAGAAGAATGGGAAATGATACACTCACACCAACCCAAAAATAAGTCTGACATAATTCCACTGAAATCAAATGAACTGTCAGGATCCAAGAGAGTTTCCCCCCCCTCTTCCTTTGCTGTGATAAAGTTTACAGATGATAGATAACAAGTAACATCAATATGCTGACCTAAAGGAAAACACATGCTAATTTTACTCTACAAAGGCTGCAGTCAGAAAACAAGTGGAACATCTTGTTGAGACTAAGGTAAAACTCAAACCTAAAGATCCTGTAGAACTCACAGAATGTAAAATGGTGAAAGGTGCTTCTTACTGAGATTTTTAAAATCACCCCAGATTTTATGGGAAGGTGGGTTACCTGTCATTCCACTTAGTCTAGGCTAATAGAGTAGCTGAAGCCAAGGTATAAAGAACCCAGTTAGAGACTTAAGTTACAATGGACTGAATATGCTGAAATGAATGTGCAAATTAAAGTTGAAGTAATAGTTTAGGACATCCCATAGTCCGTCGTGGCTCTCTGACAAAAGGAAAGCTCTGAAGGTTTCACCTAGTTCTATTAGCAATGTTTCCTTCAGCAGCAGTTTTAACCTCCCACTTGACCTCCTAATCTCTCAGTGCTTGGTGTTAAATAATTATACTCTAAAAGTCTTATTATGGGTATTATTAAACTTGTGGATTAGTTAGGAGCGCAATACAGCAACCCATGAGATGAGCAGCACTGAGCTATCTGGACTACTATCGATGTTCTAACACAGTGCCTAGTTAGAAAAACTTCTGCAGTGCAGCAAAGGACCTCAAAATAAACACCAAAACAAGGAAAAGAATTTTACTTTGTTTAAATACAGAAATGCGAGAGAAACTCAGCACAGATGCACAGCACTTGCACAGACAATTTTCTTCAGTTTTTAGTCTCTCACATGGCTTCAGAAAATTGTCATATGGCTGAGATGGTGACATATTGCCATCTGGGAACTCCATCTAGAAGGCTTACTAGCTGCAGGTATATTGTGCATTTCCATATACAGAGCATTTAGTGCTGCAGTTTCAGTGGTAAGCAGTTCTCTTACCAAGCTGCTCAGTGGATACTTCTGTAGTCCTTTCCCAGGTTACAATTAGTAATTTTTCAGAGTGAAACCCTGACACTATTAAAGTTTGCAGAGGTTTTGCCTCAGGTTTTCATGTAATATACAGTCTATAATTAAAGAACAGGCAAATACTAGATATGGCCTGCTTTCATGCTCAGTTGCATTATTTTTAATAAATTATTCTGTAACAAATGAAATCTCTGCCAGGATTAGTAGTCATGCATTTAGTATTTAAAAACACCAGTGGCACTTTGTCATAACATGAATAAAATTTCAGACATCTGATGTCTATGCCATAATTTCCTTTTCTTTAAATTGCTTATGTAATTTAACTGCCAAGTTCACAACAGTGTATTAATGGAGGATGAGTTAGTCTGAATACTGGTGATAGCCACCAAAGAAAACAAAGAGCAGAGAGCACCTGTACTATTTTTTGTTGGTCATTTCTGTCATCAACAGCCAAGCTTTTGTCTTTTTATAAAAGGTCGAAGTGTCATTTACGTTTCACTTTGTTTGTGCTAATTGCTTTAACAGATAAGGGCCTTTGGCGTGGTTATTCAGTGGATGGGGTGAGAGGTGCAGACTGGTGCAGCTCTCAGTCCCATGGAGCACAAAGGAAAGTTACTCTGAAAGCCTATCACTTCAACTGATCTTTTTTCAATCTTTATTGTTGGTCTCTCTGTAGAGACTGACAGAAGCTCATGAAATTTTATCCAACTCAACTGTATCCTAAAAGAAAATTTCTTCCCTGAAACATTTTTAAGCCTTCCAAGGCAAGCGGAGAAATATATGTACCTTAATAGAAATGACACTTTTCTTGACCACCAAATGTCTTGAAGTAGTGGCTCCACTGTTCACAGGGTAACAGCAAATGTAACTCAGAGCAAGAAATCAGTATCTAGAATTTAAATGAAAAGTCTGTATACTATGACCTCACACAAAAACTGTACCTGCAACCCTGCCTGTATTCATGAATAAATTGCAAAGTTCACAAAGTTCTGCGAAGAAAATCGAAATGTGTCTCAGGCTGGAATACTGTGCTCACATCCTTCTTTCTTCTGTTCTTCTGGTCCTCAGGAAAAGGGCAAAGAAAAAACATCATCTGATACACTTTCATCACTGAATGTAGTTTTAGTGCTTTAAAGTTTTTTAAAGAAAAGGTGGAAATGGAAAAGGATATTAGAAGTAACCACACACAAAGATTTTCTACCATGAATACTTGAGTTTTTAAAAGACTTTCTAGACTAGGAACAAATAAATAAATCATGCTGTTTAAAAAGCAGAAAATTGCTTTCCTACCAAGGAGGACGTTAACGCCAAACCAACTGTCCTAGCTGTGTGGGAAACCTTACTGTGCTTGGCTAAGTGAGTTTCCTTTCTCCTATGACTAAGAATACTGCCAACTTCATATTGTGCCCCTTGCACAAATCAGGCTGTAAAACTTGGCAAGAAATGGTAAATACTGTGACATGCAAAGGCCCATTGCCTAATTGTGCAAATAGTATGATACCTCCCCCTGTGGTTTTATTCATTAAGGCTTGATTTCTGGGGCCTTCAACCACACTGTGAAGGCTTGCATGTAGACTTAGGCCTTACAGGTATCCACAGGCCAAGTAGAAGAGGCTCAGCTTTTCTGAGTAATAGCTTATTAGGTGGATGAGGCAGTAAAATAAAATCAACTCTAAACCCAGGTCATTTAAATGACCTTGAAGTACAACAGTGAATAGCTAAAATAGCTACACTAAGCTTCTGGCTGCCAAGGCTGTTAGGCTAAGCTGCCTTCATCACAAAAGGCAGATTATGTCACAGATTTTCCCCTGTATTTTCTGCCTGTCTTAGGAGCCTTTACTTTATTATCTGAAGTAGATTATCCTGTAATGGTATCTGCAGGAGACAGACCTAAAGAAGAGAAAAAGCCCTCTTGCTGTTTAGAATTAATATGAAAACTGGGCACATCAGTCACTCATAATTAAGTCACTGAATATTTGCAATATAAATAATACAGTTCTTTCAGGATTCTTTTAAGTAAATTCATTTACAACATTCTTTTTGTTCTAAAACAACAATTACTATGGTTAGCAGCCTCCTAATTCCATATGAAGAAAAACACTAAGAAGGATTATTACATTTCACAATCAACTGTTTAGTCCTTTGTACTGTTTTACACAGCTGATTCTTCCCAAAGCACAGTTCTGTGTCCCTGCATGAGCCCTCTAGGACCAGATCCTCCCTAGGAGTGCAGGGGCACACACCAGAGAAATAATGGTTTGGGAATTAACTGCTCCCTCCCTGTTCCTCCCTTCCTTTCCAGGCAACGATGGCCCAAGCCCGTGACAAGAGGAGATGCCGTGCTAAGGCGCTGCCAAGGGGAGATGCACTGCAGCAGTCCTGACCTGTGCACTCATGCCAAACTGTCAGGAAGGAGGGAAGTGACCCTCCCAATTCCTAGACAGTTGGGCCCAGGTAGCCTGTGCAGAAGCTCATGAAAGAGACAATTCAATACTCACATCCTGTCCTTTCCACAACGGGGTTGTTGTGACCACAAAGCTACTGCAATCCACTGAACCAGCAGTTACAGCCTAAGTTTTGTTGGTACCCCAATGGAGCAGGTGAACACAGATCGTGGAGTCTGCAGTCTCCTGCTGTGGATTTTGGAAACCTTACCATTCTGTGGTGCTGAGGTGCTGGCCTCACATTGCTTCAAGGCTCTTGGATTTCCCAGCAAAAGAGAGACTTCTCCTATGCTGAACCTCTGCTTACAACAAGATTACTACATGAGAAAAACCTATTTCACTGAGTGGGTTTCTCTGTATTGTACATATTACGTTGGTCTGTGACATGAATTAAGTGTAGCAAAATGACAAAAGAGCATTTGCAGAGCTAAACTTAACTCAAAGCCACATTAACTGCACTTAGCTTTTCCCCGGGACAAAAACAGACTGGAGTAAAATGTTGGATTTTCTGTCAACAAACAAACTGCTGGTCCAGATCCTTCCTTGGTACACATCTGGAAGACAGAACTATAACTACAAGTTATTTCCTTCAGCATGCTGCTTTCAAAAAACACTTCTTCATAAGCAGAATCACAGGGGAGCAATTTGCCAGAGAATCTCCAGTGTGACTCACTCTGTGACTTATACTTGTCAGATTCACAGCAGGAAAGAAACTTGGAGAGATAAAAATTACACTACCAACTTCTTGGAAATTCCAGATGAAATCTCACAGTCTGCTTGAAGCCAACAGAGCCCTTTCCTTGTGAACTAAACCGCATTGGCCCTAAAAGCAGGTTCCAGAAAACTTTATTCCTGCAACATTCAAAGAACAACTTGGGAGCTAAGAGAGAAGGGCTGGAGAAAGGAAGGCTTTCCCTTGGTTGAGGAGGCTTGGATGAGGCAAACTGGACATCCACAAATCCATGGGTCCTGACAGGATGAACCCATGAGTGCTGAGAGAGCTGACAGATGTCATGGCTAGACCACTCTCCATTATCTTTAAAAGGTTATGGAGAACAGAAGTGCCTGACGACTGGAAGAAAGGCAGTGTCACTCCAGTCTTTAAAAAAGGCAAGCAGCAGGACTCAGGAAACTACAGGCCAGTCAGGCTCACCTCTGTCTCTAGTAAACTGATGAAACAACTCATCCTGTGTGTCATCTCTAAGCATATGGAGGAAAGGAAGTTTATCAAGAGTAGTCAGCATGGGTTCACACAGGTGAAATCATGTTTGACCAATCTGATAGCCTTGTACAACAGCATGACTAGCTGGGTAGATGAGGGGAGAGCAGTGGATGTTATCTACCTTGACTTCTGCAAGTCAAGTGAATTATTTCAATGCAACTTATATTTGCCTATATGGGGGACTCTTCGCTTGCCCAAGAAGAGCTGGGTTTCATCTGCTTTTTACAGATAGAATAGGAAAAAAAGTATCACGAGATGGCAATTTGCTCTGACCCTACTTGAGCAGGGGGGTTGAACTAGATGATCTCCAGAGGTGCCTTTCCACCTCAACCATTCTGCAGTTATGGGAGGCAGTCTCCCGTAAGTACAAGACTGCAGACAGCTGGAGAGCAGCATAGTTGGAGGGGATAGGAAGAATCACAAGAGGTAATGTTTGTCTGATTAACAAAAATGTTAATCAATGTTGATTTATAAAAGTTTGAAGAGTGCTAAAAAAGTCAAAGAGAAATAAAGATCAAACCTGCCACAGTTCTTGTAGGTGTTGGTTTTTTCCTCTTAGTGACCATAATTACAGAGTTACATTCTCAGGTAGCATTTCTAAGATTAGATTATTCCTTCAAATTATTTATGTGCAGTTATGAATGGAGTCTACAGTGGGCAGATTTTTCTTTAGTTGAAAACAGGCTACATAGGGTATTAAAAATATATTTGGAAGCCAGAAATGGGCATTCTGCAGCAAATAGTTTATTTATAATTATTCAGCATGGTTCTTGTTGAAAGTGGGAAATTAGGCACTTCAGAGTATTAACCATGTGTGTCACACATCTGCCAGAGTAACACGGAGCTCACTTGACAGTTCATATTTCATATTCTTGAGTGCTCTCAAGAAGGTCCCAGTTCTCACAGTCCATTGTTATGCAAACACAGTTACTTATCATACTGAATTTAAAAATAAAGTCTGGGAAAAAAAGCAATCGGCTTGCTTCAGAAATTCTTAAAATCCCCAAATTCATAGTCACTAACAAGAAATAGTATAAACTTGAAGAGATGTTTCAATCAATCCAATAGGTGAAAGGATTTAGTGTCATGACTACATTGGACACAAATAAATAAAACCATGATTAGTCAGCCATTGTCGTAATGCTATCCAGCAACACTAAGTAATTATACAAAGCTTATACAATGCTGATGTTACACAACATTTTGAAGTCAGTTGGTACCCACTATATCCCCATATTTTGAAAATACTGTGCAGGCACATTATAACAAAGGAAATCTTTTAATCACATCGTGCTACACTAATGCAACAGTATTTGATAACTTTTATTTGTACAATGGGAGATTTCCTCATTCGAACACATTTGAGGACAAATGAAAAATTTAAGGATTTGGTTCTATGTTAATATAAAATAGAAGATCTGACCAAAACTGATCTGAAATTCACAGCTCTGATTTATCATCATTGGCTCGATCTCCTTACATACTGAGTTCTTTCTGCCCTTAGGTCACAGACCTCCATATTAAATGCAAAGCAGCATGATCTGTAAAAGTTCCAGGCTTAATGTGGTATCCTATCTCAGTTTCTTCAGTTTTTCATTTAAACTTCATGTTATATTAACAGTACTGGTGAGTTCATAAGCTGTACTGCTATTTTTTCCTTCCCAAATTGATGCCACTAGTGAGTTAGTCAATGCAGACCTCACAATTTTAAGCTAATTTCAGCATTCGAAAGCACTAAAAATAAATGTTGAATGGAATATGCATGCTGAATAAATCACTACATCTTTAACATAGCCAGAGCAACAAAGCAACAATATTCGCAATCAGTGCAGTTCCCTGCTAAACAAAGTTAATATTGTAGTAACATCTGAATAACTTAAATGCATTCATCAGCATTTTCACTTGATTGCTCTAAGCCTTTATGGACATCCAGCTGAGCAGATAGGATTGGCATAGCAAAGCTATCCCTGTATAATTTGTTTAATCACACTTAAAGAGAAAATTAAAAAGAAAAAAGAAGCAAATGATTCAAGAAATTTAGCAACTATTTTTAAAGCTATAAGGTTCTTTACCTTACAAAAACATGTTTAAAGCCCCAAATTTCTTTAAAGGCATACCATTGTTCTTCTACTAATCAATGTTATTTCTTCTAACTAATCAATGTTATTTCGGTACATTCTAAATGGAATTGAAAATTTAAGGCACTAGCTGTGATTGCCACTTAGTTGACATGTTAGTCGATTTAAGAGCCAAAGAGCACCATTAGTTTTTTTACTTTGATCTTCCATATGCCACAGGCTATATACTTGCACCTGCTTACCTCTAAGTCCAATAACTTGTATTGCATTAAATTGTAGTTGCCAGAATTATATAGCTTTGATGACTTCAGCAGTTACTGTCTTTTTATGATACCTAGTCATCTGCTCTGATATTAATATACAGCTTACTCCTGATTTGTATTCAACTGGCTTAAATTTCTAGTCATTGGTTCTTGAAACAATACTAAATTGAAGTCTCTAGTATCCCATGCTTTCTTTCGGGGAAAATATTTCTACTCTGTAAATATAACCAGATTTAGACTGAACTCAACTCTTGCTATGAGCTAGTTTAACTGCCGATTTCAAATAAATTATCTGACAAATACAGCTCTTTTCTTGGCGTACAAATCAATGCCAATTTTTTTTTCAGTTACTCATAAATACTTAAGATTTTATGTGAACAAATAATTTCTGATATTCTGTCTGCTTCCCGATTGGACAAATGATAGTTAATGAACAGGAGAAAAAAAATCTGTTGTTCAGAAAAACTGTGGATACAATCTTTCCATAAACAATTCCACAAAAAACACTACTCTGCAAATTGTGAACTATACTAGAAAGAAACTAAGCTGAAACTGAACTGCTGATCAGAATTTGAATGAATGCTGTGAAAGTAATATAGCTTGTGTAATTACAGAGGGAGTTAAATATGCTTTCATGGGGACTGAATTTGGTCCATGAATTCTAAATGAGCCAGTGGATGACTTCAATTAATGGAATGACATAATAAAATTATCAATAAAACTACAGAAATTATAAAGTGAATCTTCCATCTACAGTATTAACTACCTTCTCTAGCAGTTATTCACATACTGTCAAGAATTTGAGAAACAAAAATCTGACCTTCAGAACTTTAATGAAGTAACAAATGAGACAGTATAATATCAGTCAAAGAATGTTTAAATTGACAACCATTTGACAACTACTACTACATCAATCTCCAAATCCTATACATGTGTCCCAATATCTATGTTGATTTTATGCTGAATTTATATCGTAAGCAACAATTAGTTTTAAAAGCTGCTGATTGAAATGCCAATTTGCAATGAGAAGAGACATCTTTAAAATATGGGTGATTCTAGTAACCGCTACATAATATGCAACTCTGAGCTATTTCAAATTAATGCACATACAAAATGTGAAATCCTCAAATAGCATTAGATTATGAGACACTGCAGGTACCCAAACACAGATGGTTTATTTCTCCAAAAACATTAATTAAAAACATTTTCAACTTAGCAAAGGAAAGCCCTATCCTTTTTTGATTGTATTAAATATTTTTGAGATGAAAATTAACTGAACTGTAGAAATTTTTACACCTATTCCACCTTGCAGACAAAGATTGTTAATAGAAAATGGGATGCTAATTTAACTTTTAAAAGATATTTCAACTCAATACTAGAGTATGGATTACAAGGGTACTGTGAGTATGTGGCCTCAGGACAGCCACTTAATGTGTTTTTGTCAGGAGAAAAAAATACATGGACACTTGTGAAGCACCACTGTAACAATCAGGATACAACTGAATAAGATGGAGTACACTTTTCACCAGGCACAGCACATCCAAGGCCAGAGCCAGCTACTGCTTTCATGTGCGGACAGGAGGTATGGTTCCTAGCAGTTCTCAACTGCTAAACTGATGACTACAATGCTCCAGTACAAGCAAGACCTAAGAGGTGTTGTTCTGCCCAGACACCAAAAGCATACCTCTAGGCGGAGCAAGGCCGGCTCTGCCTCAGCAAAGGCAGAGCATACTGTACCCCTGGCCCATGGACAGGCTCCCAGCTGTGGGCTGCTCTGTGGGGCCCTGCTGTGTGCGAGCACCACACAGTGTAGCACAACTGTGCTGTCCCAAGGCCCGCACTTCTCTGTTGAAGAGACTATGAAGTGTTTACACCCTTGGTAGCAACGCGGCTGATGGCCTCAAGCCAGCGAATACCACTTCACTGATGCTGAGCTACAAGTCATATTCCTTTCTCAAGTTATTTGGTCTCTCTGCGCACTCCTTTATGACTTTCAGCAGGTCTGGTACGGATGGTGAGGAACACCAGTCATCGCTCCATATTAGTAGTGCTCATTTTCAAAGTACTTGAGTGAGATCTCTCAGTGGGCCAACTTTAGGCTCCTAGATCAGTTTATTAGCTAACCATTGCAAAAGTCAGCAGCAGCTTCACTGGGTGTATGCAATAGACTATTGTAAGCCTATGCCCCTGAACTGTACCAAATCATAGAATCATTTGGGTTGGAAAAGACCTTTAAGATCATCAAGTCCAACCATTAACCAAAATACGAAAGGCAGTGTTACCTTTAATCGGCTTGGCGTCCAACATGACAAGCATAGAATCTGAATGCCAGTGCCAGGTTTATAATCTAGAAGCTCAGCAATATTTAACCTTCATGTTTTCAAATATTTTGATGCTTTAACTTGTTGAAATCCTTTTGGCTAAAACTATCCATACAAAAAATTACATACTCTAAACACTAGAAAAAGAAAAATTGCCTGAAAATGTATGTGCACTTTTATTTCACAGATGAGAACAGTTTTTAACTATTGTACAATATTGAGGCTAACAACTCTAATCTCTTCTAAATTAAAACTCCATGAGAGCTTGAAATGCTCTCATCATTTTAAATTCTTAGGCATTGCACCTGCTCACAACAGTTTGTTTCAAATACATTTTCAATGCACTTTTTTTACTACAGATATCCTGGATAGATTGCCTTAAAAATGTGAACTAGGGAGGAAACTTCTTACAATGACTATCACAAGCTCAGTAACTGTGATTTGAATCTTACAAAATGCAAAGAAATCAAAAGAAAACATTAACTTTAAATAGCCTGAAAAAACCCAATTTCTCTGTTATTCTGCTTACCCTCTTTTCCTGCACCAGCTTTGCCTATTTAACAAAGTGCTGAATAATTAGTTTCCAGTCAAACTACAGAGACAGCAGGTATATATCCCTCCTATATTAATAACAGACATATCAACAGTGGACAAGATAACCAAGAAAGATTATAGTGATACTAAAGTGGGATTTAGTCATACAGAGAGGCAACAAAATTCAAGATGAAGGGATAACCCAAGGGTTGAGAGGCAAGTACAAAAATCAAAGAAATGCAGGTAAGATGTAAGGTAATGATAACATGATACACCAAACATGAAGTGGAAGTACTTCATAAATTATTAAGAAAAAATTCTGAGAGGAACTCTCTGTCACGTACAGCAATATCAACTAACCAGTTTTTCTTAAAAAAAACCAAACCAAACCCCAAAGAAACTGAAAAAGCCCCAGATCTGTGAGCTGTGTGGTACAATAGAGGCAAACAGAGGTGTTAATTTATTAATCCTATTGTTTCTGTGTGCAAGCATTCTTTGTGGTCCCCAGCGTGCTTCCCTGTGCACTCCACAAGTTTGCTCACTACTATTCCTTGCTGACGTGATTTATTATTCTTTCCTGCAGTAATGTGATGAAAGCCAAGTTTATCAAGTCCAGGTGAACTACATCAGAATTTTTGCCAGTTGAAGTTTCTACTATCTCTATGGAAATCCTGATGTACTAAGCAAAAGCTTTCCAGCTGAATGTCTTTGATGGCACTTTCTGAGTACCCTTCTGACGTTACTTCTGATCAGCAGTCGCAATCTTTCCTCCCATTAAAGGTCAGTTTATGCTTCTCTATCTTTTCAGCACATCTTGTAATGTATGTAAAAAGGCACCAGTACCTCTACTGTAAAATATTAAATAGTATAGTTGCCTTAAAAGAACTCTTATCCATTCTCTGAAACGAACACTTCTCTTTTATACAGAAGAATGGATGACTCAACAGATATGACATATTACAGACAACTGCTTTTATTCCTGTTATATTTTGTAGTTAGGGATTTTATTTGCTTTTTCAAACACACTTGGCACTGGCCCAGTTACTTTTGACTCTTCTGCTGCATCTACCTGCATAAAACAAGCAGTTATTCCTCAGTCCAAAAAACGCTTATTGATTAGCCAGTATTAATTAAAAAAGACCTCTGTTTTCTTTTAACATTCTTGGCTCTAAGTTTTCAAGCAATTCAAGTTATCAAAAGCACTCAAAGTGAGTTACTTTTTGAATTCTTGCTTTTTAACTTCAACTCGGGTTTTGGAACCTGAATGTCAAGATTACTTCTTTAGCCAGACCACTGGTTTCAGCTTATAGTAGTATTTTTCTTTTTCATTACTCATGCTCAACTTCAGCAGTGAGTGATCCTGTATACTAGGCAAGAATATAGATCTCAAAAGCATCTAAGATATTTGTAAGTCTTTTAATCTTAGGCTATCCTATCAAAACAAAGAAAAAATTTCTTTGAAAGAAAATTACTTCTCCAAAAATACATAAATGCTATATGCTCCCAAATGAGAAAATCAATGTTACTCTTAAGGGAAAAAAATGATTGCTTTTCAACTATTTAATTTCACTATGGCTGGAGTTTTGATTCCAAGTGATCAGTTCTCTCAATTCTCACAGGCATACACAATGTTTTTACACTATATAGTTTCAAACACAAAAATAAATAAGCAGCAATATCCATTCCATTAGTTCCAAATTGAGGTACATAGAAGATATTTCCTCCGATCCAGAATAACTCAGTTCTACACCTTTTGTTTTTAATCAGTGAAGTGGAATACACAAAAGACCTATCCTAGGTCTGAACAAGGATCTCTTGTGCTCATTCTTTTGAATTCAAGTGTCTTTTACTTTGTGAACAGAGAGCGATGTTCATTCTGTCTGACACTGATAAAATGAAGAGACAGGTTAGTCTCTGGTCCTACTCTTATAAAGACCTATGGTCAGTTGCAAAATGCAGTCTACAAATCACTCACCAGACTATGCTCAGACAATGGACCTAGTGATCAGATCCATACTTGTGCTTCACAAGTTAACAACTCAACATCACTGACCTTCACCTGAGAATTAACAACTCTCTTCGGTTTAACAGAATTTCTTCTACCAGGCAATAGATACTGAATTTGAATGAAGTAACCAATACAGAACACACTGGGTAATGGTCATATTATTTATATCAACAGAAAGCGTCTTGAATCAAACCACAGCAAGTACAGAAATAATTCACTCATGGCAAATGGTTTAGTATAAAGTTTGCTCCAAAACTAGAAATCAGATTAATAGACTCTTTCTCTGAAACTTCACACTGAAGTAAATAATGAGGTTTTGACCAGAATAAAACTTAAGGAAAAAGATTTAAAAAAAAATAAAAAAATATACAACATCAAATTATATACTACAGTGTTCATTCACAACAAGATGGAGGGGATCTTCATCCCTAGGAAGAAAGTGGTGCACTGCCTGTGCTAGGCCAAGGAAGGACTAGTTAGTTTTGGAAACCTGTGAAACATCTCTGTAGCCCCCTGATGCACCCACCATATATTCTAAAGAGGCTGCACCTTCGAAAAAGTGTTTGCTGGATTTAGCTTCTCAGGCATACGTCAGAAAAACTCTCTACCTTGAAACGGATTGCAAAATACTAACACCAGATTTTGTTTCCATTGTAAACAAGGTCACAGTTTCTATTAACTTTCCTATGATCAAAATCAGGATTTATACACTGAAAAAAATTAACTTAAATATAAATAAAATCAATAAACTACTCAGCAGGAATGGCTCATATAAGACATTAACTGTCATAGCAAGCAGGCCCTTTAGAGAATACGTTTAAAATAAAAATGAGAGTTCATTAATGCTTATAACCATCCTTGCTAGGTTGTTTCACTAACCCTGTAACTTTATCTTCTACCACTTGGCCCTTTACTGAACTGAGCAACCTAGGCTTTAAAAAAAAAGCCTATTCCAGAAGCATTTACTGTAGAAATACCCTCATTCCCAGAAAGCATGTTGTATGTACATAAAATTAATGCTAGGCCCAGTGCTTGGATCATTCCACAAGACCTAATGGAAAAGGCAAAGAAAAACAATGAGCTTGACTGTGCTCTGTCACATGCAGCCTCTGGAAAAACATGAAGACAAGCCCAGACCCCTGTGCAGGGACATTAAGAACCAGGCTGACCAGCTAAGCTACCACTCTCTTGATGTAGCTGCTTCACTTTGTATTAATAACCATGTACTCTGGCTGTACAAAGAGAGGGATGACTACTCTCTCTACCGTGTAGTCTGATGTTTCACTGCAAAGTACCTGTACCAAGATGTAACTGGATGTTTTATACAGTTTATACATACTCTGTATGTACTTGCACACATAAAATAATCATCGTAAACCAGGTAACCGCTAACTTCAGATCAATAGAAAGAAATGGTACTACAGAGTAGATGTCAGATCAGACTGTCTTATACACAGATGTTGAATGTGCCTAACATTTACCTTGAAAACAAACATAAACATCAACCCTGAGTCTGCATGTGACTGACAGCTGTTAAAACATTGCTGTGCTTCTTTCAATTGCTTAAAAAAGACTTCCTGGAAACGTTTATTGTAGACATCTCATCTTCAGGGCAGTGATTTTTCAAGTTTGAAGGGTCAATCATTGATCCCTGTCAGAAGGTTTTGTCCTATTCTTCCTTATTCCCTGACAACCACTGAAATGTGCTAGTATCAATGGCAGCTATGTGTGGGGCCTCCTCTTTAACTGTTTTCTTGCACAGTCTTGGTTTGCAATGCTTACGTGTTTTACACACACACGTAAGAACACAGCCTACTTCTAAATAACGAAAGACCTCTTCTTTTCTGAAATGTATGCATTTCATCCTAGTTTCTTAGGATACTGTATTTTTGGCCTAGAATAATTACAATTTCACTGTAAGTTTAATTTTCAGCTGTAGGAGAAAAAGCATACATATTCATCCATAAGTCAGCTCAGGATTTGAACAGCTGTAAGCTGTTCTTCAGAAACTCCTTTATCTAAAACTTTTCAGGACAGCAGTATTGTGCTCTGTTGACAGCAGTTTCAAGACTGTCAAGGACAAGTAGCTGCAGTATTCAGTATTTCCATGAGTTTGTGTGGGTTTTTTTAAGCAAATGAAAAGGTGTCACGGAAAGCCTGACCTGTAGCAAACAATATAAGTTCATTTCATCTATTAATTTCTCCTTATTAAAAGTTATATAATGCTTTTTGATCAGCATATTTCACATACACAGAAAGTCACTCCTAAGAGGACTACTGTTTCTGCTTCCAAATTCCCTTAACAATCATTCTGACAAAGTATGCGGTTCTTCTCCCAGCTTTCCTGGCATTGACAATTGTCCAATACAATGTGAATTTCATTAGGTACAGGAATCTAAAGAAAAATTTTAACATAGTAATAGACTTATTAAATTTAAGGCTCTATTAAAACTCAATTTTGAGATGTTTATATTTGTAATGTCTCAAGAACCTGAAGATCACACTACTTTGCTCTAGAGATGTTTGGAATATAAATACCTTCAGCAATAGTAATTTTTACTCATATATATTCTTGTTTACAAATTAACAAATATCTGTATATGAACAACCACCATGCTAATAAGTTTCATTGAAGAAAAAATATTTCTTACAAAAATATATATGAATAACATTTAAAAAGGAGCATTCATGAATCACACAAAGAATTTTTAGAAGTTCATGGGATTTCTTGTAACTGCTGTTTCCAGTACTTCACACATTGTGCTTGGAATATAGCTTCAGGCTTTGAGGTCAGTCTCATACAGCATAAACTAGCATAGATCTACTTGTTGGCATGACTTCCTTTCTTTGCCTTCAGTGGAGATGCAATAATTCATACTAAGTGGGGCCGTAGTCATCAGTTTCTGACTGTCAGTTCTGCAATCTCTTACAAGAATATGAAAGGATATAAATGGGTGTCACTTCTCACCTGTGTTTCTTTTCTAGTAATTCTCCCACTCTAGTCTTCTGACCCTGGTCTTCAACTTGAAGTCCTCAAAATCTATCTGGTTTGTATTGACTTTCACATCCCTGGATGAGGATCATGGTTTAACTGCTTATAGATTGAAAAATATGAGCCAGAAGCTCATATAAGGAAATACAGAACTGCCCATTATCGCCTCAATCACAAGCACTTTTTAAGGTAAATCCATACTTAAAATACCACCATTCACTGATGGTACTTGTTTATTTTACAATAGCTATAAAGTAAAGATAAAGTAATAGCAATTTTTTCCTTAAATTCATGAGAAGGCATTGCAGGATCACCACCCATTTTTTTTTTTCACTGATGAACATGCAAGTTGCTCTACTCAGTGGATGGTATCCTGGTATCCTAACTCCTGAAGTGTCCAGGCTCCTGGGGACCAGGACAAAATACAGCTACCCTGTATTTCACTCTATAAAAACAGGAGGGTACAAAACATACCTAATCACAGATTCTAATTTTAAAAGTGCCCTCTGTCTTTTCAGGCCAAGCCAAATACCCTGCTGTGAGAAATTCCTTCTCATTAGTAGTATCAGAGGACTAAGGAAAGAGATAGATTATGTTCTGATTTTTCATTCAATCCCACTATTTAGCAACATGTAAGATTTGCATCAGTTTCTCTATCTGTAGAACAGTACTACAAAATAAACACAGTTATAAAGCGCTTCTAAGATACTTCCAGGAATGAACTATGAATATGTTAATGTTACAGTAGACATATGGAGTGGATTGCTGAAACGTTGGGGAATCTGAATCACAGAAGCCTTACCATCACTCATTCGGATGTCTATTTAAAATGAAAGTGAAGCACGACAACTTAAACTATTTCTGATAATTTCATTGCAATATTTGAGGATATTTCCTTGCTATTTTTTACTGCTTTTAATTTTGAAGCTACCCATGATACTCTTCACATGGTATGCAAAAAATGGAGGATAGATTTTTAATGTCAGTACGCAGTTCCGTTTCTGTTGACTTCAATGATTTCTTTTTTGTATAAAACATGCTAAAAGGAAACAGTAGCCATACACACTATTCTGAAACTATTACTTGATGTCAAATACCTCATCTAAGCTACTTCCCATGCAAAAAGATGAAAATCCAAAAAGTTACCCTATTTAGAAGAGAGGCTACAGCAGTAACTAAGGACAACACCTTAAACTGTGTATGAGAGAATGGTTCCTGGCAGCCAGCTATATTAATGCACATCAAGATGCAATTGTGCAAACCCTACATGGTGGCAGCTCTAAAATCATAAATGGTATAGCTGCAACAGGTAAATTTTGCACCAGAGCTAAGAAACCCTCAGTCATATATATAAGCAGCCTTGTATCAGGGGACTAATATTTTTGACTAATCCATTTTGATAAGGACTGCCAGGTGGGCAAAATAACCCCCTTTACATAGCATTTCACCACTATTAGGATAAAATCAGCATTTCACTAACATCTTTTGTGGTTACTGGTGAGTTCAAGATTAAAAGGAATATTTATTCAAATATTTCCAATATGCTAGAGGAAATGTAAATGTCTACAGCTCTGCTTAAGCAAGAGATGCAACAATGCAACATGTGCAATGGAAATCTCGTAGAAGTATGCCAAATAATGTTTATTAGTGCTTTCCCTGTTAATACTATAATCCCTAACACAGAAAAAGTCTACTTCTTTTTCAAATAGAGTTCTCACTCATTACCAGGATCTTGCTCATGTTTGGGCCTTTTTGGAAGTTAACATCATTAGTCACAAAATTAAATACATAATTATGGGAAGGAGACGCAACACTAATTATGAAAGGAGCAGAATCTTGTCAAGAAAAGTTCCTCTTGTCTCTTTTCCCTCTGTCATTTATTTGTTGCTCTCTCATTTATACAGAACTTCAGCTGACATTCAAAGGTACTTCTTGAGCTGATAAATACTCAACTGTGCAAATTAAAGTGACTTTTGTTGTTGTTTGTCTCTTAATTATAATTAAAATTTCTAATTGGAATTTACAACTGTGCCTGTAGTGTGTTGTTATCACAGATGACATGGCAGAAGAGATTTATGGCACCCTCTCAGCAGATGAAGAACAATGGCTCTGGCTCACGGGTTCCTTAGCGAACACTGAGGACTAGCTGAAAAACCTCCTGGAGGCAAACAGTGGTTACCACATAATTATGTGACAAATAAGCCACAGCCCATGCAGTGAGCAAGTCTGATGGATGGGATTTTCAGATATTTTTGACTTCATAATTCATAATCTACTCAAGCATGCTGCCACTAGTGATCAATATTGAAGGAAATTTCCTTCCTTCACTTCCTCAGTGAATAGGAAATGTAAAGAACACAGTTGCAGCATGCATAACTTGGCAAGAAAGAACAATATCCCTTCTGCATTTCTCTGAACTCATGTTTCCAGCTCACTATGCAATCCAGGTACAGAGGACAAGACTACCTTCCTGCTCTGTGTTTATCTCTGAGATATTAGGAGGATTCATTTGCTGTATAGTCGAATCACATAACTGACAATTCCATGGGTAAAACCACTTAAGTGAAGCATAACAGGATCCTTTCAAGAAAACAAATATAAAAGGTAGTCAGAGAAAAAAAAGATTCAAACTGAAGGGATTTTTCAGTTTCTCCAATCACTCGCACAAATACATCCATTTCCTTTATGTCATTTTTGCTTATGTTACTTTTCAGAGTTAGATAAGCTGCACATCTGTCTTTGACATGCACATTCTAGACCATGTAACATTATTACTGCCAAGATTTGCCTAGAAACACCTTCACCTATGCCCATATACCTAGACACTTGGGGAGATACAATGTCTTAACCTTCTTGTTTACCAAGTTAATAAATTCAGCTGTTGTGTAAGAAAATTGAAAGGTTTGGGTAATTTTGAGTATTTGGCACCTACTAGAATAACAGGACAACAGCAGAAAAAGAGAAAAAGGAACTTTAGAAGAAGGGCTTTCATGAGAACTGGGTTTAGAATTTTATACAGCTGTATGGTGTGAAGAAGGTGGCTGCACGTTTTGGATTTGTAAAGTGAGACAGCAAATATATTAAGTAAAAAGATGTTGCTTCAGATGATGTATAAATAAACTGTGAGTATACATATGTATGTATGTATGTAAAATGTTTTAAAATGCATTGTTACATTCATATGACATGCACAGTTAAAGATCAGAAATGAAGGCTCTTATCAACAAACCTGGGTCAGTGCTGACTCTCGTATTCCTTAAATTCTTTCAAAATGAATAAACAAACTTCATTGTCAAAGTGCTAATATACCAATGATTCTCAATTTATGGCAGAAATAATGTTCTAGCTTTCTATAAGAGAGTTAGTAAACAGCTTTTGGAGGTACTGTCACAGGTAAACAATGACAGGTACAAGATGGTTCCTCCTACACAGGCTACTAAGAGCAGCAGCAATATGAGAGATCATTAGACAAACTAACCTGTGGTGTCATTCCATGGCAGATATACACGATTGGGATATTCTCTGTGTCTGGACCTTGATCAAGGCACAAATCACTTTTCAGGGAATTCTGCAGCTAAAATAAACAGAAAGAAAAAGAAATCAAGCAAGTCTTACATGAGACAAAGATGGTGTGATGACTTGTTTTTCTTTGCAAAAAAAAGTATGTAGCTGAGCAAGGAAATATGCAAAATTAAAAATACATGTTGCAGTGAAAATATTGAAGAGAAAGCACATGGACTAAATTCTTCATTGTAGATAATCTAACACTACTGATTTCAATCATGTTGCATGGTTTCAGACGGGGTAGATTTCAAAAAGCCTTCAGAGATAGCAATAGTTTTTGATATAAGTTTTTAAAATATTAAGTCTAGTGAGTATCTGGTACACATTATATACAAAAGACTTTTGTTTTTACCAGTGAGGCTAGCTGAGCAGTATGGATGGAGTTTCAAACATAGGAGAAAGTTCTGTAATTAAACAGCTTTTCAGAATCACTCAGGAGAGTCTTCTGATTTCTGGAAATAATTAAAAAAAAATCCTTTCTGCTGGCACTTAAGAGACTTCTGGTCAATTGGTATGCACTAGCTCTTCTTTGCATTATTCCAGACTAACCCACACACAACAATTTAGCCATGAATAGACTGCAAAACACTTGGCCCTGTTCATCACAAAGCCCTATATATTACCTGTGCAATGCTGAGACAGAATTTTCTGAAAGTGAAGTGCTAAATTAATGAGCACAGGTAGCTGGAAGGTCTTTTTAGAATGTGAGGCCAGAGATGTGGATTGCATACCCATGGGCATGTATAAAGGTGCTCAGTGGTATAAGATCAGTTCAGAGAACATAAGAGAATTGTCTAATGGAGGGAGTGAAGAGGTGATGTGGTTTGCAACCATCTGTGATTAACTGAGCTGTCCTGTTAGTTGTGTACAGGGCCTTCCTTTGAGGAAAACAAATTCATATGCTTAGAAAGGAAGTCTAGAAGTGTATGTAATCCATGCAGTGAATAAAATCAAAACCATGAGCTCATTGCTACAGGACTTCCAACTCCAAACCTAACTCTAAATTCAGTAATGGACAGGACAAATCTCAACATTAAAGAGAAAATATGCATTAGGTATCAATACCACCCTTATTCTTAGCTGCAAGCCTGGAGAATTAAATAGTTTCCTCTCTACAAGCTTTGCATTTCTTAGCCATAAACATAACCACAACCATGACTTTAATTGTAATCAGATGTTAGACATCACTCTCTATCCAAACCAATGATAAGTATCAGCCTTATTAACTCATGCCTGGATCCATCACTACCTTTGGCTTTTCAAACCCTCTTCCACAAACTTAAATTCTAATGCTTGTCCTAGCCTTAATGTTATAACCTTTTCTACAATAATCCCCATAATAAAGAAGTAAAAAAATCTGCCTTGACCAACATCAGCATGAGACATAGCAGTAAAACAGGTACCAAGACTTTAGAGTCCCAAGCTCTAAAAAGAAACAACCTTAACCCTAACAGCAGCTGTCTGGTGATCAGGCACTATAGAAAAGAAGACAAACCACCATATTCCTTTTAACATCAGTCCTCTTCTTATGAACCTTGAAAACAAATGAGCTCTTCAGATTTAATTTCTCAAACCCTTACCCAATCACAGCTCTACAATTAACTTACAATAACTGTACAGAAATGATCCCTACAGAAAACAGAAAAACAAAAAGCCACTGGTCTGTTAACTAATAATGCTGTTTCAGAACCTGAGGCCCAGACTCTTAGGAACCATTGCCTTCCTAAATCTAGTGGCTTTGTGGCACCCAACAATTAACTTGGGTAACGCAGTTTAAGACTCCAAGAATTGCATGAAAAGCAAGCACAGTAGTTTTAATTGATCACCAAAGGGATCATGAAACTTTGTGAGGCATACAATCATTTCATTTGCCAAAACAGAGTAGCTGCTGTATGGTGCCCTACAGGGTCTTTTCAGAGCCATACTGGCAAACTGCACAACTCAGACTCCTTTTTGAGGAGGAATTTCTCAAACCAAGTCTTTCACTTTTATGATCTGTTCTTACTAGTTACAATTCCTAATTGGGACTTGCATGCAAAAGGGCAAGTTTAATTCACAGGAATCAATTTTTGTTAATGTGACACTGGATAAAGATTGTGAAAAGGACGTCCGAGCTCTACCAGCTTATTATGGGCCCATATTAACCTACTACACTCACCTTCCACGTCACGCACGCCTGTCCTCTCTCTTTAGACTGACGGTTTTCTAGGGGCAAGAATTGTCTCTGCTTTATTTAGCACAGTACGACTCAAGCGTGATTTCAATGTAGACAAGGGTACTACTGTCACACAAGCAATGTTGATGAGGGTCTAAATTAAGATTTGACTACAATATTAAGAAGCTTGCAGTTGAAATCCTGAGCCTATTTTGATAATTCATCTGCTGCCACAAACCTTCAAATTGACATCTCCAATGTGTTGAGAAAATCATGTCTTGTGTATCTCTGACTTGAATGCAAGGCATGAAACAAATAAAATATCAGAGAGGAAGATAATGTGCAGAATACATCAACATGAACTACAGCAGAGCAGCTGTCTCTGTCAACTAACCAGTCCAAGAAATATTTTAACTGGTAACTTCAAGCTTATCTGTTTCTTCTACTTGGAGCCAGCCATTGTTTTCATTAATTACTTCCACTATTACACCTTTTCCCTCCTGCCTTTTTAAAATAGGAAATGTAAACGAGATTCTTACCACTCCATAGGCGACAGTATCTGAATACATTCTCATTTCTGGATACACGCTGACAAGATACCACCTAAAGGTCTTGCACTGGAGCTTTTTCCTCAAGGCCTTCCTCTCAGAAATATCACCAATATCAATTCCAGAGTCCTGCACATAAAACAAAGGACAAAAAAGCAGAAAATACATCAGTGATAAACTTCTGTGTAAACTAATCATGCAGAATCTCCCGCGTTGCAAAGATGATTATGACCTATGATAATCATCAGCTCTGGGTTGTGGAGTGAGCCTGTTACCCACACAGACTCCCTAAGTGCCCCAATTAAATATGATACAGGTCACAATGGCAGGGTCTCTTTCAAAGTCTGCTCTGGTCAGTGGAAACACTCTTATTGATTTCAGTGGGCTTTAAATCTAGCTTACAGTGAATATCACTGTTGTTCTCCAATTTCCTGGCACTTTCCAAATCCAAAAGTAATTGGCACGAAGTAGCAAGTTGCCCTAGAAACAACCTTATTGCTGGTGTCCCACTGCGGCCTAATCATTAGTATAACTTCTGGCCATTTCTGAAGTCTGGGTTTACTGCTTCACTGTAAAGAACAGAAGTTCTGCTTTTCTGAAATACCACTTATTAAATTTCTCTTGTAATGTAAAAAGAGAAGTTGCTATTTTTGTTAAAAGCAATTGCAGACTATCCTCTCCCTTAATTTTTATTTGCCTTTACGTTTCTGGCTAACTAATTTTTACTTATGATAAGAGCAGATCATAAAGCGTGAGTTTTATCAAGTCCCTATATACAAAAATCAATAACTTATCACATTATAATCACTCAGAAGAAATTTTTAGAAAGGGATCTGAGGGCAGATCCATGGCTGCTATTTGACAGGAAGTAAAATGAGGCATTTTGCTCCACACTGTGCTCTACCATTTCAGCCTCAGAACAAAACACAGGATAAATAAATTTTCATAGGGAAATCCTATAATCTATCTACTTAAACAACTGCCCTTACTGGGCCACAAATGCCCCAAAGATTTTGTCAGTCACCAGATATGATTTAAAAATAACATTGGAAGCATTGAATTTTCTTATTACACTTCAAAAAGGTATCTTTGTAAGTAACTAATCAACGACTGTTTCCTACATCCCCAAAGCACTGAATTAATCTTATTCTAGAATGAGTATATTTTATTATGGAAGCATTGTCTAACTGAAGTAAAATTGACTTCCTCATTAGCAAAGTATACTAAAAAGTAGGAAACTGAGGCCTGGCATAAACAGGCATAACTTAAGTTAATCCTTGAAAATGATGACTCCTCTCCCCTCAAGCCCTACATCATTCCTAAAACTTTATGTGGAACTACTCCTTAAGCAATCATTTTTTCCTGACTTTTCTAGCAAGTGACCAGATAGAGGCACATGCTGTAGACAATCAACTGATCCCATGGACAAATCCCACTCATGCACTGCTCTGGTTGCACATCAGTATATCTGCCACTCGTGTGAGGGAAAAGGAGGGATGCCAGCACACAGACATTCGACTTCCATCGAGGCTTCCTGGGATCAGGTATTAAATTGGTCCAGTGCATCTCGACTCCTTTCTCCTGCAACCCTGCAGGCACCAATGCTTGCTTCCTCACAGTTTATTGTATAACGTAAGAAAGAGCATCTGGGGCCTCAGTAATCACACCTTCCCTTGCAGCTGGAGAAGGAAAATAGCTCACACATAGCACACTGGCTTTACCACCATCAACAACTCAATGTGTTCCCCAAAGCAGAAAATACGATAAAAGGAAAAAAAAGAAAAAAACCCCACCAAAACTAAAAACATAGGGGAGGATACATGGAAAACACAGCTCTTGCTTCTGGGACTTGAAAAATCTTTCCTTTGGGTTTTAAGTGCTTTTCTGAATCTGTTTATCTAAGTAGTCACAATGCAGAAATCACCATGGTATGCGAGAACCTCATCTGAAGCCCTCAGTACTTCAGAGCCACCCAGAGAGTTCCCAAGGGGGCAGTCACAGCACACTGGCAATGAGTCTAACCCCTTTTCTTTTTATTACTAGCTCTCAAGGACTAAAACCTTTGGAAACATCTGACTACGGAGCTTCTCAGAGATCTGGGAATTCTTCCATGGAAAAAACAGGTCCTGCGGTTGATATTTTGCAGTAGCATATTTCATGGGAAGTCCAAACTGTTATAACTGACTACATCTCTATTACCTACACGTTCCATTACCAGTGCATTATTTCATCAGCTTCCAGGCAGAATTACTCCTGCAGTTACCCACTTGTGCAACAGTATCTGGCCATGTCCTCTCTGTCTGTCCTCTCTGTGTGTCTCTCACAATGATGTCTCAACATCTTTTTGCCTAAGGTGAAGCTAGGTTTGATTTGAAAATTGTCCCTCTTTGGTATTTTGCCTTTAATTTAATCTTGAGATAAGCAAAGATGAAACAGAAATACTGCCATTCAGCCTGACATCTAAATTTGACCTAACCCATTCCCAGTCTCTCATCCACCATCTCTTTTCCCTCTGCCTTCTGGAAGCCTGTATTACAAATGTCTCACAAGCTTTAAGTTATTTTTTAGGTTGCTTTTGTACACTGAATACTCCCTCTTTCTACTGATATTTTTATACCAACCAAAGACTGCATTGCTCCTAACCTTTTGATGTATAAATCAGGACTCCCACTATTGATGTAGGTTTTCTTTATACTGAGTGATTCAATTACAGTGCTTGGGAGTGTAATTTTGTACTGCATTTTCCCCTTTCCTTTAAAAGGCGAGAAGCTTTCCTTAAACATGTAGTTGTTTCCTACTGCTCTAGAATCAGTTCAGTACTCGCAAAGTCTAGCATGGAAAAGAAAAAGGAAGTCCCAGGTCTTCAGAGCTCTTCCCCTGATTCTTGGCATTAGGCCTTGCACAATGAACACAAAGATGCTTAAAACAGCTTCAAATTACACAACTGATTTGGGATACTTGGGAACATGTCACGTTGTCAGAATAAAACAGAGCCCCAGCATGCTTGTAAGCCCTATTGTCCACATGGTGAAAGATGGAAGCTGGGTGAACAACACTTGAATCTAGCCAACTAGAAGTCACAGACCCCATCTGACACACCTTCTGATGCTCACAAAGGAGCCACGCTGTCTGTGAACATCCTGTAGCAATTACTAGGTAATGAGTAGATTCAGACTTAATAGGTCTGTTACAACTATGAAAATGAAGCTGTTTTCCCAATGTATTTAGAGTAAGGATGAGAGCATGTTTGTGTTTATTTGGTTTTCTACAGTGGTGAGCAATACAAATGAAGATACATTGTGCTAGGTTACACACATACACATAGTAATAGATTTCTCCTTACAACAGAGGCATTTCATTACATTTCAGAAGAGACTACCACTATTAAAAGCAGATTTAGCACTTGCCATTTTCAACTTTTAAGTCTGCACTATGGTTTGACAGCAGTAGCCTTTGCAAAGATGAAGAGAGAATATAATCTGCATTGCAATTTATTCAAGCAGTTCAGTGCAATGATTAGTACATTTGTGGTGGGAAAATGACTGGAGATTGAAGTAGTAAGAAAACTTGTTATTCCACTTGTTATTCCACTATGAACAAAATCAGTTTTGGCACTACAAGACCTCCTGTGCAAACACCTTAATGCACTTTTTGACCTGAAGAAACAATTTCAACCCACACACTGCATTTATTTTTCCTTTGTTTTATAAAACATATTTGTTTCCTTTGTTTAATAAATAAGTTCTAAAATTATTATACAAGGCTTATTTTTTCTGATCTATTGGAACAGTCAAGACTGTGTTATTATTACTTGTTAAATACCAATTTAACAAGTAATAATAACTTATTTTTGTATTCTTTATTAATTCAATTTCCTACTTGTATTCAAATCTCAGCTTTGCACAAGATTAAGCACTACCACTATCAAAACTGGATAAATATTATGCAAATATGTGTGTAATGCTGTATATCTTGGTTAGCAAAAGGAATTTCTAAGTTTTGTGTTAATGTTATGTTTGCAAGTCAAAAAATTGAAACTCGATCAATTAATGAAGATCAACAAATCATCAGGAAAATAACTAACAATAAAAAAAATAGAAACTGAAATTTAAACTTATCTAAACAATTTAAACTTATTTAAACAATTGATTTTAAATTGATTTGATGTAAAATAAGTAACCCTATCTTCCAGAAATGTCTTTATGCTTGTATATTCTTCCGTGGGACTACTCAGAACAGAGACAAAGTATCAATCTGGTTCTTTTCAATACAATGGACCAACCATTGCTCATTTATGGAAAAGAAATCTGGACAAGCAGGGCAAAAGGGAGTTGCAGCTAGATTCTATAACATGTCATGACATCCATCAGCCACCCTTGCTTCTGATGTGAAATTATTCAAGAGTGATACATCCCCACTTGAACCGACAAATGTTAACACCCCTCACCCCCCGGCAGAACTCCCCTCACAAATCTGCCAGAATTATAGCTCTCTGTGATGGTAAATAAGAGACTCACATTCAAAATAACATGTGCAATATAGATTTGATGCTTCTTTTTTCTACATTTCTGCAACTACTAGATTAAAATCTCCACACAGAGTTATCAGTGAGGATGATGAACTTAACAATAAATTAATTATTCTAGAATAAGACAAAACTACATCTATATTTTCATATATAAGTGTGCATGTATAGGCTTATGCTTGTATGTAAGACATAGATACATACATATGTGTATAAAAATAACAAAATCTTAGCAGAAAAATCAAAATTCAGAATAAGAACCAAACCCAAAAGGATCTAAAGACAAAGCTTGCAAACGCCAGTCTTTGTGACTCACCTCCTGGGGTATGTTCCATGCCATATAGACATGGCTCTTAAATTCATCCATCCAGACTTCAGCCACCCTTAGTGCATTTCTCCGGACATGAGCAGTTAAATCTTCTGTGTATGGTTTATGTGCTCTTTCAATGTGGGCAATCCTGGAGCAAGGCAGAACCTCAACACTTCCTCCACATTGCCATACCTAGGAAGAAAAAAAGATTCTGCTAGTAAGAGCTCCCTACACTGCTTCTGTCCTTTAGTAAATAAACTGAAAGTATTTTATTTCTATGCTTGTCATTGTTACAAAGGAGACTAACTACTCAAGACTTATTTGACTATATAGATTTTTTTTTTAAGACAGTTGTGAGAGGAGAGAGTTATTGTCTTGCCATACCATGAGTTATTACTACTACTTAACCTTGCTACAGAATTATTAAATTACTAGTGGCCTTTCATCACAGCCTTGCTGGATTAATTTAGCTATTCTCAAGATTATTAATAAAATCATGTATAGGCCATCCAAAACAATTGCATCTGGGTTTAAGTTTTAATGCCTCATCGGTATCTCTGTAAGTCCTTCTCAATGAATACATGTGCTATTCAGAAACTGGAACTAGGCAGCCTTACATCAAAGGGAAATGAAGCCAATCAACTTTTTAAGATCACTAAAGTTTCAGGTTCCAGGAAGCCTAGGAATATAAATGCATGTTATGTTTTGCTTTAAACATAGCTCAGAAAGGACCAGGTTTTTTTTTGGGGGTTTTTTTTTTGAGGACTGACAAAGACTAAGATTGCCTAGTGAAAATGTTCTATGAACAACTTCAGCACACACTACTTTTATAAACTATAATACATTTATAATGTAGGTTACTATACCTGCTCAAATGTGGTTCAGTTTTGCCCACTACCACAGCTGAGCTAATGTCCATAATGTTAATCATGAGTACTGTATTAATTTCCAATTTTCTCTCTTTCCACTTTCAACAAAAGAGAAAACCACTTTGGCAGCCTTAACAGTCAGAGAAGTACTTGAATTATTTAGAAGCTCTTTTTCTGTGTATCTTGTATTATGTAAACTTCCTAACAAGATCAAGGCAGCCTATTCATAATGGTTAAGCAGATGTTGCTCAGGTGAAAACCCAGATGTACTCAAACTGTTTGATCCTCCTGAACAAGTACCTCAGTGCCCCAGAGGCAGGCGTACTCACTGGGAAGTGACAAAGTTTGCCTTATGATACTACTGGCAGAGATTTCTGAAGCTTGCTATCCCATACCAAGAGAGCAAAAAATGAGCGCGAGGGTGCTACCTTCCCCTTACAGCTCATCCAGGAGAGAGTGTATTCTGGTCTCTCTCCCAGTGGCCAGGGATGTGGGTTGGCAGAACATCATGTTCTAGAGTTGATCTCGGATGCCTCAGGTCTGTCCATCATATAGACATATGCTCTACTAAGGAGACGCTTTGTTCAGTCATTCATTTTATATATTTAGACATCTGGCTTGAATACAGCATTTAGGCATTTGGCAGCTCCGGAGAACAGAAAATGTGGCATGGATTCAGAATGTTTACAAAGCCTTTTCTGAACTGGTGCCTAATTACATTCAGCATATGCTGGGAGAAGAGATAGAGCTTTGGTTTTCAGAGCTCTCTGGAAGATGAGCTACCCCATGAGCCTACTGTACAGTCAAGAAGGGAGCTGAAATTACTTCAGTATGTCTCTGTGTCCAGAACTTTGAAAATCCTAAGAGTAAATAACCATAACCATTACCAATATAAGGGCAAAACTGAGATCATAAATATTTAAAAATAAATGGGCAATTGATCTGATACAAGAATAAATAATCTGGAAATAGCATTTGTGTCTTGTCTTTCTAAATATCATATAAAGTGGGCAATCCAGTTTAGTGATCTAACAAAAAGAATAGTTTGTCACATGTTGTTATGGTTTGAGGGAACAGGCAAATCTTACGGCTTTGCTGCAAGGACCCAAAGGGAGGGAGGGGTGGAGTTTAGGACCCTTTGTGAAAAGGGGTCTGGGGTATTGGTATTCCCTCCCACTTCCTGCCAAACTCTAGAAAGCCAGGAGAACAGGAAGTTCCTGCCCCTCTTTTCTTTTGCTCTCTTCTCATTGCCACGTGGAGATGGCCCGGAGGGAGGAAAGGCCCTGCCTTTGTTACCAGTTTGTCACCTGCTCTTCAGGATCCAACCGCATCGGGTGCTGGGAAGAGCTTTGGACTCCTTTTTCCTACATTGGCTTTTGCAGTGGAGGACTTTTGGGAACTTGTATCAGTGGTCATCAGAGTCGGGTTGTATATATTTGTACATATTTTCTTATTTTTCCCACCTGTTACTCCCCCTCCCTGTTTGATTAAATCTGTTACAGTTTTAACTTCCAACCATTAAGCCTTCATTCCTTATTCCCCTTCTATTTTCCCCGAGGGGGTGGAGGGGAGTAACAAAGAGCAAACTCTGTCTCTGAGTTGTGGCTTGCCCTGGCCATCTGAACTGAGACACATGTTTAATTCTAAATGGTTCAGCTACATTTCCTAATAAAGATTAAATGTGAAGTATCACTGGGCTTTGCTCACACAGTGTCTGCTTTCAATCCAAGTAATTTCTCAGTACAGCATTGACATCCAGCTATAAATTGTTTCAGAGTTACTCACTGTACACTGTTTAAATTAGTATCATAAAAGACAAGGAAGATATAGAGATGGTCATAACTTAGCCTAGGACAAGCCAACTCACATACCGCATGCGCTGCCTCCTTTGCCTTTGCTCATTTTAACTACGGATGGCCTCAATCCAAGTCCAACATGTGAACACCAAATCTTTTGTGGGATTTTCAGAGTTAGGTCTGAATGCCATCTCAACAACAAGCTATGCCAAAAATTCACGGTCTATATCAAGCTGAATTTCCAAGTAAACTTCTAGGATCTGAAAATTTGAAGAGCGGATTCATCTATAATTACAGTCCTGATTTAGTAATCAGTAAAATCTAATTTGACTTTATAATTTGACTTTAAGTCATATGCGTTTCCAAAAAAACATCCTGAGATGACAGTCTTTAATATAGTTTATAAATAACAATTACCCACTACCTGAACAAACACCAGTTAATCAGATCTGGTGGCCACTCCTTTCTCTCAGAGACTGTTAGTGTTTTATTTCCAAAGACTAATTAACTACTCTGCAAGAACAATGGATTCACTTAAATACTCAATGCTAAGAGGAAGCTGTCAATGCACATGCTGACAGAACAGGCAGGTTGTATTAAACAGCTTCAAGACCAAATCCTATTATTTCTAAGCAAAACTCTCTTGCAATCTATGAAATTGTGATTAGTACGCAACAAAACTGGACTAGAGATATATACTAATAGTTTCCGTATATCAAGATAAATAAGTTCTTTAATTAATTACTTTTTAAAGTGAAAGACATGAGAAACATTTGTGACCTGAAGATACGGGAATGATGAGTTACAGTGCGTGCAGAGCTTACAGTTACAGAACTAAACAAATAGCACTACGCTAGGTGTAGGCTACAAAGCCGTGCAGAGCACTCACAGAGTGAAAGCAGACGCAATACTGGATAAGGGCAGAAAATACAATACTGACTTGCTCAGATGGTCACATCTAGAACAAGCCACAGTACCATCCTCTTCCACAAGTGTTCTTCACCCATGGGATTACAGCACTGTGAGAAAGGTCTTTTCTCCAGACATTACATTACACTGAGGGAGTTGGGGCCAGTTGCAAAGAAAGAAAATGTAGGGAGGTGTTAAAGTGGGATTTTCAAATGGCATGAAACTGTCCTAGAATCTCAAGGGATTTTGGACACCCAACTCCCCAAAACATGTGCAAAATCCCCAGCCAAGAAATTAAGGACTTTGCTAGTCATACACTAAATATTACACACTATAATGAACAGGATATATAACAATATAACATTATAACAACATAACATGACAGATTTAACTACAGAAAATGTTTAGTTTTATTCATTCTTCCCTGATTATATTTGAAATAAAGGAATTTCTTAAAACTAGGTCAAGAACATCCTTCCTCCCTTCCCTCCCTCCCTCTCCTTCCTTCCTTTCTTCCTTCCTTCTTTCTCTCTTTCTTCCTTCCTTCCTTTCTTCCTTCCTTCCTTTCTTTCCTTAGACCAACTGTCCATTTGAATATGACAGCTCCCAGCTCCTCTCATCTCCTTTAATCATGTAAACAAACCCATGGTACTCCAACCATTGTATTGGATGGCTGCATGGTTTTTCAAGACATCTTGTAAAGGTATAAATCTCACATCAAAAGTGCATCGGAGAGACTCATTAATTTCAGCCAACACCTTTTGGTCAAAGACAGTTTTTAGGGGATTTTACATTAATATTTTAATACTAAGAAATATATTTTCTTAAAGAGTCAGCTCAGAGGGAAGCCGTGAAGCCTTTTAGAGTGGTCTGTTCATCTAATAAAATTCCTGTAGACAAGAGACTGTTTATAGTTACAAAATAGGAACAGCACACGAGTGGTCAATTCCTCACACCTTCACATGGTTCCCTTGCGAATTTCACATTTATTTATTTTTTTTTCTGTCATTAGGAATCTCTATTCGGGCTTCATCCATACTGAACAGCACCTTTCTAGTTCTTCAGCACTGTTATTTTATGTGAAGGCTATAAATAAGCACAAAGGTTTAAAATCAGCAAAGCTTTTCCAAATTATCACCCATGACTTTAGCAGGAAGTCTAATGATAAAAGAGCTTCAAAGACGTTTTTCAACCACACGGAATGGTTTGAAGTAAAATGTTATCTCTCCAAGCATATTGTCACTTCAATCAGTAATACTTACTGACAAACATGCTTGTACAAATTGCAAGGAAGAAACTTGATAAATTTGCTAAACTATAGTGCAAAGGAAATACAGCACCTTTTCCAGTTGCCCATGAAGATGTTTTATCTATGGTAGCAAGAGGTGGAAATTACTAACAATAGTCTCAATTTCCTGCTGAATCCCTAAACATACATATACACTTGTCAAAAAGAACGTATGCTTCCATCATTGTGATACAATAACAGCAATGCACATTTCATTCTGCAAAAGCATCAATTGCTAAACTGCACCAATGGGTTTCAGGCTTTGCCTCAAGGCAAAGACCTGCCATGGTTTAATGCTGGGCTGGCAATTAAAAGAATGACAGATGCTCTCTGTTACCCCCCTCCACTTCCACAAAAGGAAAGGAGAGACAAGAGGGGAGAGAGACTTACAGGTTGGAAACTAAAGTACACAGCTTTAATGATACATACGAATACACACAAAACCAGTATCGTGCTTCCCCCCCAGTAACACTCAGGTGACCCCCAAGGCACTGTGCACTTCTAGCAGTGAAGGCTGAGCGTAAACACCGCGAGCACAACAGCTCCAGCGAGAAACTCAACAATCTCAGCTGAGCAGAGGAGTAGGCCTCTGGCATGGGATGACCAACGGGACCCTTTCAGGATGCTGACCATAGATGAAGAAAAAAAATCCACTTGACCCTGTGATCCTTCAGTTTTATACCAAGTATGGCACCTACAGGACAGAGTATTGCATTTGGTCAATTTTGTGTCACCTGTCTGGTCCGCTCCTCCCTGCAGGAGGGGTGCAGGTGTGACCCCCACCTTGCTCCCCCTTTGTGGCCTCAGTCTGCATACTATTCTCTAGCAGTAACTATAAACATTGAGCATTAGCAGTCCCAAAGGCAGGCACTGACTGAAAAACATACTGTGAATTTCAGCAAGTGCATCTACTTAGAAGAGACTCAACTGAAATGTAAAATTACTAAAAGAAAATTGGTTCTATCCTGGCTCAAACCAGGACAAGACCTTAGAAAGGTTCCAAGTGTGAGGGACTGCATACCTTTGGGGGTATTTAGCATGACTGCTGGAGCCCCAGCAATGCAGAAAGTTTACTTTTCTTTGGAGGAGTTTCTAGAAAAGAACACACCAACTGGACTTTCTCTTGCAAAGAGCTCTCAGAATCCACTTCAATGTGTTTTCAATGCTCTCTTCCAAGAGGACCCTAGAAAGGGCTCTTTGTTCTTGAATTTCCTGAGGAGGTTCATATAGTTGGTATAGCTCCAAGAAAGGCTTAGAGGGCTTCCACTTCTTGGAAGGGTTCCTTCATCACTAGCAAAAGGTAGTAAAATTCCATTTAAACAAATCAAACTGTACAGGGACAGTCGCAATGCCAAGGTGACTTCTAACACGAAGCTGAAAGACTATAATCAGCAAAGTCTATGGCCTAAACTAAGCAAATCAAATAGGAGATGCTAGGAACATTAATGAATACAGAAAATCTATTTCAGGGGAAAAAAAACAGGGGGAAGTGAAAAAATCTTTCTCCCTTTTAAATCTTCAGTTGTTATGACGTGGAGAATTTGTCCAAGCTCTAGGCACTTGTTACTGATAATTCACTGAAAGTACATTTACATGTAAGCTGTAATTGTGGCCCTACATCTGTGTGAATTTATGTTCATCGAGGCTAAAGTAGCCCCTCAGAGCAAACAGAAAACATGCCCTTCATATGGGAAGAGCCAGGAAAGCAGAGGACATGTAAAAGGCAGAGAACACAGGTAGCTGCACGACAGAACAGCTGCAATCACAGAATCATAGAATAGTTTGGGTTGGAAGGGACCTTTAAAGGTCATCTAGTCCAATGCCCCTGCAGTAAGCAGGGACATCTTCAACTAGATCAGGTTGCTCAGAGCCCCATCCAACTTGACCTTGAAAGTTTTCAGGGATGGAGCATCCACGACCTCTCCGGGCAACCCGCTCCAGTGCTTCATCACTGTCATCACAAAACATTTATTGAATAATTGAATCTAAATCTACCCTCTTTTAGTTTAAAACCGTTACCCCATCTGCTGTTGTAACAGGCCATACTAAAAAGTTTGTCCCCATCTTTCTTACAGGCCCCCTTTCAGTATTGAAAGGCCCCAATAAGGTCTCTCTGGAGTCTTCTCACGGCTGAACAACCCCAACTCTCTCAGCCTTTCCTCATAGGAGAGGTGCTCCAGACCTCTGATTGTTTTTGTGGCCCTCCTCTGGACTTGCTCCAACAAGTCCATGTCTTTCCCGTGCTGAGGACTCCAGAGTCGGACACAGTACTCCAGGTGGGAGCACCTCCCTCCACCTGATGGCCACGCTTCTTTCGATAAAGCCCAGGATATGGTTGGCCTTCTGGGCACATTGCTGGCTCATGTCCAGCTCTTCATCCATCAGTACCCTCAAGTCTTCCTTAGGCTGCTCTCAATCCCTTCATCCCCCAGCCTATATCCATACTGGGGGTTGCCCTGACCCAGATGCGGGACCTTGTACTTGGCCTTGTTGAACCTCACAAGCTTCCCTTGGGTCCACTTCTCAAGCCCATCCAGGTCCCTCTGGAGGGCATC
>VZRW01004876.1:0-13256 GCA_013398125.1 Aegotheles bennettii
AGTTCAAGGACAAGGAACTGCTTCAAAGAGTCCATGGCAGAGCCACAAAAAAGATTAAGGGAGTGGAACATCTCCCTTATCAGGAGAGGCTGAGGGAGCTGGGTCTCTTCAGGTTGGAGAAGAGGAGACTGAGGGGTGACCTCATTAATGTTTATAAATATGTAAAGGGTGAGTGTCAGGAGGATGGAGACAGGCTCTTCTCAGTGATGTCCAGTGACAGGACAAGGGGGAATGGGTGCAAGTAGGAACATAGGAGGTTCCGGGTGAACATAAGGAAGAACTTTTTCACTGGGAGAGTGACAGAGCACTGGAACAGACTGCCCAGAGAGCTTGGGGAGTCTCCTCTGGAGACATGCAAAGTCCGACTGCATGCATTCCTGTGTGACCTGCTCTAGGTGACCCTGCTCTGGCAGGAGGGTTGGACTAGATGATCGTTTGAGGTCCCTTCCAACCCCTAAAATTCTGTGATTCTGTGAAAAAGAGCTTGAAATGAAGTAGAAACAAATACAAGTCTGAAATAAGTAATGGTACCAATAGCTGACAAAAAAAGCTGAATAACAGTTCTTGTATTTAGCTAATACAGTGCATTTTTGACAGTTTAACTACACTACCCATCTGATTTAAGTTAGTCTAGAAACAGTTTTCTGGAAATCGAATCATAAACATTCGATTTCAGAGCCAGATTTCCCCATGCATACACATATTTAGCTACATATTAAAATCTAGTTAAATTAATCAAAGCTATACCAACTCCTTACAATGTTATATAACCTGAACATACAAGACAGGTTTTGTAGTCTTATCAGCTTTATAATTAAGAAATGAACTGGGGTCACTAATAAACTGGAACTGCTTCTTTATGTAAAAAAGGCTTCAGAGCAAGCTAATTTCTCTTCACAGCAGAAGAGAAGGCTGACACATTGCACTGGCCCTTTCAATCATTAGGAGATAATCACCATAAGCTATTTTATTATTCTTTAAAGTCTCTTACTTGGACAAAATTGGCCAGTTACTTTTTCTTAAGCGAGTGTTTATTTGTTGTGAAGTAGATTCTCACTGGACACTGATAAGAATGAGAGCCAGAAGATGAGGGGCAGGTTTCTCTTTGTAATTTCCCTACTTCTAAGGCTCACTGCAAGACCATTTCAAGCAAATTTTTCAAATTCTACAGAAGTCCTTCGTGAACAGATGACAACTGCATGGTATTAGTGATTGATGAATGACGACTTACTAGAATTCTCAGTGTATTTTAATTGTGTTTGTACAATTGCACAGACACCCTGAATACCTTTTTCTGATAACAAACTTCAAAAAGCTGGGTCGCTTTTACAAATTAGCTGAGTTGAAAAGGTAACATACAATATGTAGCCCCTCTTTAAATTATCACCAAATCTTAGGAACACAGGCATCACTAAGCAATTAAATGCAAATTGCAGCTGTATAAACCAAGCTTTAGTCAGAATTAAGGATGCATTTTCTTGCCTTACAGTACAGACAAAGCTTTTCTGTTTTTAAATATGTGCACTAACAAAACTTCACAGTTCATATTTCAAGCGTGCCTCCCAACACAGATTTATCAGTAACAGTCAATTGTTTTCTTTGCATTTAGAAAGAAAATGTTTTTGTCAGACTGTACTTGTTCAGAGGCTCTCCTTCAGATGCCCCTGGCTGCTCAGTTGTTTCTGCAGTCTCTTCTGTAGGAGCAGTCTGTTCCATCCCACTAAAACAGTAAACAGAAAAAAGAAACACAAAGTCTTCAAGACTCACTCTGGAAAAACACCTTGCAAATCCATACATCACTTTCTTCCAGAACTCCTTGTGAGTGAAAAACAGAGGAGAAAAACTCTAGGATCATAAGCAGAAAGTAGATTTACTAAGTGACTAGCTGAGCAACTGACAAAATAAGAAGTATTAGGAAAATCCAACTTCTATGTACTTTTCATGCATGAAGACAAAATAATTCAGACATTAATACCAATACCAGTACTTGATTACAGTTTATCACTGATGTTCAGGTTTGACTTTTTGTTTCTTTTCAACTATTAAAAAGGTAAAATTCATGCTCCATGTTTGCATTTTCTGCAACATGGACATTAGTTCACTGTTAAAGAGAGCAATAGCATACTTACTTTCATTCCACTGGCAGGAATACTTATTTAAAATTAACACCTTCTAGCTTCCATGCATCAAGCACAATTATGGCACAGACTTGCTTTTATAATTGTTTGGACAACTCCAATTTAATGTCACTCATACCACATGCACCACATCACAAAAAAGCATTGATATCTAATGTTTATTTCATAAGGTCTGATGCTACTCAACTAAAAAAACTTGAGAAAATAAATGTAAGGCATCTAAAATCTCTTGTACTTTATGAAATTCACACAACCTTCTCTGACATCCTACAGAAACTAGTTTTGTACTTTTGGTCAGCTAGTTTTGCGTTATCAGCTCAGAACTATGTTAGCCTAGCTGATCCTTTGTTTTGAAAAGCCAGAGTACCTAACTAATCTTTTACTTTTAGTAAGAAATATTACAGAAGAGATATAAGTTAGAACAACCTTTCAGAAGAACCTGTAATATTAAGCTCTGAAATTATTACCCATCAAGGCTGTATTTTTCAGCCTTTTAGCCAGATTGCCTGAATCCCTGATCTAAGTTTTATAAATAACATTTTAAAAAGAATTTAGTGGATGAATGTCTACATGGGCCAAGGATGTTTGCTGTAAGTTCAAAGCGCTGCCTTTTCTCTGTCCTTTATCAGCCTTCAATTAAGAGTTCTAGATGCATATGAGAATAAAAGCTACTGGAAAGAGAAGCACATTGCTAGGCGCAAAGAATGGACAAGAGACAACATTTCCAGTAAGCTTTGTGCAAATCTGAACTGAAATCAGTACAAGAAGTACAGAATTGAAAATTCCCAATTATTTTTTTTATCTAACTGACCATTAGTAAGCCATAACATTCTGTTACTGATCCTCCAGTGTACTTTAAAACTTATTTCAGCGGTAAAGTAAGCTAAGTACTACCTCCAGAGCCACACTGAACTGTATTGCATCTTTGCAATTTACAAGTGATATGTAAAAATTGAAAAAAGGAGACTGGACTTTATATCCACTAACAAGAGATTCAATCTTTTAATTGACATTTTGTAGCAACGCCTTTAAATACCAGAGTGCCACTTAGAGAAAAGTCGTAACATTTCAGTTAAAAGACAAATTGGCCCCAGTCAAAAGACTTTTAGCAGTCTGAATTGAAGAAACTTCACCATGCATTTGCTACAATTTAATTTCACCAGCATGAAGGAGATAAATTCAGAATACTCTAAAGCTATGTTCATCACAACAATTAATAGAAAGTAAGGCTTATAAAGCTCAGAATGGACATGAAATTGGTAAACAGTAAATTATGATCTAAGGTGGGCCATGGAAAATGATGATCTACGGTGGGCACAAGTATATGTTGGACCTCATATCATCTTTAACTGTTCCCCAGTTGCGAGCTCCACCTCCACCCTTTCTGCCATCTGCTGTCATTCCTCTAGAGAGAGAAATAAGAGTTCTGTAGGAGAATAAGGGCTTTTTTTCATTAGGACCTCAAACTAAAACCAGTATTGACTTTTCGCCACCCAACCTGGACATAGAAGAAAGGAACAGAATACTTAACAAGACACTACTGCAGTGCTGACTATTGCTTACTCATACACCAAGTAAGAAGCAGCACACAGAACACTTACACTTTATCGTTCCCACTTTGTCTTTCAAATTCCCGTTTTCCTCTTTGGTCAAACCCACTGAAACTTCTATTTACTCCACCACCTCTTCCTCTACCTCGCATTCCACCTCTTCCTCCACCATGACCTCTTATTGGACTTTCACGGTCTAATCTTTCAATCGGTCTGAAAAAAAAGAAGATTTCTAGTCAGATTTTTGTTCCTACAGAACAGTCAACAAGGAGGAAAAAAATTCATATGGTTGTATTTGTGCAGTTGTGACAGACATCAGTATATGAAAGCTATTGTACAATTTTTAGAGTGTATTTTACACAGCTAACAGTACAGTTGTATTATTTTTGTCATTAAAAATGGACATAAATTGCACTCAGGAGGAATTATTACAGGTAACAGGTTCAGCTGTTTATTGATAATACTGAAAACATTAGAGAAGTTGAATAAAACACTATAAAACTGTTATATCTTCAGCAAGTTTATCAGGCAATAGCTCCACTGTCTAAACCCACACTTAAATGCAACTGCTAAAAATTTCAGGGAATACTTTAAATACTGACTATTGTGATACAAAGTAAGAACAGTCACACTCTCAAGCGTTAATGATTTAGGTGAAACTTTCTACTATTTACAAAAAAAGTGAAATTGATATGCATTCACTATCCAAGCAGTAAATAGTATGACAAAGGTTTATTTTCAGTGTGAACAGTAAAATTCATTCAACTTGGAACCTGCACATGTTCTGGACAGCTTGCTACGCGACCTCAGAAATGAACATATATGTTACAGACTAGGGGTTCCATTTTCAGATCTTTACACTATTCAGCTTCACCTTACATGTCTAACATTTAACAAAACCACTCCAAATCAGATCATGAGGAAGCTGAAATTACAGCTCTGAGGGGCATGAACTAAATCGTCTTGCAACAAATCTTCACACTATTAATGAACCACGCCTTCAAGTCACACCTGGCTACTAGATCTGTTTAAGAAGGTTGTCCTTCCCTTCCCACCCCCGTGCAAATCCTCTGTGAGGCACCTTACTTCTCCTTGGATGATACATACCTTCCCATTGTGAATTCCGCTTGTCTTTCTGTTTCATAGGAATGGTATTCCCTGAAAGACGGTCTCCATTCAGTTTTGTCTTGTTTCACCTCTGCTCCTCTGTTATTAAATCCTTGCTGTTCTCCCCTCTTAGGTGCTCGTTTCTGACCTACACACACAGAGATTACTAACAGTTTAAAAATACGTGAACTGCAGCTACCAAACTGAAATTAGTTTATTACACCTTACACATGGTCTTCTGCTTTACCCTCTCCAATCCCAAGTCCACCAAAATATTAAAAGCTCTTACAGTTAACATTACCAGACACTGTTTTAAAGACACCTATTTACTTTCCCTCTGTATTGATGAATCCACCTCAGGCAAAAATACTACAGGTCTTGGTACAGCTCAGAAGTTTCCAGAAGAGACAGGCTAAAGAAAAATCTCATTTTGCTCACATTAAGTCACAGAAATTAACAATGAAAACAGTTTCTCTCATTTTCTCTCAAAGATCTTGCTACCATAGGACAAGGCAGAGCAGATTCAATGGAAGACATGAATTGCAAGACGGCTGCAGAAGCAATGCAGGTGTGGGAGAGAGAAGGACCCTTAGAGACAGACCTTGGTTGTTGATCAGATAACACACCTCCTGCCAGGTGAGCTGAATTTAGAAGTCTGAACCTGTGCCTCTACTTTAAGTTCATGGCTACATTTATCCAACATCCAGAAGAGGGTGACCTCCTTCTATTAGTGTTCTGTGCAGAAGACCATCAACAATACCAGTCACTGACTTTAAGCAGCAGAAACCCGAGCAGTAATTACAAAGGCTGCAGCACCACTAATTGATTCTAGAATGTCAACATATTCCACCATAAAACATATTTAAGCTTTCAGGGGTTTTGTTCAGTCTTTACTGGGGTTAAGGAGAAGCAGGTTGGGCAGGATGAATGCAGAGAAGTTGTGTATTATGAGAGAGAATAAACTCAGGTTATCCACTCAACACATACACATCTAGCATAAGATTAAAGTTTGTTATGTGCTTCCTTTCCCGTTTTCCCAAATTCCCTGCTCTATTTAGGACAAAGTTCTCAAGAAGCAAGCAAGCCTTCTGCCTGCTAGGCTCCTATACTTACTACACGTATTGTTGGTTTAAGTCAAGCAAGAAACTACAGAAACACTGCTCCCAGACCAATGAAACCGAGCTATTCTTTCCACAGGAAGCACCTGTGCGATGCCGAGCAAGTTACTGGACTAAGGTTAGTGGACAAGCAACAGTCCTGGCTACTGTACATCTGTACTGAGCTCATATAGAGAAAAAAAGTCTATTCTATGTCACAAGATTAAGATATAAACTAATTCATGGCTCCACAGAAATGCCTGTATAAGAAGATCTCTGATCAAAGCTTAGGTGGCAAGCATGAAGTCTGTAACATCATCTAAGAACTATCCACTTGGTGAATAAGAGTGGTAAACAACAATTTTTGTTATACAGTAAGGACAGTTATGTCTGTACACAGAAACTAGTTTTATTTGTGCTGCAGAAGCACCCCTAGCTTTGGTTTTCTTTAAACTACAAATGACTTGACATAATATATTCCAGTAATTCCCTCTTCTCAAGGTTTTGAGTTGCTCAGTCCCTAGGGGAGTAAGCATATTTGCATCCCAAAAATTATGATGTAATCTCTGGATAGAGGGCAATTTTTGAAACTGGTTCCTGAGCAATCTTCAAACTGGGATGCTTTAATAAAAAGCAAAATTATAAGGAACACAGAATGTACACACTGTTGGGAAACATGTCTGCTCCATGCATATAAACTACACCACCATACAAGTGTTAATTCCAAATTGGAATCTTGCTATGGAAAAAGTCACTACTCATTTGTGACCTTATTTTTACTCATTTTTTTTGATCCAACTTGCAACTTGCAATACAAGAGTGCATTTTTATTTCTTTATGAGCCTCTCACTGGCTGTCAGAAACATCAGTTACACTAAACAGAGTAATTTGGCAAGAATGCAGTAGTCAAGAGGCCACCTGCCCTACATACTTAGTATTAACCTCAATTTCATCTTGAGAACGAAAATGGTCCTTAGAACTAGTAAAGCAACATCAAAATGAAGACACAAAAGTCATTCAAAAAAGATGATCTTTGCTTCCGATACCCAGTACCACATGAAAGTACTGCAAAACAAGTCTTCTTCACAGATACGCCAGTGTATTATTACCTGTCACTAGCACTGACCATGCTAGACGCAGCAGTCAGCTCTACTCTGAATTCAGTGCAATGGTATTTCACTTTGATTCTAACAGGTAGCTATAATTATTGCAGACAGAAAATTATTATTACCTGTATAAAATAATTTTTAACTGGTCTGAGAGACCTGCAGCGGCAGATTACAATGGTATGCAGCAACTACACCTCTCTAGTAAGTCAAGTCACCCTGAGGGCAGAAGCTTGGGATTCGCTTGTGAATCAGAACAAATACTACTAGCACAACTTCCAGTTCTGCATACAAGGGCAAACTAAACTGGAGCTTGGCAGCAGTGATGGCATCAGCTACCCAATTTTAATCATCTGTGATGTGTTTGTCCCAAACTAATTTTTATTTAATGAGTTAAAGGGCCACCTAGCTTTGGGGGGACGGGGGAGGGAAGGGAGGGAACAGCAACAAAAAAAAAACCACAAAAAAACCAAAACATGAGCAATCTTGCATTACACTGCTGTAACAGCTTTCACTTAAAAAGAACTGGGCTACACTTTGAATGCTCATTAACTACCTCTCCAAGTACACCCAAATTTTGTGTGCTTGTTTACAAATACAGACTGGTATGCAGATTTTCTTCAAAATCACAGAAAAAGCTCTGGACTGCTGTGGATCGTCTACTGGAGGTCTTACAAACGTGCTGAAAACCGAAGATCGCTCTTCCCCAGTTACCAAGTTCAGCCTCTCTATAAGGTGGTTTCCCTGGGTCTTAGTTACACCTGTAATCTGTATTCAGATGAAAACACTGTCCCCCATTCCCCCCTCATCACCACTTCCCCAGGAGGTTATGCAGCCGCCCAGTCTGTCGGCTGAGTTGCCTGGCACTTCACTTTTCTGAACCGAGGAATTTGAAAAGAAACCTGATGCTTAAACTGTTTCAACAGATCCAGCTTTTTTTGCAGAAGCAGTTGAGCTATTAGTAGAGAGAAAGACATCTATAAATACTAAAACTACCAGGTTTTAGAACTAGAACTTGCTAAAGAAAAAAGCCCAGTTTTACGAGCCATTGTTAAAACAATGGTAAGTCACAGAGAGCTAACTTAAAGTCGTTTTCACTTTCCCAACAATAATACTTTACTATCAGTATTAGTTTTGTTTATACTGCAGCATTTAGATAGGAAGAAACTCTAGAAAAGTGCTTTAATAAGCATGTATCACATAACTCGCAACTGGGAAAGCAGAAATTGTATTTTTAAGACCTGCATTGCCTGGTTTCCCAGACACTGGACATCTACGCATTAACAGATGGATTTAAAACAACACAGCAAAATCTAGCTGCCTTTGCAGTGTTCTTGTCTAGTTCCCACAAAGTTTCTCTATCCATATCATCTGTTCTCAAACAAGTGGGACTTTTGCGTGGGAAGAGAGAGTTTTCTAAGATTTGTGGGCTCTTCACTGAGACAGCACGCTCTCACCTTTTTTAAAAATTTTAGTTTCAAGGCTGAAAAAGCTTTCTGTGCAGCAAAACTTGACTTCAGATAAACACCACAAGGATCCTAGCTTGCAACTGCTACCACCAACTACAGCAGGAATCTTCCTCTGTTTCCCCCATTCCATTATGTAATGAGCATGGCAGGTCAGGGACACCTGGCATGCAATTCACAGACTGAGGGAGATTACTGCTGCGAAGAGCACCAAAACCTTGTATTCTGACCTAAAATCCAGCTGACAACACTGCAGCACAGTGTTTTATGAATTCTCACACACCTGAGACCAACTTGCCTCACCAAAACAGGGAGCACTCAAACCCAGTGAGGCAATTACACCAATATCCCATTTCCAAAAATGCAGCCTGGGATGAAGATGTGCCAAACAGAATTATTTCTATTTTGCCCAAGTAGCACACATTGGAACAGAGCAAAGCCAAACTGAGTGTAGTTTTGATTTAGATGGAATGAACATTAGAACAACCACAGCAGCCAGATGAAAGACTTGTACATCTTACAGCACGTATTTGAAGAAAGAAAAAAGCAACGACAAAATTCTTTCCACCTGGTAACCTTCCCTTAGAGGTTTTCTGAATCAAAGATTATAAGCATTGATCTAGGAAGACAGATCCACAGGTGGGCTGCTGTGTCTTTACCCAGACTGCTGTCTGAATAGATACATGCTCTGATACATCAACATCACACTACAGCAAGAAGTGCCACAGGTCAACTGTAGATTCCGTAGTAAAAGCATTCTTTCTCCTTATTTCACAGAACCTGTCTGAAATTATATGCCTTTACTTCTGTAAAATAAGACAATATTCTTTGCCTTCTCCAAATCTCACCTGCAGTTCTATATACAGTCCTTTTATATCCTCAGACCTCTTCTCTCAAAACAAAAACCTGAATTTAAATATCTCCCAATACATAAATCATTCTCCAAGTTTCATCATGCATATCACTCTAGCATGTTTTTTTAGTTTTAACATCTTTAAAGTGAACAAAAAAGCACACACACAGTTCAAGACGTGGGAAGGTGAGATTCCTTTCAAGACATAACAATGCCTTTTCTATTTTCCTTCCTACCAGAACCTCAGTAATTCCCAACACTGCTTCTTTTGCAGACGGCAACTGGAAACAGATCTGCTCTTCTAGTCTTAACAATTCCAATAACTCCAACCTCTCTTTCCTAAACTACACTAGTTTGAATTAGAAAAATGTTTCATACTGCAGGATAGCTTGCAATGCTGCCCCCGACCTTGATCCATGTCCTCACATGCGAATTGCTTTACATTTACAGATAGTGAATTTCCTCTGTCATTTTGTAGTTCATTTACAATAGAAAATTTGGGTCATTGCCCTGCAACTCCTCCTCTACTGGGCTAGATAACCTTGTACCAGCAAACTTCAATTATTTATCCCTCTCACAGCTCTTTTAGCACAGACTTCCGACCTACCTACATATACACAAAATAAAAAAAAAAAAATAAAAAACTCTACTAAAGAGTACAAAGAAAGGCTTCAGCTACTGCATGTAACATACCAAAGACAGACACATGGAATCAGACTCTATTCTGTGATATTCTGTTTTCCTGTCTTTCACTACTCAATTACAGAATTGCCTACTGCAGTTTTCCTCTGGACAATTCTTATGACTATGTAGCTGAAAAAGAGGATATAGAAATAAATTATTTTAAAATAAGAAAATTGCATTCAGTATACAATAAAATTCCCAAGAAACATTCCATGCCATATTAACTTTAAAAAAACTAGAAACTCAAACTGTAGTATTCAGGAACTACATCTACATGTTACACGAGTCATCAAATGCACATGAAAAAAGAAAACCTTTTAGAGGTATTAGCAACAAAGGTTTAGAGATTTCAACAGAACAGAGCTTATTACTGCATGATCGACAAATTTAATTTGCCTGAACCAGTAAAGAATGCAAGCTCTGCAACTGGGCCTTTTGAATAAAGAGCTGGCAAATGCAGTTTGGCCACTGTGCTAAGAATGAACTGAGTTAACATTAAGTGCTGCAATTATAAGAGCTGTAATACCTACAAACAGCCTTTACCCAAATCCTCAGCATACAGTCACAATCACAAAACAGCCACTAAGAGAGAAAAAATACATCATTAAGGTCGAAAGCGTAGGTTTTGGTAGGCTATGAAATAGGAATAAATTTTTTCCTTAAAGAAAGATTAACAAAATAGTCACAGTTGTGTCAATTCATAATAAATGGTCTGGATTCTAAAGTTCAAAGTACTGAATTATCTGGCAAAGTCCTCTTAAGAGGTTTGTTTCCAACTGAAAATATTTTCAGAAATTAAGTTACAACTCCTCTGGAAAAGGCAGTCAAGAACTAAATAATAAAATTCATCTTACAGAACTTTGTGAGTAAACCTTCCACTCTAACATTAAAACATAACACTGAAAGTCTTTCAGACTACTGTAAAAGTGTTTATATATTGCAAGATCAAAGATTAGGCTTGATTCAAGTCTTTCTAAAGACTACTTTGTTCAGATTTACCATGCTTAAGAAATAATACAATAACAAGACAAAAATTGTGAAACTTTTAACAAGACTTTTTGTAACCCCAACAAGCAAAATACTCCCGTAATTAGACAAAGCAGCCTGGACGGAGTCCAAAGGAGGGCCATGAAGAAGATTAAAGGGCTAGAGACCCTGCCCCATGAGGAAAGACTGAAGGACCTCCCTGGTGAAGAAAAGGCTAAGTGTGGGCCACATCACAGTATTCCAGTACTTGAAGGGCAGCTACAAAGAGCATGGAGGCTCTCTCTTCACAAGGAGCAGCATGGAGAAGACAAGGGCAACAGGCATAAGTTACACAAAGAGGTTTCATCTCACTACCGGAAAGAAATTGCTAACAATCATTCAGTGGAACTACCTTCTCAGGGACATGTTGGAGTCCCTGTCACTGGAGGTTTTCAAGGTGCAACTGGACAGGGTGCTAGAAGATCTCTTCTAGACTGACTTTCCCTTGAAATGTTGGACCAGACAATCCTTCAAGGTCCCTTCCAACCTGGGCTGTTCTGTGATGATTCTAGGAACACTAGTATACTGAACAAATTCTGCCATTTCAACCATAATACCATAATTGGATTCAGCTGCTCAGATGGTCTAGATGCTTCTTTATGGTGTTTAATTCCTAATCAGTGAAATGAAATTAGAGGGGGTTATGCCCCATATCTGGGGAAAAAAAAACCCAAACCAACCAAAAAACAACTACTAAGAAAGACTGGGAACAAAATCTTTTAAGTTTAGGGTTTTTTAAAAAATACAAGTTGACTCGTTAGTCTCAGATTTTACTAATTTATTTCTCCAAACAGACGCGCACTCTTCTAGCAATGCATCCATCATTAGAAGCTTCTCGCCAAATTGAGCTGGTACAAGGACCTTCCTGAGGGGTTACTCATTTCCAGCCATTAAGCTGATAGTCCCATGAACCTTTTACTGTACCCAGAAGTTTTCTGGTTGAATCCTGTATAGCAAATCAACTTTGTATGGCCCAAAGAAAAGCTGCCCTCTCTTTCCCAAAAAACCCTAGACTTACTTTTCCCTCAACCCACCACTTGCTTTGTATGGGTCAGCTGCACCATCACTTACTTGCTCTAAGCCACAAGGGTGAGCTCTGTTCTGCAGAGCAGGCTGTTAAGACAGCACATCCAGGGGAAGCGCACCCAGGCAGGACCAAGTCTCACTGTCAGACCTGGTTCAGCATCCTGAGCACTATACATTCACAGTCCTTACTTCACAACAAGCCCGAGACATAAACATAGAATGGACACAAAATCCAGGATAGTCACTTTCTTTAAAGAAGAAAGTGTGTCATTTTTCAGCGCAAATAACTCTTCTTCAGGTAAATGTTAATTCACTTTCAGAAAGTCTACTATAAGCCAATAGTCTTTTCACCATTTTAAATTAGCAGGAAATTAAAACAAGGTGCACATGCCTGATGTCTGCATATGAGAAACTGTGTTTCTTAATATTGAGGTAGCAGAAAAGACACTCCACAGGGTTACTGAGTATAACCACAGAATTACACTCAGAACCTGTATGCTTAATATACAAGCACGCTTTGAGACAAGTAGGAGGTAAAGGATGCTCTTCACATACCTCCACACTCCTGGTAGGTTACTGACAACCACCAGTTCTTGTTCAAGAATTTTCTCATCAAAACTTGAGATTCTGCTGTTCACTGAACAGGCTCCTTCACCTTCTGTTGACAATCACAGCAAAGTATCTTTTAAATCAAATAGGCCTGATATTAGTGTGAGCACTGGTCTTACAGGCAGACATCTCTGACAAAGTCACACAACAACTGTGCCAGACATTTCTGACTGGCTCCCCATCCTCCCAAGCAACATTTAGCACCAAAACCTAGCATCCAACAAACAACCTAGACCATTCCTGAACACTGTGCTAAAAAGTTCACCCAGGAAATAAGTTTTTATTCAAAGGTTCAGATGTCAATGCAAGCCTAGGGCAAACTGAGCACAGGTCCCTGGAGACATTATAACCCTGAAGAAGCTGAAGTGCGAGAAAAATCACGAGCACCAAGAAAACAAGCCCAGAAGAGTCAAGCATCAAAGGAAAATGGCCAGGGTAAGAAGCAACGAAGTGCAACAACAGAGATGCAAAACCAGCATGAGAACTACAGATGCTGCAATGGAAGAGCACCAGCTCTTTGTCTCTCAGAACTATTTCTGAAGTTTTCATTTACAGGCCTGGGGGCCCATCTCCCTTCCAAAGCCTTCCGCACAG
>VZRW01004883.1:0-24778 GCA_013398125.1 Aegotheles bennettii
CTGCAGCTCATGGTGAAGATCATGGTGGAGCATGTTGTCTCCCTGCATCCTGTGGAGGTCCACAGTAGAACAAATATCCACCCTGCAGTCAGTGGAGGACACCATGCTACAAGAGGTGGACATGCCCTGAAGGAAGAAGCAGTCCATGGAAAGCCCATGTTGGAGAAGGCTCCTGGCAGGATCTGTGGCCCTGTGGAAAGGAGTCCACACAGGAGCAGTTTCTTTGGCAGGAACTGTGGCCCATGGGGGACCAATGCTTGAGCAGTCTGTTCCTGAAGAACTGCACCCTGTGGAGAGGACTCATGTTGGAGCAGTTTGTGAAGAACTGCAGTCTGTGGGAAGAACTCTCACTGGAAAAGTTTATGAAGTTTATGATGTGAGAGGGACCCAAAGCTGAAGCAGGGAAAGAGTGTGAGGAGGAAGGAGTGTCAGAGGAAAGGTGCTACAGACACACCACAATCCTCATTCCCTGTATTTGTGTGCCACTTGGGGATAAAGAAGTAGAAGAGTTGGGGCTGAAAGTGATATATTTTTCCCCTTGTCCTCTTGATGAAAGGCAGTGATAGAGGTGCTTGGTGAGCAACTAGTGGCCAGCCAAGCTCAATTTACTACAATCATTTAGCTGGCACCCAACATGGGGCTATTGAGGAATTCAAGATAATGATAGTAACTGGGAGAGTTAGCAGGCAAAACATGGACAGAACTTTGTTAGAGAATGGAATTGTGGGGAATTTCTGTTGTAATTGTAGTGAAGGTACAAGAGGCTGTGTATGTAAATTGTAGCAGCATTTCTGGTAGGAACTGCAGACCAGTGAGGACCCACATTGAGCAGTCCATTCCTGAAGGACTGGACGCCTCAGGAAGGATCCCATGCTGAAGCAGGGGAAAAGTGTGAGGAAGAAGGAGAAGCAGAGAGAAGCTGTTACAGGCTGAGCTCAACCCCATTCCATATCCCCCTATGTCACTCAGACCAGGGGAGGTAAAAGAACTGGGAATGAAGGAGCAAAGTTGAGCCTGAGGCAAGGAGGAAAGTGGTTTTTTGGTTTTGTTTTTTTGTTGGTTTTTTTTTTCACCACCTTATTCTATTTGTACTTGGTAATAAATTAATTTTCCCAAGTTGAGTCTGTTTTGTTTGTGAGCAATTTTCCTCAACCCATAAGATTTTCCATCTTAATTTGTCTTTGTGTTTCCATCTTAATTTGTGTTGAGGGAATGGGGTGAGGGGGCATCTTGGTAGGTCCCTGGCAGCCAGCCAAGGATAACCCACCACATGTGGGAAAATGCCATCTTCTAGCTCCAAACTTATAAAGTTGACTTACTTTCCTTGAAAGCATAGTTTTAAGAACCACTTCAGGCTGAGAGGGAGAAGTTCCTGAGAATCTGTAGGTAGTCTAAGGATAGCTTTTGAAATTGATTTTAAACCTGGTATCCCAGAATCATGATATTGTACTGGTTTAGCTACATAATCAAACACAGGGTAGACAATATGGAACCACACGTCAGGCTTCCCATGTGGTCCAAAACTGTAGCATCTGAAGTAGAGGACAGCACATGCCTCCTATCGTTTGTGTGCTTATTCTACCAAAAAAAAAAATAAATTTTTACTTGACTTTATCCTCCAGCTGTTGTGGTAAATTTAGGCCCTTCTCTTCTTTCCCAAATGCACTTATATGATACTTCTATTTAGGAGCAGGCTTTATATCCCAAATCAGGAGGGTATTTCTTAATGTTGAGGTGGTGGATGTGAGTTCAGGTATAACTTTCTTTAGACATTTCTTAATTTCATCTTCTTAAGAAGAGTAGAGGAAATTAAGTGTTCAGCTGACTTCTGAGATTCAAATTTTCAAGTTTTCCTATGTGATTTGTTAGTAATCCTCTCTCCTCCTTTCAAGACTACATATCCAGGTGAAAAGTGACTGATGTCATCTGTAATTGAAGCACCTAAGATTTAGTACAAGTATTGCTTTCTGCCATTCCTTCCTACCTTTTATCCTTTAAACTCACACTATATGCTACCTTATAAAAACTATTATTTTCTCTCATACTTTTTAGGAACAACTTGAATAATTTTTGTAACATTTTTTTCTTTTATCCAGCAGCATTATTTTTGTTATAGTTACCACTGAAAAATTTTACCTAGACTGCATTTTCAGAAAGGCTCATGCTGTTAAATGGTACCATAGAGAGACACATTTTACTCTAGTTCTGCCTCTAAAGGCTGAGGGCTGCCTGATTAAGCTGCCTCCTCACAAATTGCTCTAGTCAGACCCTGTTGTTTTATGCTTTCTGTGTAATTTTATCACCTATGCCTGATTTTTTTTTTTTTTTTTNTTTTTTTTTTTTTTTTTGTTCTGTTTGAATGCTCTTTGGAAATGGTTGGATTTTTTTCCCCTGTGAATTTGAACTTTATTCAGTTGAGAGATGTCTGCAGGGTTTCTCAATTAATTTAGGAGTTACCTGAGATGTCAGCAAAGCTAAATTGATCCAGAGGTGATTTCTAGGTTGAATGGCAGTTTACTTCTTTCTTTTCAAGTGTTATCATAAAAAAATAGAAATTCTAATTATGAGAGTTTATTTCCATGATTTGTATTCTGTATAATACCATTTATAAGTATTTTATATAAGCAATAGAAATAAGATATAATTTTACTTTATACAGATGCTGTGAGATTGAGTACCTCTGTCCTATTCTCTGCATGATGTCTGTGAAAATAGTATCAATCTTAATTGCAGTTATATTGGCTAGTACTACCTGCTGATCATTTTGAGTCATCTTGTAACAAGCTTGATCTCTATTATCCAGCCTTTCCTATCTTTTCTTTTTTTTTAAAAAAAACCAAACTCATTAATCTCTATTAGTGAGAAAATTATCACCCTTTTAAAATGAATGGAGCTACTTAATAAGTTTCAGCACATGCTGAAGTATTTCACTGGAACTATATGCAAAATATATATTTGTATATGTTTATGGAGCAAGACATTGCTTTGTTGGGGGGTTAACCATTGTTTTTTTTTTCTCCTTTGATTTCTTTACAGTCAACAACTCTGAATTAGTTGATGTTTAAAATTATACTCTCTGCCTTTCATAAAGATCTCTAAATGCTTAGATCAATCTAAACAAGATCCGTTAGTTATAAAACATTGTTCCCATCCAAAGTGTCTGCGAATGTGAATGAAAAATAATTTTTAAAAAAGTTAATTAATAAATCAACTTTGTTTATTTTGATGATTCTTTTGTATTAGTCTGATTTCAAGCTTAACAATTAAAACAGAATATTTAATAAGCTTAATAATTAAAGCAGAAATCCTATTACAAGGTTTTACCCCAACAGACCTCTATAGACATCTGTTTTCTTCAATAGAGATCCATTTTGGATTAAATAATTCACTGATATTTAACTAGAAAGATGTTTTAAGCCTAGTGTATCTTTTAATGTATTGAAATCCTTAAATGAAGTACATAATTTTTGGAGGTATTTGAAAATAAAATTTGTGATATTTTAAAACATATTTGTATGAATTTCCTTGCAGTGTCAATGTTTCAAAAAAATAATCATTCTTTATACAATGTCATTAAACTACAGTTTCTCTATAGACTGTAATATGAATTGCAAAAAGTGTCTATTTTAATGCTATTAAATTGAAAAGAGCTTGCCTAAAGCTAAAAATCTGTGTGTTCTTTAGTTATATCTAGTTTTTAATCTGTATGTGTAGATGATTTCTAAAAATTAATGCATCAGGCAATTAACACTTGCTAAGATACATTATACATATGAAAATAATGAGATGGAATGTGTTTTCATATATTTGCATAGTATTATTCTTTAATAATTATTAGATTTGTCAGATATTTGCTGATTAGGTAATGTGACAGATTTTTCAAATATTGATAAATAAGTTTTATCAGCTCTAGCAATGGTATTTTTAGGGCCACATTCTTTTCTTGAGGAGGTTCTAGTAATTTAAGAATAGTTCGGTTCATATCGGTGCACTTTATATCTTGCTGATGAGGTACGGAAAATTTAGTCTTTTAGTAATGTTAATTTAATTTCTCTTGGAAATATATGATAGTGTTTGTTTCTGTTCTTGACTGGGAAGAAATCACCAAGAAAACTGGCCAATGTATTTCCTACTGCACATCACTGTAATCCTAAATCTAGTGCACCCAATTTATACTGCTTTCTAGGTATTATAGTGATTGATAAGCTAACAAGTTAAGGTCCAGAGTGAAATCGCATACAAAACTCAAGTGAACTGAGTTATATTGTAAGGCCAAGGAGAATGATGCACCTGCTTTTTTATTATTATTTTATTACAAGTGATGTTCAGTTCTTTTTTTTTTCTCCACCTCTGCAAAAGATAAGAAGTTAAATGAATTTAACCAACTCCTTTGTTTCCCAATAGATGAAGCAACTGACTTTATTTTTCTAGATTTCAAGTCCTCTCTGGAGGCAATTTTTTTTTGTTTCTTCATGCAGGCATCAGGAAAGATGTTGTGATGCAACCTCAAATAGCTAGATTAAAAATACAGTATAATTGTTCTTGCTTATGATGTGAAACCTCTCCGGGAGATAGGGGAAAGGAGTTGCCTCTTGTCCTGCTGATAAACCTCTCTCCCTCTGTCTGGCAGCACTGATCACAATGGCAGAAACTATTTTCCTCACTCATCCTGCCAGTTAATGAATATTTTCCTTGCTTTCAGCATTTGTCTTTGGGGAAGGAAGAATGGATTAAAGGAAGTCTCTAAGTTCAAGAGAATTTTTTATAGCTAAGTAAAGATGCAGAGCTTAGAGTTAGAAACAAACACATAGCAAGGGAGAAGGCTGCCAGGGAAAATTTTAGACTGGAACAAGGAAGGTATGGAAATTAAATATATTCAGAGATGAGCATCCTGTAGCTCCTGTGTTTGCAGGCACTGTAAATCTTACTGGTGTGTTGGGGCCATAGGGTGGCAATAGGTCACCAGGGAGCCTCGTAGGCCAGAGTGGTTCCTCTGAAGGACATGAGTAGTGCAAAGAACAGTACTACTCAAACGCAGACATTGTTATTCATTATCTGTAGAACTTGTGATGTATATGCATCATGAGGTTTGACAGTCATAGAAATATGAGATTTTGGTATTTACATTGTAGGATCAGAAAGGCTCGCTATTCCTGAGTTAGGCATTTTTTTGTTAGAAGGCAGTGTCAACAGCCACAGTTTTCTTGCCTTAGGTTATGTATTTCCCCTGCTTTGTGGCCCATGTTGCAATATATATTTACTTTAATTCATCATTTTTCTTGTTGTTATTACTTTTTTACCATTTCCATGGGGAGAGGAATGGCTTTATCATACATATTAACAGATTTTTGACTCAAACCGACCTACAAATTCAGAAGCTTTAAAAAAATGCTTCTAGAAGATTAGTTAAATGTCTTCTAACTCCTACTCCTTACATCTGCATGTTAAGTAAACAAAGCGCAAGGTCAAGATTTCAGAATAATAAGGGAGAAAGTCTGAAACTGAACTTTTATTTTGATAGTTAAAGACCCTATAGTCATGACTGTCAGTAGATGCCTCAAGAGCACTCACTTGGGTATCTCAAGCCAGCTGGCTCTGGAGTCATTGCAGCTGTTCACTGCTTCTTCTTTGGCAGGTCTCAGATGGGGGGGCAGATTTTGCCTTGGATGTTTTAGGTAAAACAACAGTACTCTCTTTTCTCCTCCTTTTCGATTGTGACAGCTAATTTCTATTTCCTTTGATTACATTTTGAATTAAAGAATCTTGTAATGGTGCAGTTCAGGTTCAGTGTTGTTCTCTGGAAAAGAACCTGACAATTTTTAGGCTTCAAACTGCAGTGGAAAACACCATACTGAATGGTTTAAAATGAATAAGGTTTACTGCAGAGTTTTACCTTGTGTAGTACAAAAAAGAGGTTGTGTGAAAGGTCTTTTCAAGAAAGATTGTGATGTTAAGCTTCTCAACAGTGTAATGGCTGGACAGTGTGAATCATCAAGGAAAATATAATCAGTTGGTTAACCTATTTTAATTCAGGTAATCACATACAGATTTCTAGAGCTTTGAAAAGTAGCAAAAAATTTATTTTTCTATTTTTTTATTTTTTTACTGGCAAATGATTGTTGATAAACTATAACTGGAAAGAAAAAGTTCCTTTCCAAATCAACAATGTATATAAAAAAAATATTCTATACATGTTTCTTTTAAACCTACTACACTTTTGTACTTCCACCAGCAAATGGGGATTTTAATAAAATAGCATGATTATTATATTTTTTGGATATCACCAATGGAATGAAGTTTTAAAGGACTGTTCTTCAGTGTTGATCAGAAACACATTGATCTGCAGACAGAAGTTCATAGGAAATCAACAACAGTTAGAGATCTAAATCTAAAAAACAAAAGGAAAGATTGAATTAACTGAAGATTTTTAGTTTGCAACAGAAGCAACTGAAGAGAGCTCTGATAACAGTGTTAAAAATTGTAAAAGCCTACTTCAAAGAGAGACAATCAGTTCTTCATGTCCAGTGCAGACAAGACAAGAAACAAATGGCTTACATTTCAGCAAGGGAGATTTAGGTGAGGCATTAGGAAAAGTGTATTAATAAAAAAGACTGCTAACTATTGCAACAGTTTTCCTGAAAAAGTTTCCAGAAAAAAATGTTTTTTCAGAAGACCATAAGCTGTTGTGAATGACACTGGTATTTTGTTGTTCTTGTCCTGTGGCAAGACCACTGCCTAGATGACCTTTCAAGGTCCATTTTTGCCCTTTGACTTTAATGCTATAACTGCTATAAGCTTGTGACTTTGACCTGAAAGCTACAAAGTGTTAGCAGAGAAAATCCTTATCATAATTAGAGTTTTCCTTGATCCAATATAAATATGAATCTTGAAGTGGAAGAAGGATTAAAGGAACAGAGCAACAGTTAGAACCAAGTGACTGGACAGTATAGCAGGTAAAAAGACTTTGTGGGTGAGATGAATGAATTACAGGAAAGGACAAAATAGGCAGGGATATAACTAAGTCAGGAAGGAAAAAACATATTCTTTTGTGGAAAATAAATTACCTTACTTGTGTGAAAGAAGTGGATGTCTCTGAAGGGAGAGTAATGTTACATACACTTTGTGACTTTCAGTTTGGAATACCATAAACAGTATTTATGCAAATTTTGTCAAAGCTGGCTGCCAATGGAGAATACACTTTAATCTCCTCCTCTTCCCTCCTCTTAGCATTTCTGAAACTGCTGTTTAAAGCAAGAAGAAGCTGAGAGAGGGAGACAGAATGCCTTCCTAAAAGACATATTCCCCAGTAGTTTTTGGGCAGGAAGGGATTTGATTAAAACCAAATAAAATTCTTCATTTTAAAATCGTAACATTACTGTATATCAGGATCATACCCTCCATCCACTAGTTGCAAACCAACCTCGCAGTGTTGTAACTGTTAATGCCACAGTAACTGTAGCTTGCTTTCCTTCTTCCAGGCTGTGATGCTAAATCTCCAGCTCTGTAAGCATTAACCAGTTTGTGCCAGCACCCTGTGCAATCAACATTAAACCACTGCTGAGGGCTAGAATTACTGTAGATTGAAGCAGCGTGTGGCCTATCACTGTAATTCTAAGAGTGATATTCATTCTCAGGGCTTCATAGTGTGACCGTAGTTAGTTTAAATTTTATTATAAATCCTTTATTTTTTCTGTTCTTCCAGTAATAGGCATTGTATGGTCATACTACTTGATTTGGTTGTTTTGTAAGGAAAGACCTTTTTTTTTCTCTGATAAAATCTCTACTGAAAAACCAGTGAGAATTTTTTGTGTGTAAAGATGAATTAGGACTGCATAATTTGGCTCAATAATGCTTTTTATGACAGTCAACTGATTTTATAAGTTTTAAGATTAATCATTTGTTCTTTTTTAGTTCTTATGCTTCATTTTACGCATGATGTTTTGTTTTGCACAGTCACTGCTGACTGTAAAGGAACTAAGAGAAGAGTATGGCTGTGTCTACAAAGATGAAGGGGAAAGAAAAAGCAAGAATTTATTTCAGATTAATTGCTATGAGACATCTGGAGATTTGATGTTGGTCTTTGAGTTTCAAGAGAGAATCTTTCAGAAAAGAATGAAGAACAAATGTTGTTCTAGGTATAAATTTGCCTATATTGAACTACCATCCTGTTTTGGATTTAATATTGTAAACATAAGGTGAAATAAAATAGAATTCAAAACTACCTCTTAATCTTTTTGATTAGTTTACATACTGCTGTCTTGCTTCAAGAATAGAATGCATTTTTTGTTACAGATTAACCTCAGATGCAACTGCTGTTACTTAATGTACTCTGTACTGTATTTCCAAACTAGCATTTGAAATTCATAAAGGGAAGCAACAAGAAATGAAGGCCATGAAAGTCTTATTTCCAGGGGATATAAAGAATAGAGAATAATGCCATACAGTCTTACAAATCTAAATACAAGTTTTAAACATATATTGAAAATTATAAGTTTTATTATTCCTTTTCTAATTTCTCCCCAAAAAACAACAATATTTTTTATTTTTTACTCCTGCTTTGGAAGTCAATAGCACTAGCAAAACTGTCATAACTCTTCTAGTCAGTAATGAAGATAAATGCATGACTTTCTGATGGAAAAAATAACTTTGCAATTAGTGTAAGGTTATATTGAAAAAATATTTCTAAAAATTCTTTAAAACCAACCAATTAATTAGCATACTCTATATCATCAGAACTAGTTATTTTTATTTTTGCATAAATATTCATTATTTTTATTGCATTGAATGGAGTATAATCTCTTTCCTGCCAGTTTCAGTGTCAGACTCACAGGTGGTAGCTCTGCTCCAAGGCTGAGCAGTTCCTCCTCGGGCAGTCTGCTCTTATGCTGTGCTGATGTCCAGGTATATTTCTTCCTTCTTGTCATGTGTCATGTGCCCACTCCCCCACCTACTTCTGATGGTTTTTATAGACAACTTTTGGTGCAGCCTGTTGATCCATCAATCCATACAGCAGCGTACCATCCCAGCAGTTTCAGATACTGCTTTCCTGTCAGGTGGTGACCCATTCCCTGTGCTAAGGCTCATGACACTCAGTTTCCATTCGCATTGCTTTGAGTGCTGCAGCTCCCTGTTCTCAGCCCCTCTCTGCATTGTACTCTGCTCTCAGCCAAGGTAAGGCCCTGATAATCCTGTATCACAGGGTAAAATATCAAACACTAACCCCCTCCAATGCTGTGGAAAAAACAGGTTACATTCTTAATTGGAGATAAGCACAAAATGTTTATTTTGTCCTGCATAATACTAGAACATTTCCAAATTGTCTCATTCAACATTTGAACAGCTGAAGGATTTTAAAAATATTGATGGGTATATTTGAGCGGAAGAAATTCAGAATAGATGCATAACCCTTTGTCCTTCATTTGTTTGAGTTCCTAGTCTATGGCTATTTAGTGCCATGTAGAATTTTGGAGGTGTTGCACACTGTGGAAATAATGGATTAGTTAATGATTAAGGGAGATTAATGTATACCACCTTCCTGTGTTTATGAAGCTAGAAGAGAATGTGAGAACAAGGACTTATCTCAGGGAACCTGTTTAACCATCAGGTATTTGAAGCTGCTGACATAGGACGTGCTTCCTTCCCTGCCTTGCTCATGTGCCCACAGAAGCATTTCAGTTTCAAGACAGCTGAGGCTATGGGTCACCTCTCAAGGCAAAGGTTTATTTAACGGGATTTGACTGTCATCTGTAGAACTAATATTGTAAGAACCAAAAGACTTCCCTATTGATCAATGTTTCTTTCTGTAAAATGATCTTCCTGTATTTAGATTATTGGGCTTTTCGAAGTTTCTTTTCACACATGCTCTTGCTGCAGTTCAAGACAATTAAAAGACTGTAGCTTTTGATTCTTTATTACCAATAATACTTATCTGGTATTTTCTGTTGAGCTTGTTTTGTCCTTTAATTGCTGATCTTGTTAACTGATTCTGCCTAACATGATAAAGCATAAGCTGTCCCAAGGTTACCACTAAGATCAAACAAGATAAAAAGAAATCTAAGTATTTATGTCTCATTGTAGTCGGAACTTGCATATTCCCCTATTTTACATACGTGGAGCCTTTCTCAAACTTTTCAGTTTTAAACTTTCCTCATTTGAGCTACAAACAGTTAAGCCAGAGTAGCAAGTTCTTGGTCTGTGGGACAGTTATTTGAAAACTGAGGTTTCTTTCTCGATGTCAGTGTAGTATAAAGCTCTACTTTCTTCAAAAACTTTTTATTTTAATTAGCATTTTTTGACAGAAAGCTGTTTAACTGGATAATCCCCAGCATATCTTATTATTGTTTTAATTGTTAGTAGCCAGAGATCAGAAAAGAGATGGATTTAGAATGATGATTATTGTGATTATCACGTTCTGCACATTGTGTTGGTCCACTTGTCAATATATGTATTAAATATCTCTAAATAAGATTTTTTAGTATCATCTGATGGTAATCATCTCTAGGTTCTGTGTTTGCAGTATGATTAACTTCGCAGGGAGTTGTTCCTGAGGTTTCGATGAGATGTTGGGAAAGACACAGACCTTACTTTGTGGGAGTTTAAAATTTACATCATCTCACACAGCTGGTAGAAAAATATGCCATGAATATCAAACTACACATAAAAAACGCAAAGTAAGAACAATTTTGGGTTTATTTCTCAATGAAGGTTTTGTGACGTTACAGAACAAAACCCACATAAGAACATAAAAGTACAGAAAAAAGTAAATGTTACAGAATTGTATAATTGTCTGCAAAATTTAAAGGATAAAATAGTTACATTAAATTATTCATTAAGAAGAATTAAGTTAATTTTTAAGTTCCTTGCTATTTGTCAGTGACTAATCCCAAATTTATGTAGACACAGTCATAATTTAGAAACATTTTTCCAGATAATTTTTCCAGAGAGCAGTGCAGTAAACTTACATAAACTTAGACTTCACTTGAGTTGAAAGCAAAATATTTCCAGCTGGTAATGCTGACTTAGCATTTTAGTACTTTATTAAGAGTAATCTCAGCTGTATCTGTTTATGTGATTATGGCAATAACTGTGTTTGACTTTAGCCTAATAACTGTGGTTATTGTATGAATTAGTATTTCAAATTGTCAAACGATTCTCTGTGAAAAATCAACAGTTTTTAATAATTTTTAACTGTTTTCTGGACCTCTTACCAGCAAATGGATTGAACTTACAACATAAATGTTCTAAATATTTTTTTAGTATAAACTTGATTTGACTTCTCAAAATTACTTTTCAGTTTCTTCTTCTATATTTAACTTTATTATCTTCCTGAGACAATTTAAAATATAAATGTTGAAAGAAAAGTCATTAACTAATGGGATAATGCCTTTAGGTGTCACAGGTACTATTGTACTTGTACCTATACATCTAAATAGGTTGTAAGATACTATAGAATTACTTTTCTTGAAGAATCATTGTCAAAGCTAATAACAATAAATTTACTGTAAACCTATAATTTTTATTTAATACAGGCTTCAAGCTATGTCTGTTGTGAAATATAAGGCAAACAGAGCATAAATTGTGCTAATTTGTGAAACCTCAGTTCCTAATAACTGTAAATACTATGTAGCACCGCTTGTGTAATAAGAGTGAAGTAATTACAAGAGACTATCCAGACTTCTGTTAGTTCTGCAGAGAAAACAACAAAACAACCACACTTTTTTCACTTTCTGCTGCTACTTATTAAGTATTTAATGAGGGAAATGGATGCAGATTCCAGTTCTTAGTTTCAGTACTAACCTCCATCTCTAGCTCTTGCATTTATTATTGTTTTGACCTATGCCTCACAGCTGTCTGAAAAATTTGGAAATGTTGTGTCTTAGAACAACTTTTCTTATATATAAAGTTTAAGACACATAATAATTTTATTTATAATTTTCAAAGGGAACATAAAATTCAAAGAATTTTTCACATATACAGGCATCTGTCAAGCTGTGGGTGTTTTATGTGGGGTGGTACTGCAAATCAGAAGGAACGTGATTCTGCAGAGGGGTGAGGATTAACATTCTATTTGCACAGAGGAGTAGGACGTGATCACAACTTTTATACCTACTCTGGAGAGGATGAACTGGAAAAGCTATAAGTTGCACATTTCCCACATAATATTTTAACTTCCACAGACTCTTCTGTAAAATGCTTGGGTTCATGTTAACAAATCCAAATTCTAAAATGACTCAGTAGAGAATAACATAAAATACTTATTTTTTTTTAGCTGAAACAGATAATCAAATTTAATGGGAGAACTAGGTTAACAGTCAAATTTCTGCAAAACTGAAGAAAAAATGTAAGATATAGTTTTTATCTTTTATATTGTTCTGTTGCAATATTTAATACTGCTAACTATGGAGGTTTTTAAAATTTCCACAAACTCTCACCTTTCTGTACTATATATTCAATTGATCTATTTTAATTTATAAATTTAAACATATAAGAAAAAATGTGAATGATTGAAACCTAGGCTATTAATACCTGATTCAAAGTAAATAATTTGGATAGTTTGTTCTGTGACTTGTGGGGTAGAACTGTGAATTTACTGAAGGTGATTTTTATAAAATATCAAGGGAGAAAATGTGTCAAAAAATAATTCTTACAAATTACGGTTGTGGCTCCTTAAGAACTGAAAGACAAAACAGCTAAGTATCTAATTTGCTGAGGTGAAATTACATCATTATGGATTGTGTTGACCTTTTTGTCTCAAAGGGTGATAAAAATATATTTCTTTATTAAATGAGAAACATGGGAAAACATGTTTACTTCTGTGTTGTACACAAACTGTAAATGTTTTATATTAGTGTGTAGCAGTGAGAGATCATTTATGACAAACATGGCTTGTATTATCGTTATTTTATGATTTTGACTAATATTTTACCCTGTACTGAAGATAAGCAGCACTTCCCACAGAAAAGATTTCTGTCTCTGTATAACTCTTTTCCAAAACCAAAGTTTCACAGGGAAAACTCAAACAATAACTGCAGCTGAACACAATGCCTAAGTACCCTGAGGATTTGTTATCTCTGTGAATAATTCAGGACAGAGTATGTCACAAATTTTATTCAAGTATGGCCAATCACTTGGAATCATATGTCTGCCTTGGTTGTTTTCTCTTTATAAACAATTAAACATTCATAATTTCCCCTTTTCATTCATTTTCCTGATAATTTAGTATGTTCCTTACTTTTTATGAAACTTCCTTCATTTGTATAGTCTTTGAACAAAAATGTGGCTAAATATTAAACAAAATGTGTGGCAAATAGTACATAATACATATTAATGTAATTTTTTTTAATTATATTTTTCAAGTTTTTATTTAAAAAAAAAAATTATCTCTCTTGAGTTGTCTTAGTGCTCTTGACTTATTTCAGAGGAGAATCATGTGCTGAATATTTATATTCTACTCTGGGACTGTGGTATTCTACAAAACTAATTTTACTGTCTTCTCTTTTTAATACTTCAGAAAGTTCATAAGGAAAACAGTAGTAAAATTTATTCAAGTAATTCGGTTTCAGTGAAATGTGTTGTATTTTAAGGTTATATAATCTGATATAAATATTGTAGCACATTGTATTATTAAAAAATACTACTGTTTGATGAAGTTTCAGTGTGAAAGGTAGGATTTTAAAAGTATAGTTTGCTTCTGAAAATGACAGCCAATAATAAGTATCATACAATAACCAAAATCAGAAGAGTATCTAAGGAGTATCACTTTCTACTATATAACTGTAATTATACAAGATATCTGTGTAACTGAGAACAGAATTTGACTGAGCAGTCATTAATAATTTTATTTCTGGGTTTTTGGGGTTTTTTTATTCCCTCCCACAGGCTTTATTTGTTTTACATTTAAGACCTGTCAGGGAGAGAAGTGTGTGTCCATGAATTATAGACAGGTAACAATTCTACAAAACCTGCTTTGTTTTGTAATAAATGGTAATGATGAATACACTAAATGACCTATTATTGGAAAACTCCCTTAGATGCATCAGCAGTGGGTGAAATGATATATGAGAAAACTGACAGTAACTGGATACACCCCCTTAGGCCCCAAAATTAAGCAATATCATGTCAGGTGTGATAGGAATGTCACACGGTTTCTCTGAAGCATTAACAAAATGACTCTTCAAGTAGGTATTGCAGGTTTGTGGTGGTCGCCAAGAAAAGTTTTACCTAAAATAAAAGCTAACCTGTTAACATCTGGTGAAGAGCATGTAGTATCACAGTATTCAATCTGCCCAAAAGATGAGCCTCCAGTAGTGAAATGAGTGTTTAGAAAAACTGAGTAAAGAGATATTACACTAGACTTTCACTTCTGGAGACTTGGAAAGAGAGAATTCCAATCTGCTAGTAGTTCAGTGATAATTTCATTAAGTTTGTGAAAGCAAGATTTAACTCTACATTAGGAAATTCTTAATCAGTTCAAAATCTCTAGCATTTGTTCTTCCATGTAAGAAGTCAAGTTTATCCAAAGGACACATTCCCAGAGCATCAATTTCTCTAAACACTCAATTCTCTAAATCTTATTTTTTAAATTCATTCTCTCCCGTGCTGAATCTAAACGATGTATGGTTGACTCTTGAAGACACCTCTTTGGTTCTTTGAATCTGGTCTGGTGACAAGCATGTAAATTTTGATTGATAGAATACCCAGTCACTTATTTTTCAGGGTTGGCATAAATCCCACTTCTTGCTCATGTGTTTTCTCTATATAGAAACACTTCTCATTTTTCACAATTATCTGTATACTCTTTTTCTCAGGATTTGGCTCCTCATTTGAGCATTTTCTCTGTCTTTTTGGACCCAGCTGCTCTTTTGTTCTTGTCTCCCAAGCTTTTTTTTTTTTTTCCAATGCAAAAACCTTTTACATCCCTTCATTTGATTGCATTATAACTTCTTTTGTGACTTGAAATATGATCTCATTGTATGACAAAGTGACTCGCTTAAGTAAATAAGGGAAAAACTGTGGTTGCAGTCTATCTAGACTTCAGTAAAGCATTTGACACTGTCTCCCACAGCATTCTCCTAAGAAAACTGGCTGCCCATGGCTTGGATGGATGCACTCTTCGCTGGGTGAAAAACTGCCTGGAAGGACAGGCCCAGAGAGTTGTAGTTAATGGAACTAAATCCAGTTGGTGGCCGGTCACTAGTGGTGTTCCCCAGGGCTCGGTGTTGGGGCCAGTTCTGTTTAATATCTTTACTGATGACCTAGATGAAGGGATTGAGCGTACCCTCAGTGAGTTTGCAGATGACACTAAGTTAGGTGGAGAAGGCCAATGACATCTTGGCCTGAATCAAGGATAGGATGGCCAGGAGGAATAGGAAAGTTATTGTCCCACTGTACTTGGCACTAGTGAGGCCACACACCTCTAGTACTGTGTTCAGTTTTGGGCCCCTCACTTCAAAAAAGAAACTGAGGTGCTGGAACATGTCCAGGGAAGGGAAACAAAACTGGTGAAGGGACTGGAAAACATGTCTTATGAGAAACAGCTGAGGGAGCTGAGGTTGTTCAGTCTAGAGAAGAGGAGGCTCAGGGGGACCTCATCACTCTCTACAACTACCTAAAAGGAGGTTGTAGTGAGGTGGGGGTCAGTCTCTTCTGCTGTGCCCATAGTGAAAGCATGAGAGGAAAAGACCTTCAATTACATCAGGGGAACTTCATATTGGACATTAGGAAAAGTTTCTTCACTATAAGAGTGATTGGATATTGGAATAGGTTGCCCAGGGCAGTGGTGGAGTCACCATCCCTGAAGGTGTTCAAGATGCATTTGGATGTGGAGCTGAGTGATATGTCTTAATGGTGATGTAGATAGGCAGTTGGACTAGATGATCTTGAAAATCTCTTCCAACCTCAATGATTCTATCATTCAATGATTCTATGATTGTATGACTAGCTTTCTTTCTAAACAAAAGTACTTTGACTGAATAGTGGCTCATTACTGAGCTGGGGTTTTCCAAGACTCATTGGTCTCAGAACCTTCCACTATTAATCCATTTCCTGATTTATATTTCATATGTTTAAAGAGCTTTTTTTCTTTCAAAGTAACAATGCTTTTAACTCACAAGCCAAATAATTCAAAAGGGTGGCAATGTCTGATTAGGTACCTGAAGAGGATTCTGATAGAGGTGACTTCACATTTTCTAAACATTTTGGTTATTATTAATAAAATCAGGCTGTCCCTTTCTCTCCAACATAACACATAGTATGCTGAAAAAAAAAATTCCAAAAGATGAGTTTTTTCAAAAAATTTTCCGAAAGATGAATTTTTATGCCAGCTGACGTTTTACTGCAAGTTGTAGAAAACAGAAGTTAGCTTTGTACAAGTGTTTCAAAGAGCATGCTGTAATTCTACTATGTGGTTAAGAGAAGCTTTACATATATAGGGATTTACTTAGAGTACATTGTAAACACCTGCTAGGTAAAAAGCAAGTCACTATTACTCTGTTATTTCATTTATATTTTTTACATTAGATAATTTACTGTGTTTTATTTTTGAGGAAACCACTTTTAGGTAGGCAGAGTTTTAAAGTATTTTAAGCATTTGAAGTAAAAGCACTGACCTATATTGTTCAAGATTTTACTGGTAATGTCAAGTAAATTTAGATAGAGACATCAGCATTTGTATCTATTTATAAATAACAAATCTATTGCCCAGTAGCTCATTCGCCCTCAAGAATGAATTGACCTTGTCATTCTTGAACATATAAGAAAGATGCTTTCCCAAGTAGAATAATACCTCCATAAGTAGCCATATGTGGAGCCTCTCAGTAAGACACATATGTAGGGAAGAAGAAATCCATAATTTCAAAATCAAATATATAAAGAATAATCAGCATAAATAAAATACATTTTATGGACTTCAGTGTGAATTAGTCATTCTAAGAGAGAGAAAAAAAAGAATGGAACTGGAAAAAAATATTACATTTTAAAATGTAGATACAGATGTGGCATTCATTTCCAGAAGGTCTCCTGACATCATCAATTTTGCCTCATAATTTTTAAAGCCTATGCAACTATTATTAACAACTTTTTAGAAGGAACAATCTTTTCTAAAATTATTTTTTTTCATCTTGCTGCTTTTAGAAAAAAGATGAACCAAATAATTCTCAGTGAAATCAATAAGACCTGGGTGATAAGCATTTTTCAAAACTAGGATTTTCATACATTTATATGTACTGTTTTAATGGAAGGATTCACAAGTATATATGTATATATTGACAAGAAAGTGCATGTTCAACAAAATATTCATCAGTAAGGCTGGTAATTTAGCCCTGGTATGTTGTAAGTATGTACAAAAGTGAATTTAGAAAAGAAGCCTTGTATAATTCAGGAAGACTTCTGTAAATAAACAGAGTACTAGTATTCATTGAAATTAGAAAATAATTACATTTTCTAAAGTATTTAAAGAAAAAATAGTGGGAAATAACAGTGAAACATAATACATTAACATTTATAAATTATTCTTTAGATTTATAGATTAATTACTGTCTACTTTAAATGAATACATGCACTTTCTTTTTCTGTTCACAAATCTCACTGATAACATTTCTCAAAAATCAAAAGTACAATTGATACAGAACTGGTATTTTCACTTGTGTACAATGAAACACCATCCTACAGATACTTACAATGACTACAATTGTTAGTACAGAGGAAGTTAAAATGACTATCTGAATCCAGACTAGCGTCTGTAGGTGTTTTTACTGTGTGTTTTCAGATGTAAAAACATACTTTAAGAATATGAAAAGAATGCACTAATCTAAAAGTGAGTGTGAAATCTAAAAGTTCACTGAAGATGTGCTAGTAAAAGTTATATTTTAATTTATTAACGATCATTTTGACCTGGTTATTTCAGTTTTATATTCTAATACCTCTTGGAATATTTATTAAAATAGTAATAACTGGTGGATTGACGTATTTCAATCAAAATTGCTGCAATCAATTAAAACCTTAAGGTGAATATTTAAAAACTTGAGAAGTATTTTGGGTGTGAATTAAGTCCATTGGTTTTAGTCATATGTCCTGGTTTGAGCCAGGACAGAATCAAATTTCTTTTCGGTAATTTTAATTTTCAGTTGAGTCTCTTCTAAGTAACTGCACTTTCTGGGAAGGGAGGGTGGTTAATAGAGAACATCTGTCATTCATTTAATTGCTGGCCCAGCATTAAACATTGACATATTAGCTTTCAATATCTTTGCTGCTGCCACTTAGTCAAAACAGAAAAACAAACTAGGAATGGATGGAAGAAAAAATAATTGTGAGCGTTTTGAGGGTCTTTGCTGTCAGAAAAAGATCAACTAATACTGATTTTCTATACATAAGTAGAGACAAATATTGACTAGTTGAAAATAATTTTCAACCTAAAATTTCCCAAAAGTATTGTTTAATAGAGAAAAAAGTTTTTAGTCATAAGCACAATAAATGTTTAATTTATATCTTTAAAGAAATAAGCTTAGAGCAGACACTAGAAATAGAAATAGTTGTCTGAAGTAAAAACAAGTATAGTATCCTCTCTAACACTTTCAAAACCAACCAGCTAGAAGACTAGATGCGGGAAACCTAGGGGATTATATGTTCTCCCCAATAGTGAACTCTATCCTTGTAAAGGTCAGTGGCAATGTTGAAGTGATAAAATGATGATGGCTGAGGAAAATGCACATAAATTTATTCTAGGCACTTTTACTTTCAAGTAAACAAATGTTTTTTCCAGGTAAACAATATAATTTCTCATTGTTCTCCAAAGTTTACCTATACATCTCCAGCGACATAATCCATTCTCTTTGAAGATATGTATGGACTTTCCATCAATAGAAGTCTATTTTTCCTCAATTGATTATTTTAATATCTCATTCAATTCTTCTATTAGTTGTTGTTCTTTCATTTTCCTTCCGACTTATTTTATTTTCCTCCATTTTTGTTTTCTTCATTCATTTTTTCTCATATCTCTTCAAATCTACTTTTTCTTTTAATTAGTTCTTCTCTAGAAATATATCCTTATTGTGAGAGAGAAAACACAGAGATTAAAAATATCTACTGTTTTCTCACACTTATTTTTTTCTTCATGTTTCTCATTTTTTTAAGATATCCTAATTTCTCTCTTTTATTTTTTCCCCCTCTGCCCTTTCCCTCAGCATAGAATCACTACAAATACCACAAGTACTTCTATATCATCATTAAAAATAACACCCTGAAGATAAGAGCTCAGCTCCAGCCATGTGAATTTCACTCTACATAACTGGGTCCATTTGGTTGTTAGGTAGATAGTTAGATAGAACATGGGGCAAATAAGGAAGGATGTTAGATCTGAATAATCCCTGGAAAAATTGCGTCATTTTAGTAGACTCCAGAAGACTTTTCTGATTCCATAGTGCTACCTTTTTTTTGAGAACCAGATGTATAAGCAGCATGATTCATTCTATAAGAAGCTTATACTGGAAGAACAGGATTAAAACAGGCAATTCATGAACAAGCTGCCTAAGAAAAGTTCGTCCTTGGTCTTTAATGTGTCATATTTCTGTCTGCCATTATGAGTTGTCCGTTAGCCTTTGCCACTAAACTTCTTTTGAATTTTTTCCTTTTCCTTCCCCACTTTGTCTTTGCCTCCCTTTCCCTTTGTGTTGTTTTCTGCATATTGCCCCTTAAATGTGTCTTCTCCTGTTTATAAGTTCTCTGCAATTTCTACTGATATTCTTCATAATTTCTTTCCTTTAATTTTTCTTTCTTTTTTTATTCAGAAAACATATCAAGTTGTTTAAAAAAGACACAAAAAACCAAAAAATCCTCAAACCAAACTAAAAAGTACTCCCTAAGATATCATTCATATAGAGGAATAGTATAATATCCCCTCAAAGAGTTAAAAATTCTATACAATAATCTTCACCATATATTATGTAGATGCCTTTGTACTTTAAAGTAGTAATGGAATTTTTTTTTGTTTACAGTTTGTGGTGGAATTTCTCTTCCTTTAATTCAAGTCTCTGCTGGTCAGAAATGGACTTAAAACATAATTGTCTAAGGTTAGGTAAGGACAAATTCTGATGTTAAGCTGTATGCTCTGTTCAAAACAGATTTTTAGGATGTTATGTTCTGTGTAGGTCTTGTTAGTTTTAATACTGTAGAATCAAACCCACGGGTTTTAATATTTTTTTCTAAACTACCTTATTTCATTTTTGTGAAGGGCATATTATATTATGCCAGGCATATTATTCATCTCCTGTAAATGAAAAGTAATGGACATGCAAAGGAAAAGGTTGAATTAAGTGGTATAGGTTAGAGAGTATGAAGTTAAGTTATCATGGAAAAAAGTGTGTTTGTTGAAAGGAGCTTGCTAAAGACTTTTGCTAAATATGTGGCTTTGCATAATGTCATAGTCATATATTAAACAACTGTAACGCTTAAGCCAGTTTAGAGACTACTTGTCGCCATACTCATATTGTGCTGCCAGAATTATTTATTCATTTACACAGTGAACAGGATCAAGGTAAAAGTCTAGCTGAGAAACTGTATGGCACAAAATTGATTAAGTTTGCCTTGATTTTATTTTTTTTATCATACAGCAACATGCATAATTGTATAGCCACTATGCAGGGAAAACAGAGAGGTAAAAATGAAGCCTGGAGTTAGGAGAAAGTTTTCGTAAATACTTATACCAGTATACTCTTGTCTGGTATTTAATATTGCTCTAGTTACATTATGTATGGTTGGTACCTGCTTCACTGTGAAGCATGACAGCTTAAACTGTTGTAATGTTCCTCAAAACATTAGATGAGGAGATGGAATTAAATGAACACCTTTACAGATGTCCTTAACTGGCAGGAGAAATCATGACTTTCTAAGAAAGGTGGTTATCTTCTAGGTATTAGGGCTAAACCCACAAAAGTCTTGTCCTGTGTACACTTTGAGAACATGTCTATTTTGAACAATTTTATTCAAATGTGATGAAAAAACAGCAACAACCAAACACGTTTTTCTTAAGGAAAGTTTTGAAGGAACTTAAAGCTACTCATACAAATTTAGAAGTAGAGGACAAAAACGGTTCTGCAGAAAATTGTGCCATTGTTTCTATTTCATGAAAAAAGTCACTGGCATATGTGCTAGTATCTGTGGATCTGACAAAACACTTTGTCTTCTTTTATAGGCAAACCCCATTGCTTTGTAATGCAAACAGAACACACATTGAGCACTCAAAATTGTCATTTTTAAATGCTACAATAAGAAATGGAATTACATAAAATAAAATTATTGGATTTTGTTACAGTCTTGAAAAAATTTACAAACATAAATCCCTCTAAATCAATTAGTTCTGAATTTCTAGTGAGCTACACTTCGTAAAAGAAACAGTCTTATGTATCGAAATGGCCTACTTAATTCCTTTGTTGTTTGCATGATTAGGAATAAGTTAGTAGGGGGGACTATTTATTTTAAATGAGAAACAACATTTTCTTGGCCCCCCACAGGACAGTATAAATTACAGAAATTCTTCACAGTCTTTTATTGGTCCAAGTTGTGAACCAAACCCCTAGTTATATATTTTTGATATTATTTCAGCAATTCAATGCTGAAGAAGATTTCTAACCCCAGCATCTCTTTTTTACTCTCCTGTTGTCCCACCTAACATTCACTCTGTGGTATTCTGTAACCACAAAGTAGAATTAAATATTGCACTGGAACCAAAACCACAAAATTCTGATCCTTAATATGTTGATGTCACTCAAAGCCTACTACTATACAATCCTGCCTATGTGAGACGGGATCATGCAGTATCTTCTAGAATGGCTGTAACTCCAGACTGAAATCTTGGACAAACAAGCACTTTTCTCCATCTTTAGTGTTGATCTGCACAGTATATCAGCACCAAAATTCTTTCATTACCTTTTTCCTTTGTCACTGAATAAATATTCAAACTTATCCCTTACAAAATAAATTACTAAAAAATTATATGAACTTAGTATTTAAGAACATCAGTGGCAGAACTTTTAACATCTCAATACAAGTTTATATAACACAAAACCAGCTTTATTTCAGATACAGAAATCCAGATGTCAAACTAATTCATGTTTCTCTCTAGCCTTTCTTGAAGCAGTATTTGTGCCTTTATCTTGTTAAAGTTTCAGACACTTTAGTTTCTTAGCTCTGACTTGCTGAGCAAGTTATGTTAGCTGCTACAACTGCAGATAGTTTCTATAAGATTGATTCTTTCAGAGAAATAATAATTTGCAATATTCCAGTAAAAATAATTGATTGTATCTGTTCTGGGTGTCCATACATACCAGTTTGAGCCAAGATAGAACCAATTTTCTTTTAGGAATTTTACTTTTCAGGTAAGACTCTTTTAAGTAACTTCACTTGCTGAAATTAGCTGCACATTGTCAGTCAGTGTCTGCCTTTAGGACTGATAACAATTGATGTTTATAGTTACTGCTAGAGAATGGTATGCAGAACAAGTCCACTGCTTGGTTCTGCTAAAACTTCTTAAATGCTGGAGCAAAGGGGGCAAAGGGGACCTGCCTATGACCCTCCTGTGGGGAGAAGCAGACTAAACAGGTGAACAAAAATTGACCAAAGAAGGTATTCCATCTTATAAGCATCATGCTCAGTATAAATNAATAGAGAGCATCTGCTATCCATTTAATTGCCAGCCCGGTATTAAACCATGACACCAAGACAAGGTGTTAGTAGTTGTGGGTCCTGCAGGGGTGGACTCCATGGGAAGAGGCGGGGGCTGCCCTGTGCTGGACACAGATGGTTCCCTTAAGCCAAAACTGAACTCCTCAACAAAGTTGGTTGTGTCTCTCTGAAAACATCTTTTAAAAAGAGCAGAAAATACTATATGGAGAGAAGAAGATGGAACAAAAAAGTGAGAAAAAACAGAGGGAACACCAAGGTCANATTTTGTTACATTGGGAGAGTGTTATTTGGGGCAGGGAGCACAATATTGGTTTTATTTATATTTGTATGTTTATTTGTATATATTTTATTTTATTTTTTCTGATCATTACTGTTTCATTAAAGCTGTGTTTAGTTTCCAGCCCTTAAGTCTCTCTCCCTTATTCTTTTAATAGAGAGCATCTGCTATCCATTTAATTGCCAGCCCGGTATTAAACCATGACACCAAGACAAGGTGTTAGTAGTTGTGGGTCCTGCAGGGGTGGACTCCATGGGAAGAGGCGGGGGCTGCCCTGTGCTGGACACAGATGGTTCCCTTAAGCCAAAACTGAACTCCTCAACAAAGTTGGTTGTGTCTCTCTGAAAACATCTTTTAAAAAGAGCAGAAAATACTATATGGAGAGAAGAAGATGGAACAAAAAAGTGAGAAAAAACAGAGGGAACACCAAGGTCAGAGCAGGAGCAGGAAGAGGAAGAGGTGTTCCATGGTGTAGCAGATCTCCACACTGCAGCCTATGGAAGATTAATGATGCTGCAGATGGGTGTTCCTGAAAGAAATGCAGACCATGGGGAGCACACACTGGAGTAGAGGAAAGTGTGAGAGAAATAGTGTCAAAAAGGTAGGAAGGTAGTGGTGTTTGGAATGACAGAATGACAATGAGCCGGGGAAAGGAGAGGAAAGGTTTTGGCATTTGTATTTTTGTTTTTGCTACCCAGATCTATTTTAACTGACAAGAAATTATTTCTCCCCAAGTTGAGTCTGTTTTGCACCTAACACTAATTGGCGATTAATCTTCCTGTCTTTAGCTTGACACATGAATGTTCACATTGCATTTCTTCCTACTTTGCTTCTCATCCCACTCTATGCTTGTGTGTATGTATGTGTGTAGTGACTGAGTGCCTGGGTGGGAATTCAGTTGTTAGCTAAGGCTACCACAATAACTCTCTTTATACATGTAAAAAAACCATACTAACAAAAAACACCACTTGCATTTCAAAACTGAAAATTTATGAATTTTTTCTTGCTGGTATCTTCTTAATTACTGTCTGGGCAAAGATTTCCCCCTCCATCTGTGCCCCTGCACATGGGTTTGAACTAGATGATCTTTAAGGTTCCTTTCAAACCAAACCAAAACAAACCACTCTGATTTTATGATCTCAAAGAAATTTATTATTTGTCATGCAATAAAAGATTTTCTGTTACATTAGAGCTTTACTATAAAAGGACAAAGGACAACTCTCATACTTTTTGCTGTTGCCTGTATTTGTGTCCCTCTGGAGGCTTTTCTGTCTTCTCGCCACTTCATGCATTCATATCCAAAGGTCTTCACTTTCATTTGTGGTAGATAAGTTGTTGCCAATGCATTGTTTTTCCTTTTACTTCCTACTTCCATCATTGTTCAACATTAAAAAACATGTTATATTTTGCCAGCAGAGTGCTGTTAAAGATGAAGCAAAAGCATTTTCATAGAATCTTAGCATTCTTGAATGGTTTGGGTTGGAAGGGACCTTAAAGATCATCTAGTCTCAACCCTCCTGACATGGGCGGAGACAATTCTCACTAGACCAGGTTGCTTAAAGCCCTGTCCAACCTAGCCTTGAACACTTCCAGGGAGAGGGCATCCACAGCTTCTCTGGGCAACCTCTTCCAGTGTCCCATTACCCACACAGTAAAGAACTTCTTCCTAATATCCAACCTAAATCTACCTTCCTTTAGTTTGAATCCATTCCCCCTTGACCCATCACTACATGCCCTCATAAAAAGTCCCTCTACATCTTTCCTGTAGGCCCTCTTCAGGGACTGGAAGGCTGCTATGAGATCTCCCCGGAGCTTTCTCTTCTCCAG
>VZRW01004884.1:0-78810 GCA_013398125.1 Aegotheles bennettii
ATTCTGTGATTCTATTCTCACCCAAATGCTTTAATCCAGGACCAGGCTCTCTGATACAATGTGTCAATGCAAGGTCTGTTTTCACAGGAAAAACTTCCAGGTTTCCAAGCATAGCCAAGTTTAAAGATTCCTGTTAAGAAAATGGATGGTGATTCTTCTGTTAGGGCGTGTGACCTTATATAAACACTGTGAGGATGCTGGTGTTCATGCCATAAGTACACTTGGAAAAAAAGCAAATCCTACAGTTTGCAGTTTCCTTTTCACATATACCCAAGCCATGCTTTCTTTATTCACAAAGAAGTGCCTTAGTTTGCATTTTAGTTTTCTTACATTGTCAGGTATTACGTGGTCTGCCCTCTTCTTGGTCTCCCCTGTCTTCTTAGTTGCCTTCTTTCTGGGTAGGTAGTTGAAGACCAGTGCAACTCAGGAGATCCCTTTTCAACTGCACTGCCATGGACTTGAAGGTCTCTTCCAACCTCAATGATTCTATGATTCTACTCTATTCTATGACTTCCCTGGGCTGCAATTCTGCACTTAGACAGCATTGGCTTTTCTAGCAGTTCCTGTCTGGTATCCAAGAAAAATGCTTTGGACAAATGAGTCCCTAGAGATTATCAAAGCTAAAATTAATGCAAACAGCTGCAATAGACCTACTTGAATCCTGCTAGAATGTAGATAAAATAAAAGCATTGCACAAAGGTTCAAAAAATGATAGCCAAGCCTTAAAACAAAAATCTTAGCTGTGTGATTTTTTCTGAGAACTCAGCTATGACTAGATGCTGACCATAAGAAGGAGCTACTCAGTCTGGTCAAAAATGTCAGACCTTTTTTAAACAAGATGAGAAAGCCAACCTTTTTTTCCTGGTGTTGTGGGAAACACACTGTAATACATCAAATATTGCTGAAGTAGCAATAGAGGTAACGTAATTTGGTCTTTACTACCAGCTGCAGGGATCTAGAAAAAAAAATCTCATTTCCATGAGTTATCATCCTTCCACTACAGTTGTACTCATAGCCACTACTGTATATAAAAAAAAAAGCAAACAACTGACAGGGAAAATGGAAATAAATGTCAGAAGTTAGCACTGTGCTTGCTCCTCCGTTCAGCAGTGGTCAGTAGCCCTGATTCCTGCTGTAATATGTCATACTCCTTATAAGTCAGTGCTGCTCTGCTAATACCAAGGATTGTACTTACTCTACAGCAGACTAGACCAGACAAAGTGTGAGACACTTCATGGAAATTCCCCCTCTTACACAAGATTCATATTCTTTAAAACCCTCTCTGTCCTAACTTGACTTTTCCTTCCTCTTCCTTTTTCTATTCCCCTGTTCTCCTACCTGCCTGAATCCCTCATGCAGCCCCATGTAATATGCTATTCCTGTTGAAGTCACTAATGTTATTTTTGTCAGACAAGGCTTCGCTGGTCAGACAAGTTTTACTGGTTCAAGATTTCTCACTTTCCTATAAAATAAGTAAATCCTATTAAATCAATTGGTATCATATGCCAATGGGGGACTTAAAAAAATCTTCTAACATTCAGGGAAAAAAAATGTAGTTCTTCAGAAAGAGTTATAGTCTGAAATTCTCTACCTTTCTGATTGTAGTATTCTGCATGTATATCTTTTTACATGGAGCTAGCTAGCTCATTATCAAAATGCATTTTTTGAGTTCAGACAATCATTTAAATCTTGAAACTTAGATAGAGGTAATTTGAGGAGGAAAGTTATGCAGCTGGTGAGGATAAAAATAAAATGTTTTTGTTTTGCAGGGTTGATCTTGAAACAATAGCTGGCTAAAGATGTTCTGCAGCTTGGAAGTTTAGGAACAAATATGAAAGCCATGGATTAGCCCAAGGCAAAAGGAGTCAAAGATGTATGATAAATCTCACACATAACAACTCTTGCCAATTAACATCTCCAAATATATTTATTTACATTGTCAACTCTTGAAGCGTTGTTTAGGTCTTCAAACATCTCCATAAAGTGCCAAGTAACTGTATGTCATATATATGACAATGTCATCATCAAGTTAAATGGATTTTTCATGTGGAGAGTTGGCCTATTCTTTACGTAGGACACTGAATGCAGGTTTTGCTGGGTATGACTAACGTGTAATAACAAGAAGACAAAAGACAGAGATGGAAACTTTCTGTACTAGTAAAAGGTTCCTTGGAAACTGGTACTACAGATGTAATTTTCCCCAAAATTATTTGGAAGTACTTTTTGAAAATTAGAAAATGACTAGAGTAGATAAGTTGAAAGGGATAAATGCATGTCATAATCTGCACTTCAAGAAGAGCTTTAATGAAAAATGTGCTGGATCTGGACTGGATCTGGAAATAGGCAAGTCTCTGCCATGGTGGACAGTAAGATAACTGGATGCAGAACAAATAACAAGGAAGGTGTTATTGAGATACGAAAAAAAATTAATTGGCACAGCGTTTGTTGTGTGTCTGGTAGCAGCTGTAAGACTTTAAAACTAGAAATATAAGATGAAGGAAACTCAGTGGGTACGCATGTGAAACATGGAGGAGCCCAGAGGAATTAACTAACTTTTCTTGACCTGTGCCGTCAGCTCTTCCCCCAAGTGCAGGGCTTCAGGCAGAGTGGTGCCAGGGCAGCAACTTGGCTCTACACCAGGACCATATGGGTCCTATTGTACTTCTGGTGTCAGAACAGGCAATGCCAGGGCAGCTGCACACCCTGGCCTTCAGAGTGGCTGGCAAGAAACAGCATTTACAGGGACGTTGTCAGTTTTTGGGAGGGATAAAAAGAAGATGGAAGGCAGCAAATTTGCTACCAGATTGCAAAAATATGTACAAGAAGGGGGAGGGAACTGTGAAAAAGAAAAATTGGAAGTGAACCAACAAAATACTAATATTCTGTTAAGTTCCTACCCCATCTCCCACTGAGAAGAGTTTGAAATGGAAAGATGGGAACAAGTTGTAAAATTTTGATCTGCATCTCTGTTGGTGAATAGGCAGCAAAGAAAGTAGTGCAGAAACCTGTGGGATCAAAATAAGCTGAAATACCTATGTTTGGGGCCGTTTTTAAGTAAATAGGCCATATAGCACCCAAATTCTGGCATTGTTTCTGGTTCTTTCTTTCATCAGAAAATGAAAATCATCAGCACAGTAGTTAAGCAAGAAGTTTGGGCAGAATTAATTCACACCAAGTATGAATTTGAAACAAGTGTCTAGGAAAGACAAAAGAAGCAAGAAGTTTAGGTGTCCCCCTGGATCTATCTATATTTGCTTGTAGAGGAGCACAGATTGACAATGATGGTTTTTAAAATGAGGAGGGAATTGAGAAGGGTTGAATAAAGTCAGCCAGATAACAGGATGCCAAATGTGGCCAGGTGTTTCTTCATGCTGCATGCAGAAAGCCTTTGTTTTTAATGCCCAGCGTAAAACAGTAAAAAAAAAAAAAGTTTCATTTCAAAACAACAAAAAAAAACAATAACCCAGCCAAACCCCAAGTCTTTGCTCAGGAATCTGGCTCGCTGAAGTCAGCGGGAGTTAGCAGTAAGCAAAGACCTTAGGATTTGGCTCAGTGACAACACCTTTGTTGTAGAGCTGAGTACTTACATGTTTTCACTGCAAAGCAATTTAACAGCATAAGTTTGGAACCCCAGAAGTAGGAGTCGAAACACTGACAGAATTTTAACTATAACAACTCCCAGTAGATCTTAAGTCTTCCTTTTTGTTTTAAGATGGTACAAATGTGATTATACAGTATGTGGGCTCTGGTGCTGATGTTAATTTGCCCTCGGTTAGTATCAGCCTCCCTGCCAGATGTATTTCCATACTTGCTTCAAGAGATATACTACCATTTAAAGTATTATAAAACAGTACTGTTTAAAAAAAATAGAAGAGGAAAAACAAATGGGTAACATAAATTAGTGGAAACTATTACTATAGGCAGACCAGCACTTTTTATCAGAACATCTTTTTTAAAGGTCCACGACAGTCGTTTTGAGCTCTAATTTCTCATAAGATCAATAGTGGAAAATAATGATGCACACTGCATAGATGGACAGACACGAGATACAATCAGGGATGATTAATATTACATTCACAATCACATTCACTGCAGATTATTCATGAGAAGGAAAAGAAGCAGAACTCAGGCTCTATTATTGTTATTCTTGAAGACTCCAGTAGATACCAGTGTAGCTTCCTTCACCTCAGCACGGCTGCCTGGATTTACATTACTCTGAAATCCAGCCTTTTAATCTCCAAATTTCATTGTGCCACTTCCACTGCCACAGAGTAATAAATTACTAAATTGGGAGTAACCAAAGGGAAATCACTGTTCACTTTAGAAGCTGAAATGGAAAAGAGATGTCCAAACAGGGTAGCAAAATGTGGGATTCCCAGAAAGGACCTCAAATATAACAGTCCAAATTTCTTCTATGTCAAGAGGCAAGAAATAACCACACGTGTGCCTCATCCTAATAGGAACAAAGTATGAATATGACCGGCTGCTTAGCAACCAGATGCCTGAGGTGAAACCCAATGTACAAAACAAGATGTGTAAACACATACCCATCTTGAAACTGAAAGTACAGGAAGATTTTTAAAAAATGGAAGGACTATTCCTAACCATCTTTTGCTTTCTTCATGAGTTTCCTGTTGGTTTCAGGAGGAAAGACCAGAGACAATTCAATTGACAGACCATGAAAGAGGGACAGGAGCCACAGAGAAGTTTGCAGCTGGTTATTCCACCAAACTGCCTTTCATAAACTGAATTATAAAAGATCTCCCGCATCTGGTGCTACCCATGTTGGAACAGCTGTTTAGCAGCAGGGAGAATATAATCCTGGATATAAATACGGGATTTGTAGTCTTTCTGCTCCTTAGAGAAGCAGCTCTTCTTTTGCTAGGTGAGGCAGGAGAGGAGATCAAAGGGACAAAACATTTTCCAATCCCAATATAAAACAAGCAACAGGCTTTGGTCATAGCTGAAGTGTTGCTTAGCTTAATTTGTAGCATGTTTTGATTTATGCACATGTTCACAAAGGAGGAAGAATTGATGGTAATTGAGCTCAACACAAGGAACCCAGCGGTTCTTTCTTTGGGATAGTTAATCTGTTTTTCACAAATTGGATGATAAACTTTGGACAGCTACAGCAAATCTTCTTTGAAAGATCTCATGAGTTGTTATCTTGAAATGCTGCAAATTTGAGAGAGATTCATTGTTTTTCCTCTGTGCTAGAAGCAGGCTGAACACAAACCATGTGTTTGAGTTGATATTGCAAGCATTTTCCCCAAACTAAACTTGTATCAAACTTGTTAGGAAGTTTAAGAAATACTATTAGAGGTTAGATCTCTCCAGAAGATAAATATAATATGTACTCTTTTCTTTCTAGATTACTTTTTCTAATATAGCTTGATTAAAAGAAAACAGATGAATACACCAAAATAGGGCTGTTAAAAACACAACAGTAAAATTTCTGTTAGATATAAAATTTGAGAATTTTGGGTAAATAATTAAATTTTTAAATGTGTCAAGGTGGTGATTTTACTTAGTTTTTGATTAAAAAAAAGACAAAATTTTCTGGATTTGACATGCATACAAGTATCATTACATTTATTTTGCATATGTTTCCTTCTTTTTACAAGCTGTTTTAAACTGTTTAAATGACTGTGAGTCTTTTGAAGTAAATATGAAAATATATTTGGCAGGGAAGGTAATACGCACTCAGGGTAAGTCACAATTGTAGAATATCTAACAGAGTTTACTCCTTTTGTGCCTTAAGGCTAAGTAGACAGTTCTGAGCATAGTGGAGACACAGAAGGTTTTCCCTGAGATTTGAGGGCAATTGTTATGGTTAATAAATTGTTGTGTTTCTTCAAATCTATCACTCCCTGGACTGCATTGTTTTGTCCTGTCACATCTTGTGCTGAATTTTGAAGATATATAAAGGAATCTGGAGCACAAGGGAGACTTTTTCATATTTTCAGGCTATAAAACTTTCAGCACTTTATTTCTCACATATTTGCTAATCCTGGTTCCTTGCAATATTAGAAGACATACCAAATACCGTAGGATAATTTCAAACCAACTGCAGGCACAGTTCTTGGGAACTAGATGATATTTTTCAGCTTGGTTTAAAACAAACCAGAGAGTCGTACAGAATGAGCAGGTCTGCTAAGCAAACACACTGTTTGGCTACACATGCAGACTGTACCTCTTGATAATTTAGAGGCTTGCCAATTGGAGATGCAAGCGCACAGCTGCCAAGCATGTAGTACATCAGGAGAGGGCTGAGAACATGTGATTCACAGTGACATTTGTGGTAGCAGTGACAACTGAGCATCCCTTCAGATTTCATGCTTTCAAACCCTGGGGCTCTTTCAGGGATTGTCGCTGTTACACCCTGGCTTGCTAGTCAGAGCATTTCATTGTAGTTAGGACTCTGAGTGTGAAACAAAATCACAGAAAGAGATCTGCCTGGAAACATTTATATCCTAAATAGGTTTGAGGATCAGTGACTGGGTTTCAAAAACAACATAGGGTAGGGAGGAGAATCTGAGGATGACGATAAGAACAAGAGCCAGAGTAACTGAAGGTACCAAATAAGTCACTAACAATGTTACTGTTAGGTATTACGGAAAATGTCTCCCCTTTGACTAGTCCAATACAGTATTCAGGCAGACAGTCTTATTGTTTTATTGTTTTATTTATTTATTTATTTACAACAATAACAAAGATACTTGTTCTAATGCCAGCTATGCAATCTGTTTGGGAAGATACACAAATATAATACGTAGCAGATTCTGCAATAATGAACAGTCCCTCTTTTTCTGTAGTGGATTAAAAGGATACAGCTTCCAAGAAAGCTGGCTAGGGCCGACACAAATACATGATAGGGCCAGATTCTCAGGCTGTATAAATCAGCTACAATTGAAGTCAGTTTAGCTAATTCAATTTGTACTGATACAGTATTTGTACTATTTATTATTTAGAAAGAAAAAGGTAGAAAAGGAATCAGCCTTGCTCAAAAATTTTATCACAGATGCTTTGCTAATAAACAATACCCAACCCCTTAAGTGTTTGAAGCATCCTTTTATCTTCTTAATGCTGTAAGACATGGTACTTCTTTCATCAGCAGAAAAACAAACATATTATTTATGGAACTGCATATTGGCTTTGGGCATGTCATAATCTTATTTTTGTTCATTAAAATGCCGAGGCAGTGCATTTTCAAATCAAATCTAGGAAAAAAACCACCCTCGTCTGTGCTCAAAAATCACTTACTTTTGTATCCCTCAATTTTAAGAAGAAAATCATTAGCCTTCATGCTCACAAAAAGTAAGCACTTCTGTTTGAGCTGCTTCCTTGTCCACTCTTTATCAGCATAGCTAACTGAAGCCCAGCAATGCTGCCAGGCTAGCTTACACCCTGGTAACATCCAGTCCTTCAACAAATCTAGCTAAAATCTGAAGTATGTTCTGAGTGTTGCTAATACTAATTGAATGCTGCTTCACCTAGAAAATGGACTGTACTCAATAGAATAGATGGCATTCATTAAGACTGTTGTTCTTCCCCTTATTTGGAAAGCTTTTGGTTTAAGGCTCTTTTGGTAATATCCCATGTACCTGACGTGTTCTCTAGTGAATCTGCACATCATCGTCTGGGCCCTATCCATTTAAGTCCTTCTTTTATAACAATGTGAGAGTCAAATAATTTGGAAACTTGCTCTAAGAAGCTGAAAGGAAGAAGAAATCATTCCTTACAGAAGGTGGATGTTTATCTCACAGCAGAATGAAATCTGCTGAAAGAGCAATTTTAGTCTGCATAGCTCAACAAAATAGCTACGTTTTATAAGAATTGCAGGAATCAAACTGGCTTGATGGCTCATTCCAACTGTTAATACCCTGTATTACTTGTAATCCATCTAATGATATTGTTAACACTAGTGTCAAGAAAGGGATAGAGAAAAGCAAGCAGTATCTTTTTTTTATTGCTAGAATGGTAGCAATACAGCAGACTGCTGATGTCTGAAAATGAGGTATTGGTTATATGGTCTGTCAGTAAAACACAGTTGATAAGCCTGGTTCATTTGTTCATTTCTACTGGAAGAGTGGAAATGGATAAGAATAATCTCTCTGTCGGCCCCATGCTACACAGGAGCCTCTACTCCTGGCAAGGGTAGTTAGCAGTGGCTGAGAAGGGAACGAGACCAAGCACATTGAGAAATAAGCTGATGTGGGCAGACTCCATGAGATTTGCCATGAGTGAAGTGGAAGCATTTTAGTGAGATTTGGGAGTGTGGTTTCAAAGCAAATCTCTGAGTTGTTGCTGCTCACCCCAGCAATCTGTGTCACTTGGGGTTTTTCTTGTGCTCCAGGTGTGCACCTAGTGTACGCCAGGACCGACAGGCTGGTCTGGTTCAGAGTACTCTGTGTCCTGAAATGCATATGGTGTATATGCTGGGTCCTCAACAGCCCCTGTTTCATTCTCCAGATCCACTCCTACTGAGCCACACTGACTGCTAATGTAGACAACCTAGAAAGGCAAGGAAAAAAGAGCTTCTAGATACCAAGGAGCAGTTAGGAGCCTGAATAAATTACTCTTTGTAGGGTGGACGATTATCTTTTGTAATTGCAAAGCTAGGGATTATAAAACAGCTCGAATCCCTGATATCTTCCTGACTGCCATGGGAATTTCTTAAACCAAAATTGTAGAAAGTAGCCATGTGCTTCCAGTGCTTAAGTCAAATAAGGTCTTAGTGAGGGCAGGTGCAATTCTCATTCACATCAAAAGCAGTGGCACCTAGTTAACACCAGGAATTAATTTCAATAGCTGTCCTTTTGCTGCCTCCTGTTTTCTGGTTATAGCAGCTAAAGAGTATTAGTGTAGGGGAATTAGAAACAGAGGGGGAGTACTGATAAGCTGCGGTTCATCAGAGCTTCCTGATCCTTTGGAGTCTGAACATTCAGTAACTCAGAGGATGATGGAGATTGTGCTGAAAGATACTGAAAAAAAAAAAAAGGTTAATCAAGCTCCGAGGTTGAGCTGTTGCACTTATCTCTACCTTACCTATGGGTTTAGTATGTGCAGTCATTGAGAGTCTGTGTGACTGATTAAATGTTTTTAACTAGAGACACTTTTTTTTCCCTGACTCTAATTTCAAAGCACAGAAACATCCTGGATTTGATATCAACGGTTCATGTTTCTGAAGTGTCAACGTTGTGAAGTCTCATGATACTATGACGAGTCTCAAAAAACTCGTGTGCTTGTGGGAATTTTGTTTTTATTGAAATGAAGGTTAATTTGTGGTCTTCCTTGCAGGGAGCAAATGTGAAAGGCTTAGGAGATGTATCTCAGATACTTTCTTAAAGCCTTTTGGTTCTTGGTTTAGGGTTCTTTTTGCAGTCCCAATACATGATTTTTCACTGAAGTGTTGAATTAAGTTTAAAGTGCAGAGCAACCTTAGTTGCAGGTTTTTCCAACGTTTGGTAGTGTTTCTTCCTAAGAAGCCAGTGGCATCACAAATGCATTAAATCAGTTTATGGAAGATCAAAATCAGGCATATATTACATACCTGTATTTAATTATATTTGAAATCTTCAATAAAAATAAAGGGTTAGGCTCTTAACAAAATTCAGCATTAGGAGATGGTGATACTTAAGTAAGGGAAGTGATGCTCACTTAACTGTCAACTTTTCCTGAGTAAGCAATCACATACCAGTACCCTGTTTTCTCATGGGCCCAGTATGAGAAAGAAAGAGTGGATCAAATTTTAAAATCTGATGCCAATCTTCTATTGCCCTGTATTCTCTCACTTACGCAAGATGAGTGTAAGACACTGATCTGAGAGGTACTTTCTAACAGTACTGAGCAAGGTATATAATTAGCTGTGCTAAATGCTAAACATTGCCTATGTTCTGAATTTTTGCATAGTCATTTCTGTACACATATAACCAGTTTGGGATATAATAGCTGCAGACTTTCATTGGTGTTTTTGGTATGCAATGCAAACCAAACATGTAGCTGTCTTCCAGCCTTAATACAAATGAGTATGAAATTTGCATTTGGGTAATGACAAGGATGCCCACCTTGTCTGGAAGTTCTTTAACCACGTTAACACAAGACAGTGCCCAGGGAATATCAGAGAGAAGTATTAGCTTGTGCAGTGATGCCTGCCAAATCTGTGAATGTAACTTGGTCAACTCATTCTTGAATATGTGTCCTGATCTGAACGTTGTGGTTGGAGATGCACGGAGTACGCACAGTTGCATGCTCACCTTAGTCTTTATGCATATGTTTGGACATGCATAGCCTGACTGGACTACATAGCTGGACTACCCTTCTTTGGAAAACTGTTAACTTTTCTCTCTGGGGGAGAAAAAGCCTCTGGTACATCCCTTGACTGACAAATAACTGTGCACGGGAGAACAGGATAAGGACAGTAAATCAGAGCTCCATAAAATATCCTGCATACATTGTCCAAACTAACAGGACAGTTGTTTCATGATAAAACAAATACTGTGTTGCACAGCTTAGTCTTCTTTTTGTGGTAGAAGCAGCATTTTGGAATTTAATTAACTTCATGTAGCACTGTAGAAATGGATGGCAAATCAATAATGAGTGCCATTCCAGTCACCTTGTGGTGTTGTAATTCTCTGTGTTTTGTTACACTAATTAGGTCTGACTTCAGTGAGAAGCATTTCAGGAGCAAGGGGGTGAATTACTGCTGAGTTCCTGGCTGTCACTGGGGAGATGAAGTAATCTCAGTACTGAGTAACCTCAGTGATTTTAGGAGCCGGTGACTTAACATCCAAACAGAAGAGGGAAGATCTCACGTTTTGTTAGTGCAGCTTTACAGTGAGTTTTGTGCTCATCTAATCCATGACTTAGACTTCAGCTGAAAAAGCTTCAGAAACCAGAAACTGTTCTTACCTGGTAGTTGGCATGCAATGACTTAATTGCTCTTATTTACACATTCCCGCAGAGACTGAGAGTCTCTTGCAAACAGGTGAGCATTTCCTTCACGTGGATTCAGGACTTCTTCTGTGTACCCAGAGAGAGTTATGTGTGATAGTGGTCAAGGTGGGATGGGCCTTTGGCTCTGATCCCTCTCTACTCCCTAAGTCACAGTGGAGAAACAACTCAGGGAGCAGAATGCAGTTTGCTTCTGTATAGCAAACTCAGACGTTGTTAACTGGAGGCAATGATAGCTCTTTGCCTGTTGATTGGATTCAGGAGTTTATTGTGAAACTTATGGAAGAGAGCTGGAGTGTCTCCCTTCTCCAAGAACAAGCTGCCTGTGTCTGAAGGTGAAAGACTAGCTTCCCCCCAGGATGCCTTGAGGCTCCTCTCCAACAGCGTGCTTTCAGCTGCATCATAAAGAATATGGATGGATCAGGAGCAGCATCTGGGGAGAACAAGTGCTCTAAGGCCAGTAACTCAGTGTGACAGACCAATACCATGCTTTTTTGGGAAAGTATGTGAACTCCTTCCCTCTATATTAGTGTGAATTATGATTCCCAAACATCATTGCTTCTAACATAAACAGTTTCTAATATAAACCATTCCTGCTGGTTACCACAGGCAGGCTCAGCAGCATGGAAAATTTCAGCTGTTACATCACATTTGCCCAGAGAATTGCAGCAGTGATTGAAATGATTTTGCAGCGGTTGGAAAAATGCTGAGTGAAAGGTGATACGGAGGTATTACACTTCAGAGACAGCAAATATGAAATGAGCACAGACCTAGGCTCTACTTGTGGGCTGTCAGAGCTGACAAATCTGCAAACTTGTGTAGCTGATATCCTGATATCTTCTGTGCCTCACCTAGAACCCTTCTCAGCCTTAGATGAAATTTGAGAAGGGGAAAGGAGCTCTGATAAGGTACATGGCAGTTTACAGGTAGAGTTTGAGTTAACAAAATTAAGTTAATAATGCCTTATTGTGGTGTTTAATAGTCTGACAATCAATACACAATACAATACACAAGAATATATGTGGATGTGTGTTAACTAATATTAATTAATGATTAACTATCAATTGGCTAGTTAATTGGCAATTAACTATCAATTGGCTAGTTAATTATACTGTAAGTTCTCTCATGCTTGAATACAAAGGATATATTCTCCAATGTGTACAACTATATGTGTACAACAATGACAGGACTCGGGGTAACAGCAGGAAGCTGAATCAGGGGAGGATTAGGGTAGATATCGGAAAAGGTTTTTTACCCAGAGGGTGATTGAGCACTGGAACAGGTTCCCCAGGGCAGTGGTCACAGGACCAAGCCTGACTGAGTTCAAGAAACGTTTGGACAATACTCTTGGGCACATGGTGTGACTCCTGGGGTTTTCTGCAAAGGTACAGGAGTTGGACTTGATGATCCTGGAGGGTCCCTTCCAACTCGATATGTTCTATGATTCTGTGATTCTGTGATCCGCAGCATTTCTTTTCTGTCATACCTGGAAGAAAAAAAAACAATAGGAGCATTCATTAGGGCTATCAAATTTAGTATTGAGTGCCTATCAAAAGGCATATGTAGAGTAGGTTTTTTTCTGATTGGGATCTGTTTTCTTTGCTCTGAAATTGCGGGTTAGATTCTAAAGTCAATTTTATTGTTCAGGTGGTTCAAGGTCTGCCAGTGGCTCCCAAGTTCACTTCCCAACAACACACCCCAAAATCAGGAGTCTTGCCTTACTGTTGAAGAGGAAAAGGCAGTAATTGTAACCTGTTTATTTGTTGCAGTTGCAGAAACTGAAACGATCACTCTCCTTCAAGACCAAAAGCTTGCGGAGTAAAAGTGCAGACAATTTCTTCCAGAGGACTAATAGTGATGTGAAACTGCAAGTAGACTTGACACCTGAGGTGAGCACAAGCACTGGGCAGCTCCCCAGCTCAGAGAGCCAAGCGTCCTCCCCCACCAGAGCCCAGCAGCTGCCAGAAAACAACAAGGCTCACATCTTCCAGGAGCACATCTTCAAAAAACCCACCTTCTGTGATGTCTGCAACCACATGATTGTTGGTAAGGAATTATTTTTTAAATCTCCGTGGGTGTCCATGCTAGAACTTGCAGAATGATCTTTCCGTAACTTCTGTGAGCCTAGGTGTCTAGTTGAGAGTATTAATACAAAAAGAATCTGGATTTATGTCACATCTGCCATAGGCTAATACAAGTTCTGTATTTGTTGACAGGTCTCTTGCCTTGTAGACACATATTGTTAACGCAAATCACAGGTGAGGGTTTCAGCTAGAGTCAAATTCCCCTTTCGCTCAGGTTATACTGAGCACTAAGCACAAACTCCGTTCCATGTTGCACTAGAAACAGCAGAAATCCATCTTGCAAATTTGTATTTGCTATCCTTACTCTTTTGCATAGCAATAATTCTAACTTCCTTGCTCCTTACGTTTGCTCCCACATGCTGTGGGTACCCCCAGTTCCCATACACTGTGGTGATCATGCCTACTTCCTCCAGCTGCCTCACATCTCTCCTAAGTGACAACTGGACAAAAAGTAGCTAGTGCTGGGTGGTAGCCTCTGAGCTGCTTGTATGTGCATGTTGGCTATATAGGACACGCGTTTTGGGGGTCCAGTTCAAGAGAACAAATAGCAGCTGAATTTGCACTACAGACTTTCTTGGGGTTCTTCTGCCTGATCATTGCTACTCCAAAAACCTCACACAAACTTTATACCTTTGAAAGATTTCCCTGTCTTCTCTCTAAAACTGTCTATGGGTATGTAAGTTACTGCCAGGGACTGACTGACAGACAGACCTGGAGGACAGAGCTAGTCATTTATTATTCTCTTCAGTGTGCAGAGAACAGCTTCATACCAAGCCCTGCTGGAAAGTTTATTAATTTTCAGTGCAGTGTGAAGGCCTAAAAAGCCAGTCTTCATGCTGCCAATTATCTATGGGGCTGTTCAAGGAGAGGTCAGGCAAGAAGTGGTGATAAGTGGCTGGAGGTGTAGAATGTACATGGTCACCAATATGGGAAGCTGCAGGAGTTAGTTGCTCTTCAGCAGTCTGGTCCTAGAAATTCATGTTGTTGCTGCTAGCTTGTTATGCACACAATTTGATCTTCTTACTACTTATTATCTAGTTGTTCCAGCACAGTAGATCAGGAATAAATTCAGTGGCACTGAGTGACACAATTTCCAGGTTTTTATGCAGGATAAGGAGTAAAACTGGTTTAGCTTCGTGTAGAAGTGATGCAGGTCTCTGAGTACAAACTGTTGTCTGTAATTTGTCTAGCTTACTCTAAGAAACTCATGTCCCTTGTCATGGAAGTCACTGCCTTTCAGATAACTGTATGGTAAGTTCTTGAAAGATGCCAATAGGACTTCTCAGTCTTTTTCAGAGAATGACACCTCCTTTTCCACATGAGGGTGCTCAGTGTCCCCCACTTGTGTGGGAAACTTCTGTTCATTGGAAGAAACTGTCTGCAGAGCATTAAATCTGAGGCAAGATAATCTTTCTTCCATAAATTAAAAAATTAAACACAGAAGGTCTTATTTCATTTTCTCTGCACCACAGCTCTACTGAATACCGGGAAACAGAAACATTTTGATCCAGTTTTTTTGGTGTTATTTTCCAGTCTTTTAAGGATTTTTCTACTTTAAGTGGTAGGACAAATAAAGGAAGAAAGAGCAAAGCATCAATATCAGGGAAGTTCATAGTCCAGAGATTGAAAGGAAGTCTGGAGGATAGGCAATTAGTTGAAATAACTATATGTATGGAAGCAGGCCCAGAACTTGCCTCCTTCTCTAATGTGGGTGAACATTCTATCAAAGCTTAGATTCACAAATATATACTTCAAATATAAGTCCTTTGCATTTCTGGCTGCTTCTCATGAAGTTGTATGGAGATTAGGATCATCACAAACCTGCACAACTCAGCAATACTGTTTCAAAACAGTGCTGCTCAAGATGGATTATTACTGGCAGCAAACTTTACAGGGACTAACTCCAGTTCATAAACACCCGTGCCCTTCTCCTTTGCTGGGCAATCTGTGTCCCGCCTCGGATAGGAAAGTCCTGAAACATAGCTATAAGCTTCAAAACATCAGCTTTAACCCCACCTGACTTCTGAAGTTTTTCTGTTCTTTTCTATCCTCTGAGGGTTTCCTTTTGCTGTTCTGTATTTTATCCACTTCATTAAAGAAAGAAACCTTTCGTAATTGCTGAGTAAGTTAATGCGACCTATTTTGTCTGGTAGCAGGCTGAGTCAGGTGAATTGCTCTGAACTCCTCCAGCTCGTCTTTGCTTGGAGGTATGGCAGAAAAGATGTTAAGAGCTTTACCTTATAGTGTCTTGGAGTCTAGATGCCCTGATTCTCATAGACAGATGTCTACTCTGTTCCTGTAATCCTCTCTCTTTGATCCTTACTGCAGTCATGCCTGGTTTCTCTGTATTGTATTTTAAGCAGCCTGGGAGTTCTGAATATTACTGTTTGAAGCTCAATTAATCCATATAAATTGTGCAACTGTTGGTGAAGCAAAACAGGCAGATTTTCAGGAAATCATGTCAAGCTTGATCCCAAAGGCAGATTAAAAAAATCACTTCTGTGCAGGGACACTGAATTCACACTCACAACAAACATGGAGCCTATTTGTTCTCTCTAGTCGCATTCGCAGCCAGTGACATTTGAGAGTAACGAGTCTATGGCTTTAAATTCCTTATTGATGAGAATAAAGGCAAAGACAGATACATGTTTTGAAGACTGGGGGAAAGAGTCCAGGAAAATCCCAGCTTGACTTTAGATGGTTTCAATTTTGCCACCAAGAATGATTCCAGGTTCACCTTAAATGGCTCTCTGATCTATGAACTAAGCAGCTCTGTTTGGTACAGGGCAGCATGATGAACTGTGCATAGCATGAATGTGCAGTACGCACTTCAGTCTCAGTAGCGTGACAGAATCTTTCTGTAGCTTCAGAGTGAACAGGACAGAGACAGCAGGCTCCCTGTGCTGCTCTTTTCACAGCAAAATTAAAGCAAAGGATCGTGAAACATTATCTTCCTACAAAAAATATGTGCGTCATCTCTTCTTAATTGTTAGGCACCACGAGCCTTTGGGATACAGCATGTGTGCCTGTTTGTTCATTTGACAGAAGTACAGTCATGAGATAAAGGCCAAATACGTGTAATTGGTTTCAGCATTCAGAAGATGTTTACTAGGATCAGTATAATGCAAACACACTCATTCAAATACTTTCCATGCAACCCAAAGTGCAATGCAACATATTCAAAAGAAACTCTGTTTATTGGTTCGATTTCAAAGAAGAAAAAACAATATTAATATTGTGCTTCATACCTCACATAAAAGACATGAGTTGAAGTGTTCCTACTAACTGTACTAGGCTGAGGCTAAAGTTCCACCTTGGTAAACAGAAGGAAAATTTGATTTAGAAGCAGTAGTTTTCTGCCAAATTAAATAAGGGAGAAAAACTCAGATTCAAAGGAGCTCTGAGGATCCATTTTACATTAATGGGGCCTTTGTGCAGTATCAAATACTCCAATACAATCATCAGCTCTAATACTGAAGTCAACAGTAATAATTCACGTAATTTCAGAGCAAATCAATAGTATGTTGGAGCAGACTGTACTCCCTTCTGCTGCTCGCTCTTCTGCCACTCCTGTTCAGCTCTGTTGTGAGCTCCAAGTGTTGGTTACTTTAGAACTGAAGATTCAGTTCCATGGTGAGTTACATATTTCCCTAAATATATCCACCCATGAATATCTTCTCACAGTATAACTTTTAGAAACCCATTCATTTCCTGTTCTTACTGGTAGTATTTATTACTATTTTAATATCTAACCCTGGCAAAGGAAAATTTTGAAAATCAAAGTATCTTCTGGAGTGTATCACTAGATCATTATTTAGAAGACACTGGATTGTTTATTTCACATTGTTGTGAAAAGAAAATTGTAAGAACACCTCTCAGTTTGCTTTGGTTTATCCATCATTTTCTGTGTTTAGCAAGAATGTGGTAAGCTTTGGTATTGTCCAGTAATGGGAGGCAAAACTGCCTGGCACCAGAAAAGATAGAAACTATCAAATTAATGTTGCATCAGATTAGAGTCTTAAACTACGCTGATCAGAAGCAAGCTCTTGCTCTTCTTCAGTCTCTGATGTGTCATCAGTCATCTCTGTGATACTTTACTGTTGAAGAAAACATGATGTCAGTACTCTACTCTTGAAAAACATTGTGTATTTAAAAAAACCCCTCCATCTGTGGACTTCTCAACATTTTACTCATTTGCAGCTCATTTCCTGTGCTGACTCACATGGAAAAAATGTTATTTTCCACACATTCCAAGCATATAACATGCAATTAATATATTCCCATCTAAGTCAAATATAAGTAGTGTAGCAAAAATGTAAGCCACTTTGCTTTTAAAAATAGCTGACTTTAAAGTCAGTCTTTTAAAGCTGTGTTTTAAGGACATATAGCTTCTCATTTATAGCAACACCATTGTACGTTTCTTTGTGTTTCAAAGGTGTACTTAGCAGTTTCATTCCATGCTTAACCTTAACTCTGACACAGAATTTTGACCAGCCACCTGTTTTATTGACATACAGGTTGGGGTGTCTTTGCCTGGAAAGACATGCTGAAGGGCCACAAACTTTCAGAAAGACCAAATGAAACTGTGATCTGCAATGTTCAATAACAGTCAAAAGCAGGTCCTTCTGGACCATCTCATCACTGGCTTAGGTACCTGAGATATAGGCGTTCATCAATGGTCTCAGAGAAACTGAGTTTCTGGTTTGGTTGCAGGTTTTCCAGACCTTTGCAACTCTGGAGGTGAATAACTCAGTACCTGCCTTCTCAGGGAGTGAAGTAGATTCTAGTCAGAGAAACCTGTAGAAAACAGACAAGCATTCGGAGACATTCAAAACCCGCCTGGATACGTTCCTGTGTGATGTACTGTAGGTGAACCTGCTCCGGCAGGGGGGTTGGACTAGATGATCCTTCGAGGTCCCTTCCAACCCTAGAATTCTGTGATTCTGTGAAGCAAGCAAAAAGATAAAACCAATAATAACCCCCTAGCACAGTTTACTTCCAGTCTACTCATCAACAGTGCTTAAGCAGTGAAATTATGATACCCCTTCAGTATTGACTTACTCCTACCACCGTCTGTTCTGGTTTAGCCAGTCTTTCTGGAGTTTCAAACAACCAACAAAGTGCCATGAATAATGCTTTCTGGCCACATCTTTTATTTGCATCCTGTATTTTTTTATTTCACTGTGCTGCTGTGGCTACTGGAATTCTCAACCACTTTAGTCCCCAAAGCTATAATACAGCATCCTACATAAAGCTAGGCTCAAAGCTGACAAATTGACCCAGCATTTCAAATGAAGGAATGAAGGAAAGAGAGAGATATGGGTTGGAGCTATGGTTCCCCATTTTAATATTCACTACATCTGAACCTCTTCTCTTAGACTATCAGTAACTGTGACCGACAAATAATGGAAAAACTCCATAGTTTGAGGAAGTGTTTATATAACTGTAATTTATGTGTTTATTAAATATAGCAAAATTTCACAGGAACTATGGCACAGTGCTTTCTGCCTCCAGTCTGATCAGCTCCCTCATAAAGAATGTTCTTGACTTTTTTAAGCTTGCTGCCTCATTCCATTAAGTAGGCATTCTGGTTTGATCTGAGCCTGCCTTTATTCAGCATTTTCCAGGTAGACATGGATGTGATAAACAATCACAGGCTGATCAGCACTGCTTGGCAGCTAGACAAAGTAGAATTACTTCTGCGAAGCATGACTGTAACTGAAGCTGTGTTTCCAAGGCAGTTTGGAGGACTTCTTTAAAAAAAAAAAAAAAAAAAAAGCTATTTTATTTACTCAGGATTTTCTTGCAGGCTAAAGGAAAAAAATAATGTTATTCATGTTTACCCTGCCCTCCATTATTAAATGCCTAAAGTCCCTGTCTCTCCCTCCTCCTTCCCTCCAGTAAATCCACTCCTGGATTTAGGAGACAGGTTCTCACTCCAATTGATGCTAATTGGCTCTGAGCACCTACATCTTCTAGCACTAATGAGCATGGGTGTGAGTGAGAATTACTTCAATCCTCTCTGACCTGCTGCAAACAAAAACATTGTATTTTTAAACACAGGTACCAGAAAATTGATGCAAAATAATAAATTTAACATATATATTAACTTGAGATTGAACCTGGCTTCTCCTATGATTTCTTTCTTGAGTTAATAACTCTTCAGAAGCTTAGACCTTCCCACTTTTGAGAGGAGCCCCGTAAGAAGAACTAAACAAAAGCCTTCTGGAAATGTGAAGTTAAGTACTACATTAATCAAACTGTACTGTATACAGCTAACTGTTAGTTATAGACCAGTCAGGTACAGATAAAGTCATCTGGACTTTACAAAATTTCCAGAAAATGCAGTTTGTCTCTTAAAATACATAAAGTGGGAAAGAACAGATGAAAAGAGGTAGAAATATGTGTGGTATACATGGTATAGGTGTGCTTCATCAGTATGTCTCCTATTTTTAATAAGCATGACAAAACATATCTAATTCATACAGCCCCACATTTCTAAAGTAGCTACAGAGAGCCACACACATTAAATTAATATTTTTCTTTGGTAATAAAGAGTTAAACATACTTTAAAGCAAATATTGGAAAGCAAATATTTAGTATGTTTATGCTCTGGGAGGGCTTCCTCCTCTGAGATGAGGCAAGAATGTTATCAGTAAATTGGATAATCAGGAACTGCTTAGCTGAGAAAAGACGGTGGAAATATATTTTAAATTCTAATTTGTCCTTGAACAGTATCAAGCATGTTTCACATTTGTTACTAAATAATTTTCAAGATCACTGTAATTTGGGGAGAATTACTATTAATATGAAACTGCAGTTAATCCTTAGTGAAAAGAGACTTTACAAATGTTGACCAACATTTTCTGCCTAACCAGATGGAAAAAAAAAAGTTTCCAGTATGCCTATAATCAGTATTTTTTGACCAAAAACCACATTGAAATACACTAAACATCCTATTCAGTAGTGGCCGTTGCTCCTGAGATCAACTCTAGGGAAGAACATAATGGTAAGCTTGAGGTTTGTTAAAGACCTAAGGACGAAGCAGAAGATTTTTTTTTTTATGTCCTGCTATGGACTTTTCCTGAGCTCATATGGGACATTGGGTGTTTTCAGATAAGCAAATTAAATGCATCTTCTTTGAAGCTGACCTTCTAGTAAAAACACTATTTTTCTACTTAGAGTCTTTGTATACCAGAGTATCACTGTTACGTGGATAATTACATTGCCATGTAGTTGACAAAAATGTCATCTAGAAGGGAAATTATTAAGAACTTCCCCTTACTATGAGTTGCAGAAGCCACAAAATGAGGCAATTAGCAGAAATGGTTTTGCAAGAAAGAGAACATTGCCATAATGTAGAACAAAATGTCTGCCCCTGGTTGATTGTTGCTGTCCTTAATATAGAAGGATGTCCCAGAGAGCAATGATCCTTGTGGCTCATATGGAGCATCTCGTGCTCTTTTTGCTTTAGCAGTATGAATGCAACTAAATGCAAAATGCAACTTCAACAATTTTCTGCTCTAAATTGCCTAAATTTTAGTTTTCCAGGGATATATAATCTATAGCTTTTTTCCTCTTTGACATAAGTTTATCTTACATGCTGAAGGACAGTGTACATACACAGATCACCTCCCTGACTTCTAATTTTGAAGACATGCTCTGCAGCTGAAAATGTTTATTACATTGTAGTTTTCTTTCTAACATGCAGGTGGTGACCTTGAAAATCTTGAAGTATTTTGTTTTGGCCATTAGATTATTTTCTGCTTAATAGAAAGTTTGTAAGCAGGAGAGAAATTAAAAATAAAATAAAATAAAATAAAATAAAATAAAATAAATAAAAACAAACCACCCAAACATAAACAAATTAACAAATAAAAAACAAACAAACAAACAAAAAAGCAGAAAAAAAAGAAAGGTGGCTATGCCTTCCTTCCACTCTCCGCAACCATTTCACTTTCCCAATCAGGAGAGGAAATGGGATATGGGTGGTATAATTCTTGAGCCGGTGTGAACTGCAAAGTCACAGTAAGTCCCTGATTGGCTTCCTTGGTGATTACAAAAGAACGGCTATAGATGTAATGCACGTGAAGATCCCTCCAAATGAGGACTGAATGTATTGATGAAGGAAGTTGTATTTGCAGTGCTAGTAATGCCTGTTTTTCTAGCTGCATTTCTCAATAGTGTAGCAACCTTTCATATCTCCAGATCTGTGGCACGTGAAACTCTCCAGACAGGCTTTGTGCTGCCCCACATCTTTTTTTTGTGAAGCATGGGGATGGATTTTTAACATTGCTGATTGCTTATAGAGCTCCATCATCAATGGGCTTGGAATGAGAGGCTACTATGTGCAGCCTCATTTTGTTCTACCACTTTTTACTCTGTAAGGCCAGGCACAACATATTGGCATCATGAGGGGTTCATCTGCACAGCTGCAAGGTGAGATGTTGTCTATCTTGCAGTGTTTGTACAGCTAGCAAATACAGAGAGATTAAATCAAGGTGCTTGAACTGTTTTGCTAGATCTAGTCCGTCAATACAGCTGAGTTGAGCATGGGAGTTCATTTTCTATTAATAACCTCTGGGTAGGATAAACAGCCACTGGTATGACAAGTCTCAAGTGTCACCAGAAGGAGGAATGTAGGATGGTTTCTCTTGGAGAGCAGCAGATGAGCAATCTGCTCTGACGAGCAGTTGTTTTCCATAACAAGTTGATGACATGCTCTGACAGACTGAACTGCTTAGTGGTGTTCTCTAAGGGCAACAAACACTTGGCCAAGGTTCTTGAGCAACCTCTGGCACTGATGCCTATGACTTCCTCATCTCCATGATCTTACCCCATTTTCCAGATCTCCCCAGGCCACAGTCTTCACCTTCTTCTTACTGGGCCTCCTTCTTCTTTCCAAGACCACTTCCTTTCAGGAATACCATCTCTTAGCTCCAGCTCTTCTTTCTGGAAGGCAAGCTGCCACTTCCTCCAATCTAAATAGTGTATGTACATAAGAATAACACATGATCAGTCTCTTAACTAGTGGTTCAGTCTCCTGTCTCTTTATTAGTCGGAGGATTTGGGATGCATCACTTCTGTTTAGTCAAAATACTATCAATATCAAGCAGCCAATAGTGGTTACAGCTAGCAAACAGCAAGCTTCTTTCTGAGAGTTCAAGTTCAGTTTTGGACATTCACTCATTCACGTACACACAGTTATCTGCTGCCTGTTTGTGTTCAAAATTTCAGCTATTTTTTGTCTATGACAGCTTCTAAATCTAAATATGTGTATTGACCCAGCTCTCTGTTAATGAGATCCAGCTATGTGCCAGTGCCTTCTGACACACTGATCTGCTTTTTTTCCCTACCCCTCATTCCCCCCAATCATGCCTTCTCTGCCTTCCCATCGACAGCTCCTCTTGAACTGGTTATCTGATGGATTTGGCTAGACTTTTGTTTTAGGCTGTATCGTTGTACAGACCAAACAGCTGTAGCTACCAAGCCTGTTGTTACCCCTGTGGATCTCCTTATCTCTAATAGTGGTAACACAATCACAGTCAATATTTTAATTAAGGTTTTTGGACAACAAACCACATAGTCTAGCTGGTGCAAGTCACATGTGTAGATGAGAAAAGCTATAGCTTGAGTTATCTTGGCTTGTTCCTACTTGAATCCAGGGTGAATTCAGATAATGCAAATTCTTTTGAACCACGGGCAGTTTAGGAGTGATGCATTGAATTATTCTGGTTGATAGACAAAATCTTAGAAAGCAGACTTTTTTTTATTTTTGGTTTGATGATTTAAATATTTAGAAATCAAGTAAAATTTCAGCTTAATGTCCATATTTTTTCACTCCCCAGACTGACTTGCAGGCAGGTAATACACTTTTTGCATTGCTGAGGTGCAGAAACTTCTGTACAATCATTTGACAGTTTTCTTATTCATTTAAACAATAACTAATCCCACATGGAAGTGTACTTGTCAGTGTGCTTTAGGCCAGCATTGCTATGTGTCAAGTACAAAATTCCCTCAGGTTGCAACAGTGAGGGCTGAGATTACCCTTTTGAGCAGATGACAGTAGTAAATGAAAGTGGTTTTCTGCCCAACTTGTGTGATTCCACTGAAATCAGTAACTTTTCTGGAAAAAAAGAAATCTAAAAAAACTTGCATTTGGGTTGAAAGGTTTCATTTGAATGTTTTTCCACATTTACCATTTTATTTTTTGTTTTCAAAACTGTTGTGGAAAAGAAACTGAAACATTTTGCTATAAAATGTGATTGCAAAATTCCATAAAGAAGCAACACATTGTGACTACCTGTAAAAATAACTTCATGGAAAACTGATCCCACCAAACTGGTATGACTGCCCATTTACTTGTGGTGGTGTCCTGAATCATCTCTAGTCTGAGTAAATCATGCTGTCACTTACACCTGTAGCTTCTGCTGAAGTCCTCCTCATCTATGTGTGATCCACAGGAAGAAATGGCTTTCAAGCAGAACCCTCTGTGTTGCCAGTTTCTGACCATGCACTAGATTGTAGGTGGAGACACATCTTCTGTTGCTCCACTTTTCACCTCCATCACTAGCTATTGTGAAATAGAATCATAGAATCATTAAGGTTGAAAGAAACCTTCAAGATCATCCAGTCCAACTGCCTGCCTACATCACCACTAACCCATATCACCCAGCGCCACATCCAGACACATCTTGAACACCTCCAGGTATGGTCACTTCACGACCTCCCTGGTCAACCCATTCCAATACCCAATCACCCTTACAGTGAAAAAGTTTTTCCTAATGTCCAATCTAAATCTCCCCTGCAAGAGAGGAATAGAGAGGAATCGTGGCCAGGGTGAGTCATGTGTCAGCACTTGATGTGCAAGGCCCATTGCTGCAGGTTCTGGCAGTCAGTCTGTGCTAACAAAGACCAGAAACAACGCTGAGAGGGTGCATTGCTGTGGGAGCATTTTTGCTACAGGAGGAACAGGAGCCAAAAACCTCAGTAAGTTTAAAACAGCAGAAGACCAGAGAGCAACTGGCTATTTACATATCAGGCTTTTTTTTAACTAAACCTTTTACAGACCTAATTGATTGTCCTAATGTTCTGGCACATAGCAGCCTCTCATTTCAAGCCTATTGCTGATGGAGCTCTGTAAGCAACACGCAATGTTAAAAATCCATTAGCACAGCAGAGACAATATTAAATCTCTTTGCTGAGAGCAGACTCTTCTTTTCTTCTGTAACTCTTTTCCCACATTTTCAGTAAGCCCAGAACCCTACTCTTCATTTCCTAGCATAGTTTTTGTTCAAATATTGTTTTTCTGTTTTCCAGCTCCCCTGTAATGGTACAAGGCCTTTGAAAGATCAAGGTTTCAGCACATATAAGTGGCCTTACATAATTCAACTGCTTTTTCAAAGCGTCTCAAAATACAAAAGAAAAGTTGTAACTGGATGGCTTTTCATTTCAACACATGTAAGAACACAGGCACAAATAACTTGAGCCTGCCAACATGGAGATCTTTTTCGAAATCTGACTTACATAATTTTCATCTGAAGAAATGTTATTGAACACATTATGTTTACTGATATTACTGAGACCAAGACCAACCAGTGATCTCTGCTTGCCCTCTTTGGGACACCACACCAAGTTTAATTTCTCGATCTTCCCTTGTCCTGTTCAGCTCTGGTACCATCATCATCTCTGGAACAGTTCAGCACCAAATCCCATAGGCAAATCTATGCCTATCTTCTTTGGGCTATTTCCTTCTCAGCAAAGCAACCCAGTGCAAAGGTCTCCAAGTGCAGGCTCAGCATTCTAGAAAATTTCATAGAAAATTGTCTAGAAAAGTCAGTATTGAGACATCAGTGTCAATTTGTTTAGAGCAAAGGATGTTAAATATGTGTTTGGTTTTTAGAGGCCTGAGACTTTTTCTTTTGATAATAGTTATCTCTTAGTTTATTTATCATGGTGTTCCAGCATCTTAATTAACATTTAGATGATCAAAAACCTGAGATGATATTTTAAGGACTATGGAGGTGGATATTTCCTTTCAGGGACAGACATTTATAGCAAAGCTGCTGAATATGTGAAAAGTGCATTGCAAAAAATCTCTTGTGGCCAAATTTTTCTGCACAGGGCAATGATTTTCATCCTTTTCTTATCAGCAGACATCGAGAATGAGAATCACTTTTGCACCAAAAGACAGGAAAGGCCTAATTGCATTTTAAGTCTTGTTGTTCCTGAACCACAAAATAAGACAACAGTACTAGAAGTTCTTTGTCAAGGAGTTACAGAGTTGATTTGCAAGAGGAATAAAGGTGTTTCCTCTTGCTGATAGGTATGATTTAAATCCATAAAGTTAGGAAGGACTTTATTTTAACAGAGGTATTTTTCTTCTCTGTAACAGCCTTGGAGAAAAACCTGCCTATTAATGCCTCAGTTTTTTCTCAGTGTGTTGTTTCTAAAGAAAACTGTGTCACTAGGAAGTCAGTTCTAATTTTATGCACTGTTTTATAGCCTGCCTACATACAAGGAAACTTCTCTTGCCATTTCAACATTGGATATTGTTATAAGGAAATTGGATGGGGTAGGCAATCAAACAGACCCACACCTCTCAGTGACATATAATCTAAAATTTATTAATTTGGCAGAACAGGTACCATGATTGGATACCAAGTCCTATTCTACAGAATATAAATATACAACTCCCAGCTTCTCCCCACAGCCCGTTTGGTTTAGACTGGCACAAGGTGGACTCAGGGGAATGGGACACTCCAGTCAGTCAAGGTGTCAGGTCCAGACTCAGCAGCTTGGTCCCAAATGGAGGGGTTCCTCCTCTAGCTCCCACATGTTATTGGATGTCCCTGTACAGTGTACTCCCATCCCAAGGAGCTACTGATTTAATCTATCCCCAACTCTGCACATTCTGAACTGGCAGATTTAACTGGCAAAAAAAAAAAATAAATCAAAAGAAACCCCACAACATAAAAAATAAAAAATCCTTACTAAAGAATAAAACCTTTGAAGCCAATCCCATGCTGCCATTATTAATGAAAAATTGCCTAAATAAGATTTTTGCCTAGTTTTCTATGTGTTTTTAACTTTTTCATCCTACACATCTGTTATTCATGCATGAAATGACTTTGTCACAGTGTCACAGAGTGTAGATTATCTAGTCAGGTCAAGAGAGAAGGTTATCCATAAACTGCAATTTCAACTCCTTAAAAAAAGAAAATTAATCCTTTTGAATCATCAAAATGACAATAGCAAAAGCTGCCATAATACATTTATCTGTGGTCCAGTTAGGAACAATACACAACAGACCACAAAATTATTATGTCCTTTTTTTATTACTTTTTTGCAGTTGCCTTTCAGTCCTATATTTAGCAGTGAAAAGTACAATGGGAGGATTGCTAATAGGACTGTTAATTTCATGTGAGGTGAATATTTGTGTATCAGTCAACGCACCTGGGAACTGTGCATCCATCAACTTGAGTTATCAGTCAGACATCAGATGGCAATGACTTCCAGCAGTTGGCCATCTATGGTGACTGGGGAAGTCTGGGTTCAGGCTCAGATCTATAGCTTGCCTGATGATGAGCTGAGGATTTACACTTCTGTCCTCTCCATGATGTCAGCTGGGGCAGACAATGGAGTCCCAGCATCAGTTGAGAAAAGGAAGCAGGAGAGTGCAAGGTATTAGGGCAATTCCTAGGGTGACAGAAAGTACCTGAAGAGGCTGAAGACCAAGGAAGGGTGAGCAAAGGGATGCCCAACTCAATGATTTGGGTCGAATTAGGCTCAAGATTTAAACGTGTGGATGTCCTGCGCAGAAAATGCCATTCTCTGATCTGCCCAGTGCTCTCGACTGTGGCAGAGCAGTGGAAGGAGGAGGGCAAGCGCTTTTCCAGCAGCAGCCAGCTGCGGAGGCAGGAAGTAGCCATAGTGGAATTTTTTTAAAAATAGTCTGTCTTTCAGTATCAGAGCTTTTACGCAAACACAATTAATTAGAAATGAAGAGGGGGGTGGGACAGGAGGTTGTGCAAAATCTTAGAGATGACTACAGGGGCACCAGTGCCATTTCAGGGACTTTTCTTTCTCCTTCTAAGGTGATATCCGAAACCACTCACTGCTACAATACTGGCCCAGCTTGCTTAAAATTCTCCATTTCCCATAAATTCTGGAATGGAGACAGCTTTCCGGTGACAATTGCAAATGCACTTGGGGAGAAAGGGGCAAGGCACTCATTATTTTTATCAGCCTCCCACAGCAGAAGTTGAAGTTCTATGGAAAATATGTGATTTCAAATGTATTTATTTATGAACATTTAAATCAAAACAATTTCTGATAGGCATGTTCCTCTCAGCTGGAACTATAAAAAACAGTGATTGGGTCATAGCTTGATTAGCTGGAGGTGACAGTCTCTCTGTGTCTCTTTCCCTTCTTCTTTCTCTCTTTTATAGACCTGAATCTCTTTATTCTTTCCTCATTTTGTATTTTTTTTCACTTTAGCACAAGTGCCTAATATAGTTATCTTTACACTGTCAGCATAACGTCATGTTGTTACCAAAATTTGTAGTTTTGTTTCAAATTCTTCAGGCTGTAGGGCTCATTCTCCCTCTCTAGCTATTAATCTTCTGTTAAGTCTTGAAACAACAGACAAAAAGCATCAGCCAACGGTGCTGTGGTCATAGCTGGGCTGGCTAAGAGAATGATAAAGGTTCCCTTTGCATGTGTGTGACAAACATAATTCTCATTTACATGCCTTAGGATAAATGTCACTTTCCCAAAATGTAGGGTAGTTACTAAATTACTTTTATAGAAGAGAAAGACATAAAGACTTGGAATCAAATTCTGCCCTGTCTCTCTCTGCCTCCAAATCTTTCCATTCACCTATATTGAAGTGTTCTCTTTCTATTTAGACTTTCTCCAGAAAAGACTTAGGTTTACAAAAGTTATGAAGTGTACCCTTTTGGTAGTAGGGTCAGATTGTCAGAACAGTTTAAGATTCAATTTTCCATGGCTGTTCTGGAAAACCTAGCCACTGGCTTAGATATTCAAATGGGAGCTGACCCAGTTATAGAGTATTTCTAGCAAGGCGTTATTAAACATGACCTGCTTCTTAAAACAATGCTTCCTTCCAGTGCCAGGTGTCTGGATGCATTAGTTGGTATCTGAAGAAAGTGACTGTGGCAGAATCTCATTTGTAAGTTTATTTAAGAGGTACTCAGGTATCCTGACATGAAACTTCCTCATTTGCTTCCAGTGAAACACTGTTTCTTTTGTCAGTTTTGGCTTTTTCATTTGCGAAAGGAATACCAGCATTTACAGACTGTGAGATAATTAATAGATACATTAATACATAGGATACAAAGGACATACGTGCAGATGTACATGTGAGTGTTTTTTCCTATATGAATTTCATAATTACATTGACAGTTATGTTTATGAGCACTACAAGTCAGCTAAACTTGTCCAGTACTTTTCACTCTAAACCCCCAGTTTCAGCAGCTTCCAATTTTTACAACTTAAATGCCAGTATCTGGGCCAAATGATGCTGTACTAGTGACATCTCAGGGAGTTTTACACACTCATCCCTCAAATGGGAACCATCCCATCCAAGTTTTGGCAAACATGCTCATATTGCAAGGCATAAAGAGACAAAGAGAGTCACCCCATGGGAAAGCCCATGAGACTATTAATTACCTTATATTTGGAATTAAGCCAATATGGTACTCAAGAGATGATGCTTAAGGACACACATTGACTAATGAAAGTAAAAAAAGACATATTTAATAGAACTACCCATTCATTGAACACTGTCCACCCTGTTCAGTGAATGAAGTAGTGTGCCTTGATTAAAAATAGTGACGATCACATCCTTCACCAAAAAGTGACTGAGCAGAACCTTTGTTCTGGCATGCTCAGCATATAACAATCTGATTAAGTAACCTTTGTAAGGGTCCTTGAATAAGAGAGTGGGAGGGATGATTGTTTTTTTGAAGGTAATAACAGAGAATTCACCAAAGCTGTTAGTTTACTCCCTCTTTGAATGAAAATCAGAGGAAAAAGTAGTTAGTGTACTCCAAGTTTAGCTTAATTGCTAAGCCTTTAGTTCCTCTGTTTCCAATCCACCACAAATTGAAATGACTACAGGTGGGCTAAGACATTGCAGTGAGTACTTTATACCAGTAGCTTCCAGCTGTGCTTTAAGGTTGGCATAGGGGAATATATGTTAATGGGAATAAATGGTAGGCTGCAATCAGACTGTCAGCTGTTTAGAGGGGCAGGAAGCAAACAGGAGAGTGATGGCCAAGGTTGCAGGTCAGCAGAGTATGTTCAGCAGAAGTCCTCCAAGAGGACATTTTAGTATCCCAGACTTCACTACTTCTGCAAGAACACTGCCCCTTCCAGATACTGCTGCAGCCATCTCAAATGTGAACTCTGTCCTTATTCTTCCTCTTCTTCATACTTCAGTCTACAGAAAGATTAACCCAGAGGGAATGACCACACCACAGAGAGGCTTTCAACTTCAAACAAGCCCAGTGCCATATGGCAGATAAGTGAAATGACACATACTCCCCTCAGACTTTTAGTGGTGATGTAGGTGGGCAGTTGGACTGGATGATCTGTAAGGTCTCTTCCGACCTCAATGATTCTATGATGATTCTACTCAAATAATCTGCCCTTTTGAATCATCATCATAATTTTTCACTTCTAGTCATTAATGTCACATTTTCTACTATTTAATGTACGTTCAGACCAAATTTCTGGCATTCTCATGCTCTCTGGGGGAATTTGTTACAGTAATGTTTCAACTCATTGACATATCCAGTGCCACTACTTTAGGCATAATGAAATACCTCTCCAATACCAGCATGACTGTAGGACTCTCAATGTACTCACTCAGCTCTACATAACTTGTTTGCAAGATCTGTGTTCTGCCTCCTTTTTTCCCTGTTTCAAACTACCAGGATGCCTTGCAAAACCAGCCCCATTCAGGCAACTGCAAAGGCAACAAGCTTACTTACATAGCAGGCCAAAAACTGATGCAATGGGTCAGCCCCCGGTCTTGTTTACCCCTGTACCAAATGTGGATCTGTTCTGCATAATGTGAGCTGTGGCTGTGTCTCAGTTCTGAATCTCAGGAACTTTTGGGTCATATACATTGCCAATATGTAGTTGTCTAACCTCTGGCATGCAGTTTTGAAATAGCTTAGCCATAATTCTCAGAGGTTTGATTTGGTGTGAAATCAGAAACTGAAGAAGAAAGAATTATCTTAGGGAAAAAAAGAAAATGTGTCTAGTAGAAATGCCATTCTCAGAGCTTGAGATATGGTAGTTAAGTGCAAATACAGAATAAATGCTTCTTCTTTAAGCCCTCGGTGGGAGGCAGGGAGGTGCATGCAAATTATTTCCAAGCTGCCTAGTCCCACAGTAAACCAAGTAGTTAGAAATGACAATGAATTAAAGATTGAAGCTTTTGGGAGTTATAAGGAATGTCATTTTGATTTACAAAGACTTCTTGTAGATTCAAGCTACTGAAATACTTTTCCCCTCTTTGAACCCACTACTTACCTACCCACAAGTAACAAATGTTGTTCAGCAATAGAAATATGGTGTTGCTCTTTTATAATTTGTCTTGCTCATTTGCACATAACCACAGATTTCTGAAGAAGTTGGTTTTTAATATATGAAAGTAACACAGATATTTTGCAGTCATTTTGCATGTCATTTGGATACGCTGTTATATTGACAAACGTGTATCTGCTGCAATCACACAATTATAACATTGGTAAGGACCAGTTCAGCTAAATCTCAGGAGTAACTTGGTAAATCAGGCAGGAGTTATGCCAGTACAGACAAGCGTGAGAGGAGAATTAGAGCCAGTGTAAGCAGTGATGCTAAATATGTGTTGTATAGGAAAGTATGATGTAATTTTCCTTTTTTTCATTCTACTCTATAAATACAATTTTAAAATGTGGAGGAAGTCCTGTTTTCTCACTGTCTCTGTTGTTGACCATCAGGAAGAGTAATTCAGCATTTCATCATCAGTAATAAAAGCACAAAGCTGCAGAAGTCAATATTGACATGTTATTGAAAAGACTGACATGTTATTGAAAAGAAACTATAAGTGAAAAAATCCTCACAGCACAGTAACCCAAGTGCAGTCATACAGAAAACAAACAAACAAACAAACAAATAAAAAACAACACAGGGATGTGTTCTAGTAAATCCTGCATTTACCAGGAAAAAAAACCTGGGAATGAGGCTAGATGTCTGCACATGCCCAAGAAGTGTGGCACCATACATCAGCTCAGCTGAGAGGAGACGGGCAGGCAACAAGCAGGGAGCAGGTGCTGACCCCACTCCTTGGGGTGCAGCTCACACTTAACCCCATTTACTCCCCATCTCTCCAGCAGTCTCAGCGGGCAAGCAGAGAGAATGTTGGTTCCCTGTCCTACAAGAAACACACAAGTGAAATATCTGAGCCTGGCTCACTGCGGTCATCCCCAGCTACTCCAGCCTGCCTCTATCTGGCTTGAAAGTGGTCACTTCAGGGGCCTCCTTCCCCTGAAAGCAGTCCTGTCAAGGCTTGGATTTTGCCACCAATTTGATGAGCCCTTCTCTGAAGTGCTTATTTCAGACGTAGCATTTCACTGAGTGAAGTCAACAACATGTACATGGCATTATAAAATAACTAAGAGCTACATGAGTACTTTCAGATGCAGGATCCTTCTGACTAATATTCCTATCATGTCTGACTAATGAGAGCTGGTTAAAATGTCAAGAGTTTTTGGTTTGTTTTTTTTTTTTACTACCTTGTTTCTTACTCACTCTCACAGTAGATGATAATGAAATAACATGTTGTTTACTCCTTCCATTTATACAGTCCTATGGGGATAAAAGAGTTGCTGCAGCTTAGGAAGTCTCATGGGTGTATGAATGAGTGACTGTTCTTGCTTGGAAACAAACAGACTTGGCTCTGTCATTTGAGAGTACGTCCACACTGAAGATAATGCAGAACTACAGTTGCCCAAGTGGGAGAAGTCTGTTTCTGTAAGGCAAAATTTCTCCCGAAGCTCCCCTACCTACAGCGCTGAACTTTTCCACTACCAGCAAAGGAGGGCAAGGTCAGAGCCATGGCACCCTCACTGACCCACTCAGGGACAGGCAAGGAGCCCTGCCTGTACCCTCTGAGCACTGGCCCAGGGAGGTGAGAGCAAGCAGTTTCTGGGCACATGGGCAATGGTAAGGGAGTTGGCTTAGCCCTCTCGCACACTGCTGGAGCTAACTCTCACCTACAAAACCTGACCCTCCAATGATGACTTGGCTCCCCAGGGTAGCTCCAGAGCCTGGTGTTCCTTCAGTAGCTCCCTCAGCCATGAACAGCACTCATGCCCAAGCTCTTTCTAAATAGCAGAGGGATTTTGCTTGATGTTCATAAGGCAGAGGCAGCACTGATAAGACTATCATACAACAGAGCATAATGCAATCTATATCTAGCAAAGAGCCTGGGGGAGAAATGTCTAAAATGGAGAGGCTGTAACAAAAAATGCTCTTATAAACTTATATAAAAAAAGTAGGCAAGGCAAAGAACGCTGTCAATAACGCTGTCTACTGCAACTAACCTCTCCATCAGTTCTTTCAGGTCATTGATTAAATGCATGGAAACTATTGATTTTGTGTAATTAAATCATTTCTGTGCATTTCACAGGGACAAATGCTAAGCACGGACTACGCTGTAAGGCTTGTAAGATGAGCATCCACCACAAGTGTGCAGACAGTATTGGACAACAGCGTTGCATGGGCAAGCTGGTAAGTGAGCAGCCCAGGGCAGCAAGTGCAGTGGGAGGCACCAGCTTGTTCTGGAGCCACTTGCTTTGTGTGCCTGACTCCCTGGCTGGCATTTAGCTGGTGTATTAGCAGAACTGACACCAGATCACTTTCCTGAGGTGGGAAAAGTGAAGCCAATTTGTGGTCTATTACTGGTTTGGGCAATTGTTACTACTCAGAAACCTGAACAAGAATGAAACACAAATCTGGTCTGCTTTCTGGATGTGAAAATAGTTACATAATCCAAATTTAAGTAAATATCAGAATTAATTCCCTTGATTTAAACTGTGCTTGCTATAGTGTAAATCTCTCAAGGAACACTATAAATTAGTCAAAATATTTCAGTGGAGTTTAACAAATGAAAAATACTTCAAATTATGTTTTATTGTTTTTTCCACTGTTAAGGCTTGATGAAAAACCATAATTCATTTTCAAAATAAAACCAAAGCATATTTCACAGTGAGACATCACAGAGTTTGAATCAATCTCTCAGTAGGAGTGACTGAAAGGAGACCTGCTCCTGTATAGACACAGCACTTTAGTGCCTGGGTCACCTTTTGAGCAACAAATTCTCATTATTGGTTACTTCTGGGAAAGAAATTGGAAAAATGAACATTTGGAATATGAAAACTGAATACATATATTTATGTTTCAGATGTTCTCAGATTTGTTGCAACCTGAAGACACCTGAGACAGATACAAGCTAAAACCAAGAGCCTTACTGTGTTAAATGATGAAATACATCAAGTATTGACTTCAAAAGGGCTAGAAAACCCACCTCTCCCTGGAAAGGTCACTTCTCTCCAAGAGTAGTCAGTGAATGTTACTGTTGTCTATACACCTGCGACAGATCTTTCTGCATTTAAACCGTAGTTGTAGCCCTACTGTGAGGCATCCTGGTATAGGAAGTTGGTCTGTGAAGAGCTGAATGACCTCGCTACAAGCCTTGGACAAGCCAAGTATTAAATCACGTGAATGGTTTCATGCATTTCTTGATTCCAGCCTCAGCTCTTGTGGTTACTAGTTTACAAAAGCAGAAAAGTAGAGGCCAAACTTAAAGCAGAAAGTCATCCAGCAAAGTCATGGGAGTTTTCTGAGGTCATGTTGTATCTGAATCTGTTTTGTTTTGGGGCAAACTGAGGCTGGGGAATCTGGAATTTATTCCTCTAAGAATCCAAATTTATCAATCCCCTCATTCCTTCTGAATCCATACTGCATCATTTTGTGATGTATACTGAACACAGGATATGGAAAATATGCACATCCCCATGAGGCTTTTCTACTTCTTACTGTGACTGGAAGTTCTCACAACCCATAAAGATTAGAAATCTGAGAGACCGTTTGTGAATCTCCAGTGCTTTGAAGGGCATTTCCAAAGTCTTAAGTCTTAGCACATTCATTTTGGGTACCTATCTGGTGAGAACCTGGGGAGTTTTTTGACCTTAGAAGACAAAAAAAAGCAGTGGAAGATGCAGTCAGTTAGCAGCAATCCTTAGAAAAACCTATAGGAAGGCTCTAAATTCCTTGGGTTTCACAACAGCGTACGTGGGAACATGAGGATTTGGAGTTAGTGTAGGGAAGAATAGTCGCATATTTAGCAAATGCAAAACAATGCAAATTCACATTGCATAAGGAGAAAGGGAGAGGGAAACTTTCCAGAACCTCTAATGACTCAGCATTTCTACTGCAATTAATTAGTGCTGCTTTTGGGTAAGACAAAAGAAGAAGGGGGGCGCTGAAAATGAGTCCCTCCTCCTTCCACATAAATACAGGAAACTGGGTTTTTTTCCAGGAGAAAAATCAAATAAATCCCTGAACTATAAACCCCAGAGTGACTCAACAACTGGAGGCAAATTTCCAGTCTCGCCACACTGCTATTCCACTAGCCAAAGAGCTGAGGTTATTTCTACTATGTCAGTCATGGCAACAATGCACTTCATTTGGTTTTGCTTTCTCTCCCTCCAGCCAAAGGGATTTCGACGGTACTACAGCTCACCACTACTCATTCACGAACAGTTTGGCTGCATCAAAGAAGTGATGCCTATTGGTAGGTTTTGATTGCTTTTCCGTTCAATCTCCTTTTGGCAGTGCTCTGCAGCAGCAGCGGCAGACTCCAGCCGTGGTATTTACCCTCAGCAGCCTTCCAGCTCCTTTCAGTGACTGGATGTCCTTCTGCCATCTCAGGAAAGGACCACTTCAAAGATACAGAGCTGGAAGAGGAGAGGGTGTGTTTATTGTGTGTTTCACTCAAAATCCCATACATATAATTTCTTAGTAATGACCCTGTTTATAGTAATGAGTACCTGAGCTCAAGGTAGGAACTTTAGAGGAAGGAAATGCTGGAATATTGAGGTGAAGGTCTGAGCTGGGAAGAACCAGATAAAAGACAACACAAGCAGGAGACATTCAAACCACTGGTCTGGCTTTTGAGGAACTTTGCTAGGTTCCTGTCCTTTTTCACACACACTTCTTACTTTCCTTGTATTTTTCCTTATTGTCCATGTCTACACATTGTCCAAATATTTAAAAGATGAGATTTGGCTCACTGTAATACCAAATTCCTGAAAAGAAACATTTTGAAATGGAAAAGGTGAGTTGATTCTGGAAAATATTTCTCCCCAACATTATTCTGACCGGGCAAGCCTGGCAGTACAAAAAATGAAAGCCAAAACTAGGCAGTCAGTTTAAAATGCCTTGTCTAAGGACATTTACTTTGTTGTTTTCAGCAGTTTAAAAAAAAAAAAAGTTAATTACGTGGAATTCATCTGAGTTTCTCTTTCCAAAAATCATCCATCATCTTTGTCAGAAATAACAGAAACATTTTGAACAATCTCTGGCTAAAAATGAGATGTGCTTTGCTCTCATTAAAATTCAAAATCCCATGTATTTTCTCAGTACTTTGGCCAAACTTTCCTTCCTTCTACAGTGCTAAAAATGTACTGTATTCTGTGTGTCTACTGCCTTGTACCACAAGGGAGGCTGAGGTCTAACAGCAGCGTGTAGAAGAGGATTTGAACCAGATTTGCTCATGCAAATTGGAGACATCTATTTCTCTACCATGGGAGTTGACTTTGGCTACAGCTATGGGGGAGAGTGGGAGTAAGAATTGAATGGAAATACACCAGTGGGGGTAGTGGCCTTTCTGGCTACCCCTATGCTGAGCTGAGCAACCTGGAGCATATTCCCAGCAGCAGGTACCTGCTCACATTTGTTTCCAGACCACATACAGCCCCACAGTGGGGATGTGAGTACGTTGCATGGAAGATCCAGGCCATCTTGTTTATCCAAATTAGCCAAATAGTGGCATTGTGAGGGTAGATATATAAAGGTGATGGCCAACCCGTACCACTAGGATGTTCAGGTATGATGCAGGGTTTTTCCCTTCAAGCAGCTACTGTTGATAGCAGTCCAAGAGGTCAGTGGGAGGAGCAGGCAGCAAACATGGACCTCCTGGTTCAAAAAGTACCTTCTGGTACTTTGTCTTCCTTACCAAAGTGTAGGAAACATCAGTGATGATTAGGGAAGGAGGATGGCAGGTGAGGAAAAGCAAGGCAGTGGCAGGGACCTGAACAGCCTGTATGAGGGGAGGATGATCTTTATGGCAGCAGAGAGGCAGCAAAAAATTGCTAGAAAAAGCCAATTCCACTAAGTTAATCAAACACTTTTTATTGGGATAGTCTCTCAATTTGTGTCTCTAAGCATGCATCCCAATACGTTGGTAGAGACAGATGTTTCTCCAAGTGGAACAGAAACATGACCAGAAATATCTTCAAAGGATTGATGCGTGTTTTGCTCCTTCTGTTGCAGCCTGTGGAAATAAGGTCGACCCTGTGTATGAAACTCTCCGCTTTGGGACTTCCCTAGCTCAGAAAACCAAAAAGGGCAGTTCTGGAAGTGGGTCTGACTCTCCCAACAGAAACTCTGTAAGTATCCCACATCTTTCTTCCATTTTCTTAGTGTAAAAGCAACAAATCTTCATTCACAGGAGTTTGTATCAGAGTTCACAAAACTTGTATTTCAAACTGTAAAAAAAAGATCATCTCGCTCCTGGCTTCCAAAATGATACCAGAAAACAAATCATTTTTTCAAACTTGGATTTTAAGAATCTTTTAGATAACTCTTGAGAAAAAGAGAAAAATACAAATTAAATTAATTATCTTCTTTTGTCAGATTGGAAGAGGAAATAATATTCTTTTGATTTTGCATATCTGTGTAGAAGTGGAACAGAGATATTTAACTGTCAGGATGGAATAGGTGCATCCTGCCTGATGGTGGTGGTGGGCATTTACCCTTCATACAAGTGATAGCGATGGATCGAAGTCCTCAAATCCTAGATTTAAAAGTACAAGTTCCACAGTAGAATACCAGCCAAAATTAAGCCACGGTTACTGTCAGAAGGCAATGAACTGGCACCTCCACCTCTGCCCAGTGCAGGCTCAGGAGGGAGGCATCACAGATTTGGGCACCTTAGAAAATCAGACCTACATTATCTGACAATCTCTCCTGCACTCACCTCAGAGTAAAAATCACCAGGCAGACACATGGTGAGACTTGTTCTTCAGACGTAAGAGCAATAACTTAAATGTTTAATTTATAGTTGTGCTAGAATCTATTTATGTTTGGTACAGCATTTCCCTGGCACTTAAATGTATGCTCACTCGCATGGCTGAATTGTAACCTCGGGTGGTATAGGTGGCCTCTAAACTGTGTCAGATGGGAAAGAAGACAGGCAAATTTAAACAGAACTAAGTGAAAATTGCAAGGGAGTTATTGAAGGACATGTCCTTTATCCAACCTTGTTTATGCCTTAAAAGGACTTTGGTAATTTCCATTCTCTTTTAAAACCCAAAGTGACTCTACCACCTGTCGCATTGTGATTACAGTTCTTTCTTTCAATTATTTAATTTACTTTGAAGCAGAAGTTCTACAAATGTAATTATTGCTTTCTAAATCAATAAAGCATTATGTTGAATTATGAATGACAACTCAAGCGTAGAAATCACGAATGCTGTGTCAGCTTGCCCTAGGGAGCTGATCATAACTAGGTAGGGTGTGGGTGTAGAATGAGGAACACGAGTTCATTATGGCAATTTCTCCAGGGTATTGAGACTGAGAGAGAATATAACGTGTCAGCATACAGAAAATAGAAAATGTTAGAGAATAAACAGAGATGTGAAACCATAACTTCTGCCAGTGCAAGCCTGTGGATTGAAATAAGGATAAAACCCAGGTGCAGGCACAGCCTTAATCCAAATGATGGGGCCATGGAGCTTTACAATTGTGATGTGTGACTCAAGAGCAGGCAGTGACCAGTGGCCAGAGCAGGGACGTGACACAGAGCCCAGATAAAGATGCACTGGAGTATGTGAGCTCACACCACATGTGCAGCTAATAACACACAGGGACTAAGATCTTTCCACAGTGGTCCTCACTTCTGTGCTGCTCAGTTCCTCTCAAAGCAGAAGCAGCAATGCAGCTGTGAGGCTCCCAGCAACACTGGGAATTTGCAGCAGAGCTGTTCCCTAGCCCTGGGAGCTGGAGAGTTCTTCAAGGTTCTGTCATGTCACCAAACCAGGGTCACCTGGGGCATGGTGACACCTGGATCCTACTTCATATTGCAGGTGGTGTCCAAGCTGTCAAAGGGTTAGCTCTGGGTCAGAGCAGCATAGCTGCTCCTGCTGAGGACAGTTAAAAGCAAAGGTGACTAGCCTAAAAGCTGTGTCCTGCCTCTACACCCATGAAGCTTTCAGGACTGCAGTTCATGTCTCTGCACAGAGTAGAGACAACTGTCTTGCTCTGAACTAGCCAAGGTATTTTTAACATGACTGAGCAGTCTGGACACACCCACTGTGATTTTTCAGCTCGGATTCTGCATTTCCCCTAAAAGAAAGTGGCCATATGCTCCAGATTTACTACCTACTGCTTCCTTCAAAAATGTGCCTCTGCAACCCACATTTATACAGAAAGTCACTTGAGGTGACGTAAATGTGGTTCCAGCTCTTGTTAGTTTGTCGTGGATCAGCTCCTCTCAAAAGCAGCTTTGTACCTCTATCATTTATATTAGACCATTTGTCACATAGCTCTTGACTGAAAAATCATTAAACGTAACTGAGGTTACTTCAGGAGGTTTTGGATGAAGTATGTACTGAAAAGATGATCATTGCACATCCCATATGCAACAGTACCCAACAAATATGAAGTTGATCAGAAATTATGAAGCTAGTCTATGAAGGTTGAGGAACATGCCATATCAATGATCTGAAAAACAGCTGGGACTTACAATTTCAATAAAGCCAGTCTTTCCCTTCTTTACCCAGCAACTAGAAAACCCTAGATAGGTTCTACACTGACTCCATGTTAGCATCGCTATTGGGGTGCCTTCTCATGCAGGGGTGACCCATTTGTGCAAGATGCAAGGCAAGCATGACCTGCTGCAAAAGGCTGAGTCTAAAAGCAAGGCATAACAGAGCAGTAAAGTAGAAGTCTCTTAAAATAGTAAGGGAAACAAGATAACCACAAGATACCTGTGGCATAAATCTACTTTTAATCTCTTTGTTCATTAGTATCCTTGGATGGAGAAGTAGTTAGGAAAGTAGTAGACAGAGGAAATAAAATTGTCAAAGCACTTTCTAAAAAAGAGGTTTGTTATTCACACTAGAATAAGGAAAAAAACATAAAAATCTATAAATCAATTCAGATTCTGTGCTCCCTGCACTAAAGCAGTGAATGTTCCTCATTTGACTTTTCTTCCTGTAATGCAAACAAAGGTTTGCAGAGCAATGGACAGAGCAATGTGAACAGTGTAATTCTAGAGTGTCATGGAATAATGAAGCTGAGTCCATCCATGTGTCTTAAAATCCTGTTACCCAGAAATAAGTACAGTTTAGGAACATATGAGGATTTACAGGTTGTCAGATTAGAGAGAGCACCTGACTTAAATTCAGTGTTTGGGTTTTTTATGGTTATCAAATATGTTTTATGTGGAGAGTTCAGAAACTGAAGCTCCACAAGGTCAGACCTGGACAGGGTTGATTGGAGCAGCTCCTGGTTCCTCTTGGGCTATACATGGAGAAGCCAACTACCCAACCAAGAAATCTGGTCCCTTATGCAGAATGTACTTCTGAAGTTTGGGATTATGTCATCCCACGTTTTCCTATACCCTAGAACTATGAGTCCCTAATCACGATTGACAGTAATACGGTACAAATAAGAAATCATAGTAATTCTAACAGCAATATTCCCTAACCCTACCAGCCAGAGGACTGTTTAAACAGTGAGAGCAGATATTTAAAAACTGACTTCACTGACTCCATCGCACTCCAGCTCTTTCTTTCACAGCATATTAACAGAATTAAAATCACCCTTACATTACAGTTATTTCACTGAACAATGTATTCAGGGTTAATAAGTTAATAGTCAATAATTTCAATTAATGTTCTGTCTCCTTGGTAGACAGCTACTTAGCATACCTGCAGGATCTACAAATTACTCTAAGTCCCTTCTATTTTATACAGGGGACCACATTGTTTGTTTAATATAATCCTTTGTTCCTGAACTTTCACTTCACTTTATACTGCAGAAATCTTTTGTACTGCAGACTGGAAGCTTGCTCTGGAGTTCTTTCTGGGCTTTCACTGCTCCCTGTGAAGTAGGTATTTGTTGTGCATCACCAGATGTGATGTTTTCTGCAATCCCATTAAGCTGACTTGCTCTACTCTAGTAGCACTCCAGTACTCCATTCCCCAAAGGCTCTTCTGTGGTCTTATTTCACCTAATCACTCGCTTTTTCTGGCTTATCCCATTTTGTTTGCTCTTTCTGTCCCTGCAGACAGCTGACCTGGCAGAAGTTCCCGAGGAAGGCGATAGCTCTGCAGGCACCCTTGACATAAGCAGGAAACGCAGCAACAGCGGTGAGTGCTGCCAGGCCAGGATAGCATCATCAGATGTATAGGCCTGTGTGCAACCTATTTCAGATGTTTTTTTATGGCATGTCCATGTTTTAGCAGCATACTGGTTTTCAGAGCAGGAGGTGAGTGGGGCACGTAGATGGTGCAAGAACCTGGGGAATGCTTTTTGCCATTCTGATGAAATCCAAGCCACCAGTTTTATTAATTTGTTGTGTACAAACCTGACACTGGACAAGGTTCAGGTCCATTCCCTATCTCCTATGCTTCATGAACATGACTAAAGACTAATCACTTAATATGCTTCAGTTCCACATTGGTGAAGTGGAACAGAAAGTAATACTTTCTTTCTCTTCCGTATGTTTGACTTGTCTACATGTCTCTACATACTATAACCTCTTGAGGACAGGAAATGAATCATATAATATGCATATGTCTGTAAAATATCCAACACAATGAAACCTGATTATAATTGCAGCTTCTCTGTGGAACTATAGTATGTGCCCAGTAATATTAATAGCCCAATTCTTTTGTCTGCTTTGCAGTGCAAGAGTAATGTTTTTACAGCACTGCTATAATGGGATTTCGAGACCATCATACCAATTGAGAGTTTAGCAGTGAAATCTCAGCCACTGAGGCATGGTGTTTGTGTCCTTGTTCTTGAATAAAGTCATAATGAGGGAAGCAGTAAGCACAAAGGGTTTTGGAGCACTAAGCAAAACTTCAAGCCCAAACCATCAGAGAGACTTCTCTAACAGCACCTAAAGGCTGCTTTCCTGAATCTCACATGAGATGTGGTGAGTTGACCCTGGCTGGATTCCAGGTGCCCACCAAAGCCGGCCTATCACTCCTCCTCTCAGCTGGACAGGGGAGAGAAAATATAACGAAAGACTTGTGAGTCAAAATAAGGACAGGGAGGGATCACTCACCAATTACTGTCATGGGCAAAACAGATTCAACTTAGGGAAAATCAATTTATCACCAGTCAAATCAGAGTAGGATTCTAGCAGCTTCTCACAGAAGCCACCTCTGTATCCCCCCTGCTGCCACAACCCTGCTATGCAAACCCAATACAGATGTACACTACAAAAATAAATTATAGTGAGCATAGCTTTCTTCTGTTGGACCCCCAGTGCTCCTTACCTGCTGCTACCAATTCATGTAGGTGAAATGCCAGCTTCAGCTGTCCATTCCCATTTTAGGCTACCTCCTTACTCCTTTCTTTCCCTCCTGGTCCTGTCGCTTCTCCTCACTCTGTTCAGTCACTCTCGTTCTGTGAACATCCCATTTATGTTACCTGTTTTTTCCTGACAATTTATTTTTTTAGGTTTTCTGTCTCGCAAGTGCAAGTTGACCTGACCTGGTTAAAGATAAAGAATTCAGCCTGCTTCAGATTTTTTAATCCTGTCCACCTGAGATAAATTTGGCCCTGTTTGAGTTTCAAGATAACTTTTTATTTCATTTTCAATCAGTAGTTTCATTTCTGAAACCCAAAGAGGCCTTTTTCTCTTAGATATGCATTCACTGAATGCACTGAGAGGCATTCAAGGAACTTACTCAAAGAGATTAGTTTAAAAACTCAGCATGTGTCAAACCTCCAAATAACTTCCGCGGCACATTAACAATTCCTTTGATCAGCACTCGCTTTTTTACAATCCATCCTTCAGAGGCTCAGGGTATAAATTATGCATCAGTCATTCCAAAAATTTCCCCTTGGTAGATTTTTAATAAACTGCCCGCACTGTTTGTACAAGCTATGGAAATGGTAAAATCCTTTTCAGACTGTAAAAATCCCTGCATTTTATTTTTTTTTGGCCTGCTGCTGCTATGGCAAACAAATATGAAAACAAATGGATTTCTGTTGTATGGAAACATGAACTACATACCTTTATGGCCTTTAGCTTCAAGTGCCTCATAATAATATCCAGAGACCATGACCTAAACTGAGATTAAAAATTGAACAAAGTAAATTCAAAATGTTGTTACAGGGTTCTTTCTTCTCAGTTGTCCACTGCCCCTTTAGCAGGCAGTTCCCCATTAATGCCTGGATGAATCAGGTCCCTTCCAGTTGTTTGGATTTTTCGTTTGTTTTGGGTTTTTTTCCATTAAAAACTGTCTTCTGCAAGTAAGACTTTAGGAAAATGTACATTTGAGATTCCTTGCTCAAAGGGAAACAGCAGAAAAGATGCAGTCTGCAGAAGGGTGAAAGAACTCAGCACATGTGTGGCTGTGTAATTGCTCCTATTAGACTCCTATGACAACAACATCAAGGGAAGATGCTTTCATTCAGGCCCTGGAACACACTATGAAGCAAAACTTCTTAGTTTACAACTGTAATATGGCATACCTAATTTCCAACCCTTTGGCCTTCTCTAAGCCAGTTATTCTCCTTCACTGTTGTGAATTTCCATCCATAACAGAAGTCCCACAAGCCAAAATTTGCTCTAAGTGAGACTTACGAGCCTGCTATCAACAGAGACTTGAGCACTTTCCCCTCAAGTCAAATATGGGATGTCCTCCCTGCAAACCCAGGTTTGGTGAGCACTTCTCAGCAAACATAAGTCCAGCTTCCACCCTACCTGCTGGGTCAACTCTACAGCTCATGAGGCTGTACAACAGTAACTCAGCTTTATTTTCTGTTACCAAGCAGAAACTACGCCAAACATGCTTGCTGAAATATTTCCACTTCATCTCATGAATGACTTTCTGCAAGTCCAAAATGTTTCTGGTTACCCAACTCATTATTCATCAGAACTTTTTCTGTTTGCCTCCCTAACTCCTTTTCCTCTGGACACAAGAAGCAAAGCGTGGTAATTTGAGTAGAACTTAAACACCGTCAGGTTGTAATGGCAGCATTTTACATCTGTTTATACAGATGTCAGATATACATATACCCCTATACTAGAAGATACAGGAAAATAATTTTATTTTAAGATTTTCCCTCTGGTACTCATGACAGTTTGCAGGGTCAAAGTCCCTCTACAATGGGATTTGGTGAGGAACACAGTGAGGCCCCCAGGTCAGCTACTGTCAGACTACCTGGACACAGCTTGGGGCATTTTCAGATTAAATGCTGTCTTCCCATTCATACATTGAACTTTATGACTACAATATTGTCTTACATTTTGTCAGAGAACTTGTGCTCATGTGTGCTCGTGCATGAGTATCACTTCGTACAAGATCCCTCTCATGCATGCTGTGGCTGCTGTTTTAGCTGTCTGTTACATGAATACATTTTTTTCAATGTCTTAGTATAACTCTACTATCAAGGAACCTTACTATTTCACTCATAAAACTTCAAACACTCTTTGATTGTCATTTACAATGTAGAATAGTCACAGAAATATGTGTTAATGCAAGAAAGGGTGAGCAAGTGAAAAAGCAGAGGGGGAAAGACATTCAACGGTTTGGTGTTCCCTGGCACCTTCTTTCCCCTGGACACATGTAACTGTCACAGAGAAACAAAAAGAAAATGCACTCAATCAGCCTGCTTACTTACTGCCATTTTGGAGATTTCCCAATTGTTAGAGACTACAAAATGCAGCTTCTGCTCAAATCACCTGCAGAGGTGAATGATGGGAGAAGATGCTGATGGTTGTAGCCGCTTAAAGACTCCAGGTATTAAAATCATATTCAGACTTTATCCAGAAGCAAGAAACAGCAGGCAATTCTTAAAATGTGATGGGGGAATTCAGTCAATGTAATAAAGCCATTGTGGTTTTTTTAGGGAGATAACTGAGGACAGGCATCAGTCAGCTCATGAAGCAATTACAGTAGAGGGTAACTGGTTAGATATCCGGTATGTTAGTTGCTGTGACCATTGTCTTATTCTGTGAGTTTCTGATTTAGTAACTTATAAGTAAGTTTTTACACATATAGGCTTGTGTTTCAGGTAACCCATCCTAATTCAAAAGCAATTCAGATACCTCCTATAAAATCAGAGACAGCACATCCAGTGTCCCCCAGACAGGGACTACTGGAGAGAGACATCAAAAAGGCTATCAAACATTTAGAGATAGAGAGTCAAATAGAGAGAAGAAAGGGTATCGCATACAAACATCCTGTAGTATTGCTCACATATGGTCATCAGGTTTTGCAGGTGTTTTTAACCAGAAATACTGCTCAAGCTAAAAATGAAAATACAGTATTCAGTGTGAAGAAAAGGCTGCTGGACTTTAAAAAGTAATGCAACTAGGGGCCTGAGGTTCTATTCCTAGCGTTGTATTTGTGTATATTCAGCTGATCAAAATGATTTATTTGTTAGATTGTAAATTCTTCAGGACAGAGATTCTTTTCTACAATGTACCAGTGATGTACATGGTTTTGTTGGGGCTGTAGAGGGGTTCAGAGGACAGCACAAGGGAACAAAGAAAGTAAGGGGGAAAAGGAAGAGATTAACAAAATAAGGGTGATCCTGTTGAGGTGAAGAGTCTTAAACTACTCCTAAAATGTTATGTGTTTTCTTTATTTCAGTGTTTACATACTCTGAAAATGGCACAGAACACTTTGGAGAAGAACCAAAAAGTATACATTCCCCGGTATGGACATAAATTTTGTGAGAATGCAATGGGAATGGGAAGTCATATAAATCTTATGTTTTTATGGATAGCTGAGGAACTTGAGTAGGTCTGCTGGGGCACTATCCTGGGCAAGCATCAATATGTCATATTCTTATACCATGGCCACAGTTGGAAGCAATATTCAGGACTGGATGGCTCTTTGGTTTACCCATTATCAACCCTTTTACATTCTTCTGTTTATTACAAATTGATATTGTGAACACAAAAGATCCAGTGAAGAGGCAATGTCATTACAATAGAACTGCAGCAATATAAAAAGCACAGATTTGATTTGGAAAATTATTTGGCGTTTGCTTTAGGTACTTTTTCTCTCCAGATTGCCAGTGGAGAAAGGGAGGAGAGAGAGTAGCCAGTCTTCTCTGTGGGAAGCCTGGTGTAAGCAGCTTTCTGCTTAAGTTATTTTCCCACCCTGTTTTTTTGGACCTGTGCACTGTACAACCCTACCTTCATCCATAATGAGGACTGTATAATAGACACCTTATATAATGCAACAATACACTCCTAAGCTCATAAGAGTCATACATTAAGAGAGCAAAAGGCAGACTCATTTTTAAGATCTCACCCAAAAGAGCAACTTACGCAGATTTCTGCTTGTGTTGTTTGGAAACCTGGAATTTGATCTTGGGGTTCAAAGAATCTTATTTCTAAATGAAGATACTTACTGCCTTAATGGCTCACAGTGTATCTGGGCCATAGTCTTCCAAGGTACAAAAACTATGGTATGATTCTGACTCATTTCTTGGAAGATCAAGCCCTGGTTCCTCAGTCTAACAAAATGAACCAAATTCCTGTACAAGACAGGTATTTACATTTTCTCTTTCTCTTTTTTTCTTAAAGGGACCATTTTATAAAAGCACGTTACAAATGAACACCTATGTTGCCTTGTACAAATTTGTACCACAAGAAAATGAAGACTTGGAGATGAGGTAAAGCCCAAAAATTATTATTAGTTGCTTTGACCCATGTAAACTGAGGCTCATATGGCTGTATAAGAGTTCAAGGAAGGGAAGGTTCATTCTGACATTTGTACTGAACATTTCTTACAGATTTATTGCACTTTTAGGTACAAAGATATTCTCATAGATAGAAAGCTGGTGACACAATTATTTTGGGAAGGACACAAAAAAGTTTCAAAAACACTTATGTCACCCTAGGAGCAAGAATTCTTTCAGCTAGAAAATACTGCTTTCAGTTGCTTTCTTTTTTCAACCAGAATTTTTCAACTAGGAATTCCTCACCAGCTCTCATGCTAATGCTGAACATTTTCCCTCTAGATTACATTTTGAGTGAGTAAAGAGGACAATGTCCAGCTGCTGGATGGCAGTGTTTTCACATGAGAAATATGCTTTCGATCTTTGCAAAATAATCTTGATAATGATAATTTTTAATATTTTCTTCCTCACTTTTGCATCAGTTGCTAGCACTGCAAGGTCGAATCCAAGCCCACTGCTGTGAAAGGGCATCTTTTCTTTTAGTGCAATTAGTTTGACTCATGTTACTTCACGTTTTGCAGGCTCTTGTCATGAAACGTGCCAGCTCTCTTCAAGGCATCCCCTACATTACAATATCACAATTTAACAATAATCATACACATGTCACAGAATTTAGGGAACTTCCAGAGAGGTGCCTCTTTTGTCAGTGTCTCCTCCGCTAAAAGCCTTTTTCGTGTTTTCACCTGTGCCTTCTCATCACTCTGGAACTAATGGGTGGGATGTAAGGCAGAAATTACATGTTTCCTTATCATTCTGCTTTGCTGTTATTTCCTGATCATTATTTTAGGAATGTCAGCTCTTTAGAAAATAACCACAGGGTATGGTGACATTTAGTGCAATTTGCTAGCTATTCTGCTTGAGGGATTCCACTTTGCATCCTGCTCCTTTAAGGGTATGTTCCATCTTGTGTGTTTATTTCATGAAGAGGAACACTGCTCAGACAAGCCTGCACTGGCTACCATTCTCATCAAGTCATAACAATCCAGAAAGCACATCATTCTCCAAAATTCTCCTATCCCTCATATTAGGGGAAAAAGCAACCCGTGGTCTGCAACCTGGAGTGGCACAACTAACAGGCTCTTTCCAGAAATACCAGCCAGGTTTTAGACTAGTGTTACTCAGCTACAGCAGCATTGTTTGTCCCATGGCCAGAAATTCAATATATAGGTTGACACTGTTTCATAGGGGATGCCAAATAGCTAGTGAAGTTGTTTGTTCGCTGCAGAGCCAGGCAAGATTCAGCTCGGTTGCATGAATTCTCATTTAACGTAGTTGGGTTGCTGGAAATGGGTTCAGCATAGCAATTTTGTCAAGACTGACAAGCATTGTCCAGGGAACCCAAGTCACAGACCAGTCAGGCACTGATCAGCCCTAACACAGTGAAGGCAAGTAGCAGGGGAAGGAGCTGATCAAGGAAGAAGAGTTGGGAGATTTCTGGAGATCTCAGCTCACCTCTGAGGAGTTGCAATGGGTGGGAGATTACTGCAGCGGAGAGGTGCCTGATTTTCAGCAGTAGTTAGTACTTTTCACAACCTTGATTTCTTCCTGAGCAGCAGGAGCAGCCAGTCAGGTTTTCCAAAGCTCTGGCATAAGTAAAGTAGGACATTCCAGTAATACACTTACTCTAAGAGATGACCTTATTTTACAATAAGTAGTGAGTCCTGGAGACAGGCAACCCTAGGTTTCAGACACTGCAATGATTAGATTAGATTAGATTAGATTAGATTAGACCAGACCAGACCAGACCAGACCAGACCCGACCCGACCAAACTATTTGGAAGGGACCTACAATGTTCAGCAGTGGTTGCCTGGCCACTTCAGGGCTGATGGGCGCCTATCTTGTCACCTACTGAAATCTAGAGCAGTGATGAAGAGCAGGCAATTTATCCAGGGTTGTAATTTACAGATGAATCATCTTTACAAAAAGATGAAATCTGAGTGATTTCAACTAGTAGTAAGTACAAAGCAAGTTGCCCCTTTCAGGGATTAGTAGCCTAAATCTAGGAATCAAGATTAACACAGGTCCAGCTGGGAGTTCTATTTTGAATCCCTTTTGGAAACTGGAGATATTAGAAAGCAAAATCTGCAGGTCTCACATCTAAAAATCTCAGTGCTGAGACCACTGACATGGAGAGATTTCAGGTTTAGTTGTCATCTTTCTCTGACAGCCAAATACATTTATATTTTCTAAGTTATTTATCTAACAACCAGGCTGAAGGGTATTTGGAGAATGGGGCTCTTTAAACCTTTCTTATTGAAAGTGTTCTTCCTTGCAGTGTAAGGAGTCCAATGGTATTACAGGCTAAATAGCCACTTTGAAGTGGCAAGATGGGCTCCCTCAAAACCTCTTGAAGTGTTTTATATTAAATATTTACTGGAATAAGAGACTCAGATGTCCTTTCCCACAGAAGAAATCTTTTACCCCTGGGATACCAAGTAGTCCTTTTTCTCTAGCTTCCTTTACCTCAGCAACATTTCATTATTCTAAACACATTGGAACAACTTCCTGAGGAGGACTTGAGGAAAATCCTACCCTGTTGCCCTATTGAAAGCACCATTCTGTGAAAGCTGGAAAATTCTGCTTCAGATCATGCAGTGTTAGAAAACTAAATGCCTGTTTCTCCACTTTTCAGCAAAAATTATAACTACTAGGCAAGTGGAACAGAGAGGGCCAGCACCACCCCCCACCTCCAGCTGCATCCTAGGCAGGTCCACAGCTTCTATGCATGCTCTGACAGAACCCATTAAATTGGACCCATTATCCATCACATGCTCCAGATGCATTTGCAAGCTCTTGTGCTGATACCTCAACAATGCAGTGAGCCTAACAGGGTATGCAAAGAAAGCCAAATAATTAGGGGTCAACCATTAATTTTATTAAGATCAAAGAAATGCCTCTCATCAAGCAGACAGAGCTTTCTGAGGTTAATCTGTTTGGAAATGGGCTGCCACTTACTTTCTACAGTGCAGCACTATTGTAATTACATAATAATGTTGATGAAGTGCCACCAATGGGGAGAAGGAGGTCAAATAACTGTTCAACTACCTGCACAAAATTAGCTCAGCACATTTCGTTATTAGCATTTCCAGCCAAATTATTCTCCTAGCTCTGCTGTGGAGCTAGTCAGCTGGATGTTGATACTTAGCAATTACTACTCTGTACTACACATTATAAAGGTAAATATGTCCCATTCAAATCAAAAAGACATTCTTGAGCAGAATTATATTCCTGCTGACTAATTGCCTTTGTCAGTTAAATAGAACTATTTTCCTGCTGCCTTCCTTCTGCAATCACAGCTTGAAAACACAGATGATGAAGTGGTGTGTCCCAACAATGTGAAATGTCTTGAAGTAACAAGATAATGCCTGTAACAAATAGGGACTGTATTTTAAACAATTTCTTATTAAACAGGAAGCAAAAAATCCAGTTCACAGATGTTGTCTCAAAATAAAGATCTAGCCTCAGACCATAGCGTTGTCCTCCAGGTGTTATTCAATGCTTCCCAGAATTATTTTTTCCATAATTTTACCAGGGACTGAAGTTAGACTGACTGGCCTGTAGTTTCCAGGGTCTTCTTTCCTGCCCTTCTTGAATATTGGGACAACATTGGCCAGCTTCCAGTCAACCAGGATCTCTCCAGATTCCCAAGATCTCCCAAAAATCATTGAGTCTACCTGCACTGAATGCTCAGATAAAATGACCAAGGAAGGACCACCTTCCTATTAGAAGGAATGTGGAAGCTGATGCAGTATAACAAGAGTAACCCTGATCTTTTTCTCTTCTAATTACAGACCAGGGGATATGATCACTCTTCTGGAAGACTCCAATGAAGACTGGTGGAAAGTATGTGCTAATTGTTTTATATCTATCTGTTTTCTTTCCAAATGGAAAAATATGTTATTTTCAATACTGAAATTGTATTAAAGCTACTGGTGTTAATGACCTTCTTCTACCAATGTTTTATCCACAGGGGAAAATTGATGACAGAACTGGATTTTTTCCTGCGAACTTCGTCCAACGAGTGCAACATGATGAGAAGATTTACAGGTGTATCAGGACATTCATTGGCTGCAAGGAGCAGGGACAGATAACTCTGAAAGAGAACCAGGTAAGTTCCTCTGTGCCAGATCCCCACCAGACTTGAGCATCCAGCATTCTGACCAATGACTGGAAAGAAAGTTGTGCAAGATGAACTCAATCAGATGCTGTTCACTGCAATTTTACTTCAAGATTTATTTTGTATGATAACAGTGTCTAGTAACCAGTTAAGAACACTGTTGGCCTTGTACAAGCATATAATCCCTGCCCTAATTTTCAGTTTTACAGATGTTCCTAAAGATACTTTACATATTATTCACTCTCTTAGTGACTTCAGAGGGACAGCTTGAAGAACACAGTCTTAGAGGTAGACAGTATGTGCCTGAAAAATTGTTTGTTGTTCTCCTCACTATTAGAGCTGATCTAATAAAAGACAGTGGCTCCCTCTCCAGACCTTGCCTTGCCCAGAGATCTAAACAGAGCTCATTGTTTTGGCTTCAGCAGGAGCAGGGTTAAGACAGCACCAAGTAAATCTGTAAATCTTAAATTTAAATCACCAGTTACAAAGTATCTTTATTCATTAATTGATTGTGTCACCACTTATACACCCTCTCTACAGGCTGTAATTTATTCTAAATTAGAAGTGCTGCTGTGAGTTAAAGCACACCACGTACAGTGAGGACCCGCAGGGTCCATTCACCCTGGTGTATTTTCAGCAGCTTCTTCTACTTTGTGTCCTTCAGGTCAATTCACTAAGCAAAAGTCACGTCTGCCATTATGGGTTGTGTCTTTGATCTGATTTAAATGTGATTTTAATTTTCTACCAGACATTTAATACATCAAACTGTCAAGTCTGGTGATTCTGGGGTATAAATACTTGCTGAGGTAAACTGAGAGAAGAATAGGCTCAAAACCTACATTAAGGGACACTCAGGTTTGTGGCATAAGCTCATGTAAATAGGAGGATGGCTGACTAAGGGTGATACACATCCTGGGTGCTCTGACACCTGGGTAGAATAGAAAGGTAGATTTTTCTCACTGCGTCTTGTGAAGCCCAGTGTTCTTCCACCTCATCAGGTATTTCCTTTCCTTTAGCAGTTGATGTCACATCACAGGAATTGTTTGCCTTACAGTGCCTGGAATGCCACTGATTTTAATAAAGTAGAGCAGAAGTCAGCATCAGGGTGGACTTCAGGGCCACAGGTTTTTCCACACAGAACTTGTGTAACATTTTACTCTACTGGTGAATGAGGTTAACTTGTACCTTTGCTGCTTCTGCCCTGTGGCATAGCAAAACATGCAAGTGTTAGCAACCCTTGGGTATACACAGCTTTTTAAGGAAGGCATAGAAATACAGTAACCTGAATATATTTTAACTGCCTCTCTCCATGTAGTACATTAGGCAGCCCTTAAGCTGCTATAAAGAGAGATGGTGCTTAATTTTTTTTTGACCCAACACCTCTTTTGATTGTTTATATATGTGAATGTGCAGAGGGGAAAAAATATTATGAAAGCAAAGAAAATTGAGAGGGTTTTGCACCCTTTGTGCTCTAGTATAAGCAATGCACAAGGGCAAAGCTTGGAGAATGGTAGTGTGGTAATATGGCATGCCACCAGGAGGGAATGGCTGAGGTCTGAGACCCTTCTCGTCAGTGGACATACCAGATCCTCTCTGTTAGCGTGGTTGCTACTGCAAACAGTGAAGGCCCAGTTTCTTGTCTCATTTCTCACAAAGCCACAGTTTCTGAGTGGGCAGATCTGGCAGCTTCATCTAAACACAAGGACTTCCTATTGTCCCTGTTTCATAATAGGCTTACAAGGGAGCTCGCCATCAGGAGCTTGTCATCATCTCTGGGAGGGCAGGAGGTAAAAAAGGGATGAATCCATCTTGTCTGTCTACTACTCCCTCTTTCTCGGCAAACTTATTCAGCTCTATTTCAAACCCACGCAAATGCTGAGGTTGAATGCAAATGCTGTTGGGCCCTCACTCCACGTGGGAGAGGCTTCAAAGGAAGAAAGAAATAAATATTTAGTGTAAAGGGAGCAGAGATCGGACTGAACAAACACGTGAATGCAGAGACATGAGAGGAAAGGCGTGGAGCCAGCAGATCCCACTCCACCCTTGCACAAATTATGCAAAAAGGGGACATTCAAGTAGCTTCAAGGCCATTTTGAGTAATTACCAGGCAGAACAGTCACAGCAAGGCCATGGATACTGATCTGCTTCCCACTGTTCCTCCATACAGGGTGTGAACCCCACATGATAGGCCTATAGCCTGCACAGGGCCAATATGTAGCAGCATGGGGACAGGCGCACAAGGACACATCAACAAAGCCACAAGGAATACCTTAAGAAAAGCCATTTCAGGCAAGCAGGTATATTTTCGAAGTGTGAAGTAAGGTGGCACTTCCATGCCCTGGGAATAACATTTTGACTTTCAGCTTCATGCAGACCTTTCTGGCAAAGCTAATACTCAAAGAGAGGACTGAGGGGAAAACAACACAATTTGCTCACCCATCTTGAGCAATATGCATGAACTAGTCTTCACAAAGGATCCCTTGAAAATTTCATCATGAAATATGAAACCCAGCCTGGGGGAGAAAAAGTGTACTGCTTCAGAGACATCAACATCTCGGAGTTTAGGGTTCACTGACACATATGTGGGTCCTGAAACAAATTCAGAAGACAACTGGGCATCACAGGGCTCAATCAGGAGTCGGTGGGAGGGCGGCAGACTTAGCCCCTGACATCAATAAAGCAAGATTATTAACAGGGAAACAAAACCCAGCCAAATTCTGTGGCTTTGCACTCTTTAAAGCTGTCTCACACACAATACTGGCTGCATAATTTCCAACTCCGATTGATTGTGCCATCACTTGGGTATATAAAGTTTTCTCCAGCCTGTAACTTCTGCTCTAGCCTACCAGAATTCATTACCACACATTATACAAATACTTCTTTGAATGACTACAGGCTCTGATTTGACCTCTTTTCACAAATGAAAAAACATTTTAAAAAGATATATCCAATACATCAATGTTTGGAAAATTTTCTTTTAAACTACCTCTAACATTTTTGACCATTCCTATTTTTAAAGAAGTCATGATTATCTGTTGTTTGAATGTTTGTTTTTACTCCACTTATAATATCCTGCTTAAAGAAAGGAAATAACCTCTTTTTAAAAAGCCTACTCACCCCCTTCACTGGCAGCCTCTCTGACATCTACAGTCACACTAATACAAACCACTTTAGAGTTGGGCTTTTTGTGATTAAATAACACAATTGATTTTAAATTGCACAAGTGATCTTGTGCAATAGAAATGACCCCAAACCACAACATTTGTACCAAGAATGGCAATCAGAAACTGTCTACCTCATCCAAATTTGGACTGTGAGATTACGCAAAGGTCAGTGCAACAGACCCATTTCACGATGGATGTGTTTTATGAATGTCACTGATGTAAACTAGCCCTGCAGAAAGCATCTCCCAGCCAGTTTCTGTGGTGACTGCAAATAAGCCACTGCTGTTGTGATGGCCACAACGTCCAAACCAGAGCTGTCAGCCTTGTTGTCCCCTTGGTACCACAGCTGGGGGGACAAACTTCCCTCCTACCCCAACACCCAGTCACACAAATTTAAAAAAGAGTGACTTTTAGGTACACATAAATTCATAGCTGTGGACAGGTCTGATCCAGCCACTCAAGAGAGCCTGGCTTAAACACATCCATTAGTTTAGGCTCAACAAGACAGGACTGCAGCCCAGGTCTTCAGCCCCAGGGGATGTACCTGGGTTGGGTCTTCTTCTGATTAATCTGGATGCTTTGATGCTACCTGGCTTTTCACCTGACTGCCTAGGAATTACATTATGTACCCACTTTTTTCATTCTGGGATACTCTAAAAGGAGCTGAACTTCCAAGAGCATGAGTCAGCTTCCTTTGAAAATCAGTTGCATCATGGTGACTTATATATTCAGACTGAATCACTTAAAACACAAACTCAGTGCAGAAAGTGGTGCTGCAGTTCTTCACATGTTCCCCAGGAACAAATGCTGCACTTCACAGCTAGATTTAAGAGGAAAAGGGTCTTTTTCTAGCTATCTCTGATTTTTATTTACATCAGTTTAGCTGAACAAGGAGGGTTGTCCCCATTCATTCAGAGATACTGAGTGGCACACGAGTTTTGCAAGAGTCCGAAACATGGGCACAGCCTACTATGCATTCAGTTTAGTCCAGGTCATCTTCAAGACTCTAAATAAGTGCCGTAGGTAAAACAAGCTGGTGTTCTTGGTCTGAAAGCTATTTAAGCTGCTGATATAAAACCTGTCATCTTCATTTGCACTATGGCTGAATAGGTATGAAAACTGAACTACTTATCATTTCCATCCACAAAGCTCACATAGGCAAGAACTTTAGTTCATGGACAGCAGCAGATGTAGAAACTCACAGTGTCCCTGTGCTGTCATTCTTACAGACAAGCAGAAGATGTGAGCTTTCAGACCTCTTGACCCGGCATTGTCTGCAGGCTCCAAGACAGCTCGTGAAATTGTACTGTTTTCATAACCAAATTCCTATTTCATCAGAATGAGTCTGTGGCTAACAGATAGATTAAATATACAGGAGAGAGAAAATAAGCAAAAGACAGCTGCAGAAAATTTGAGCAAGTTCGAAGTTGCTCCTGGACAAAGAAAATTTGCCATTTGAGCTCAAATTCAAGGCACAGGACTTAGAAGGAGAGCATTAATGACCATGCAGCTTAAAGGATCATTTCCTAATTGCTCATCTCCCCCATCTGCTCAGGGATGACTGACAGATAAAAAATCCTCAGGGCAGATGCTGACAAGTTCAGACAACAGTGATGATCCGAACAGTTGTTTGTTTGGTTTTAGTGTTTTGGGATTTTTTTAAAACAAAATGAGAAGAATGGGGAAGAGACTTTATAACATTAGATCCCCCTTTCAGCTGTTTCTGAAGATCTCTTGATGACTGAGAAATAGCCTGAGATCTCGTTTCTTACCCTGTGGCTTACTCCACTACTAACCCCTTGAGCTTGGCTGCAGGGGAAAAAAAAACTAACAACTGTTTGTCTCCGTTTGTGTTGATGGAGAGTGGCTGCTCAGTGGCTCACTTATCTTGTCAGGCCAGTGGCCTTCCCCTCAGAATGTGTCAGCCTGAGTAGCTGCCATTTTAAGCAGTTTCCAATTTGATACAGAAAACTGATCACCTCATGGTAGCTATGGCACCTTGTGCCTTCACAACTGTCATGTTGGCTGCCTGTCATTAGGACTGGTCCTCAGTGACAGCTGATTCATCAGGTGGAGTCAAAACTCTGGATACTACTATGCACTTATCTGGGCTTATTCCTGATTTATATCCACCTAAGAGAGTCAGAAGCCAAATCCCTAGACTACAATTTATGGGTGAAATCCTTGGCAGCACTCACAAAAGAGGACAAAAGTGATCAAAGATGGTGTGTTCCCTCTTTTCTGAAACTGCAGTATTTGGAACAGCTCCAGGGCTTTGCAAATCTCCAGCAGCTGCCACAGCCCCAGGGGACCTCCTGAGTCACACACGATTAGGAAAGTGTGACATATTGTGGCCAAGCTCACTCTGCTCCCAACACATCCCCTTCCTTGGGAAGGAATGGGAAAAAACTCTGCCAGCCACAGGCAGGCACAGGCAAGGCTTAGTGTATTAGTGTGAGAGAATTTCAGCTGGACTTGGGAGATTTCAGATGAATGTACTAGTGTGTAGAGTGAGAGAAGTTCTTACAGAAAGGCCTTGTACTTCTCATGCCCAGTGAAGATCTGAAGCTAATGCTGTAGCAGAACACTCCCACTGATATCAAGAAGCTCTCAAACAAGCAGCAGAACCAAAAAACCTCTAAAAAAAGACCAAATCTGCCATCCTTTTTCACTCCAAAAATGAAGAGAACCAGTGTTCTGTAAGTTCGGTATTTTTCTTTTCTTCACAAATCATTCTGCTGACAGTACAAGACATCAGGGAAAAGCACTCTGTTCTCACAGTATGTTCTGCACAACATCAGAGGTTAAACAAGAAATGCAGCATGGCTACTAAGGAGTGCAAACCTGCTGGAGAAGTCTCTTCTGGAGATCTGACTACTTTTGGGGTTTTTTTGGCCCATGCAAAGTTCTAGAGGTCTTGCAGACATCTTTAGTTAGGAGGAAAGCACTGTGATGAAATCAGGCATTCCTTTTAACCAGCCAGGTTTATGGCTATTTTTTAACCCAGTTAGATTAGTAGGAAATACATAGTTCCTTGGCATAGCTGTTTGAAAACAATTTAATTTTTGTGTCTCTGTGCTCAAATGCCCAATCTAAAGTCCCTATGCCACTAAGCTTGCAAATGGTTGAGCCATTACCAAAAGTGTTTCAGGATGGATCCTAAAATGAAAATACCTGAGATCACAAAGGCTTTCAGGAAATGCAAACCTTTACCCATGATGCAGTATTTGTACTAGTGTAAAGACCATATGGTTTCACCATAATTGCCTACATTTGGAGCAGGTGTTACGCAAACTCACTCAAAGAGCTGACTTCACTTCAGATACTTTGGTATCCACAATGGCCACAGGCACCTGTAGGTGAAATATCTGAGTAAATAACAACCCACTGGCCATCTGAGAAGTACCTGGGCTTCTTAAACATGCAAAAGCAAATATGCTTGCATTCAGATCAGCTGCTACAAGCAATCCATCTTGGCATCATGATTACTTTTCACCACCAGATGTTGAGGGAGCCAGCTAGCTCACGATCTGGAATACCCAATCCTCTCATGCACAGAGAACTAAATCAATCATTACAGTAGGCTGAAGTCATAATTCAAGTTTCAAAATATTTGATCCACCACAAAGTTCTTAACAATTTTAGTGTCTTTCATGTGTACATGGCATTTCATATATAAGTTTGAGTTTCTTATCAAAGCAGTGAGAGTCTAAAAGGGATTGTTCTAATTATAGAAGTAACTAGCAAGGTATCTAACACACCTGATAAATAGCCTAGAATAATTTGTTGCTTGATNGAAAAGCAAATATGCTTGCATTCAGATCAGCTGCTACAAGCAATCCATCTTGGCATCATGATTACTTTTCACCACCAGATGTTGAGGGAGCCAGCTAGCTCACGATCTGGAATACCCAATCCTCTCATGCACAGAGAACTAAATCAATCATTACAGTAGGCTGAAGTCATAATTCAAGTTTCAAAATATTTGATCCACCACAAAGTTCTTAACAATTTTAGTGTCTTTCATGTGTACATGGCATTTCATATATAAGTTTGAGTTTCTTATCAAAGCAGTGAGAGTCTAAAAGGGATTGTTCTAATTATAGAAGTAACTAGCAAGGTATCTAACACACCTGATAAATAGCCTAGAATAATTTGTTGCTTGATCATGGCAAAGAGTTTATTATTTTAATATTTTCTTTGCATTCAGATTTGTGTGACTTCTGAAAAGGAACACGATGGCTTTATCAAAGTATACAGTGGGAAGAAGAAAGGCTTTGTCCCCATAGACATCTTAGAAAACATCTGATTTCAACAGCCCGCTTGCTGCAGTAGGAGCCCTTTGTTGGCAATGCCTGTCTGCCTCATCTCACACTGTGTCAACCCAGACGGGCTGTCTTGCAGATGTTCAGGGAAAACAGTGAGAAAACTGCAACTACAAGAGGAAAAAGACATTTAGACTGCCACAGCAACACTAAGAAATAAGAAAAGTGGAATGTTTGAAAGAAAATATAGTCAGAAACCACTAGGAAAGTGAGAGGTCCTTGGATACTAACAGGAATAAGGTAAGGGAAAAAAAAATCTGGGCTGATTTCTGGTGCAAGATGGCTGTTAGGACCCTGATGGAGACAGACAGCTTGTTCTGAAGGACTGAACTCACGTCCTGTTCTTGTGTCTTAGAAAACTGTTGGACTCCTTTCTTGTTTGAAGTGTGTATTTAGGGGGGAGGGGGTAAAATACCATTCAGACTGTCCTCGTACTACAGTCCAATGCTTGTAGTAAAGTGTGGCTGTGGTTCTACAGTTTTGTCCCCAGTATAAAATGACCAGTACAAGCGTTTAATCCTGGTGTTTAGTCTCATAACAAAGCAGTTTGGAGACACCATGTGAATGTCAGTCCGAGAAATGCACTGTGCCCTGGAAGACGGCAGCTTTCTCTTTCTGTGCAACCTTCCCATATGAAAGAGTAGCGAACCTGTGTGTCCTTTGTTGTCTCTGTATATGAACAAAAGCTCTCAGCATATGTCGGGTGTGATGGCTGCTCTCATAGCTCACAAAAATAGCTGGTCCTCTGGCTATTCACAAGCCTGCTTGGAAGCGTCCCTCTGTGTTTCTCGCACTTTTATCTGGTGATACAGAAAATGGGCGAAATGCTGGGAGAGAGCCACAGGCTTGAAACATTTTATATTTTTCTGTGTTTATTGCACTTAAAAGATTTTATATATTAATCCTATTTATAAAAAAAAATAAAGCAGTTAACTAAACCCCTGGAAGACTGAAAATACTAGCAAAGGACAGACTGCACACAAAAGTGAAGTCTGTAGTTATGGATATCCAGAACTCGTGACAGAAAGACACTGAGTGTCTTAGCATTGTGTTCACACACCAAAGGCATCTTCTTAATTTGCTAAATAGAAGTTTTGCAAATTTAGCAGTAAATGCACTGACATGAATTCCTTCTTGGCATAAACCACCGTGAGCATCCTGTAAATCTTCTCAGTGAGACTGTGCAGACAGATCTGTTTTGTCCATGTAAGACACCATCTTCAAAGATGTCTTGGGCATATGAACCTTTTGGTACTTGAAGAGCTGTCTGTGAGAACTGTGGATCTTGCCCAAATTATACACTTCAACCAGTGCCAATCCGGCTGTAGAGCAGGGGCCTTACGATGTTTAAAGACAGGAAACCTAATTTCCAAGTATCTAATTGGATGTAATTGCACCAAATGCACTTAAACAGCTTAGCATGTATTGTGATGTAGAGATTAAGTCCTATCCCAATGCTCCCTGCTGAATTCATTCTTTATTTGACCAGCTTGAGACTGAATGTCAGTCTTTACTGCAATTAACCCCAGAATGATGTCCTAAATCCTGGTACTGAAAGGAGAATTTCACATGCTGCCAGGTCAGTACAGGCCTTTGCAAAATTGACACTATTTCTGAAAACCAGCTATCAGTCATTCTTCCATACACTGAAGCAGTTTGAATCCATGTTGCACAACCCACGTCTCAATAGCTGTGTTGCCCTTTCTGAATAGCTGATCTTACACAAAGCCTTATGAAATCCAATGCAACTCTACACATGACCAGAAGTTCACAGAGCAGATCAGTCTTCAGTCTCTCAGAGAATCATTTTGCAGCTCTTACCTATCACTTAATTGCAGAGGAGGAAGTTGCAGGGGTGTCAACTGCTGAAGCGTGGTCCTTCATGATGTAAGTTGTCTCTACCAATTATTAATGTCCTTCTGGCTGATCAAAAGTATCTGATTCCATATCTTCTGTGGGAATATCAACAATTTATAAATGAGGTTTTTTTCAGTTCAAACAATGAACTCAGCTCATTTTCCTAAGTAACCAATAAATTCAGTGGGAGGACAGAGGATTCCAATAAGCCTTAAAGATCAAGAGGAAAACCAATAGAAACATATTAATCCACTTTGCTTTTTAAGATTATTTTTTATATATTCACCCATTCAAAGGAAAAACTCAAGTGTTTGTTAGAAGTAAAATATTTGCTACTTCTGATCAGGCCTGCTAAGTGGACAAAGGAAATCTGCATTAACCTAGACATGTGTGCTGTTGTTTACATGATTGCATCATACTGTGATTCCCTCCTATTTCAGTCTTCTATGATTTCAATTTATCCCTACAATGTGCATCATACTATTCAAAGAATTATATGAATATTACCAACAACTCACAATGGCCTTTAATCAATGTCAGTTTGATTCCTTTTGATACTGAGCAATAAATAATAAAGTGACTGAGTAAAAACAAAACAGACCTTATGTGGACTGTATTACATCTGACAAAGCATTGCTTCTGAACCAAAGCTTTCATGGTTATCTTTTCTTTGTGGGTTTTTTTTTTGTTTTGTCTTTTTACCGGGCTTTTGCTGTCGTTTGATATGGAGATGTAATTTATATTTAATTTAGCAAGAAGCACATACATGAATCTTACTTTAAGCATGTAATTCATTGGCTATTTGCATGCTTAATGCTGAAGCACTTTGCTGAATTAAGGTCATTTTCCTCAAATTTATTTTGGATGCCTTACTCTGAGTCCAGATGAGTATCCTTTCATTTTTTTCCTACCATGTGCATTTTGCAATAGATACTGCGTTAGCAAGTCAGACAGAAGATGGAATGGACTTCACCTGACGTATGCTCAAAAAAAATGAATTTTAGAAGATAAATGCTGTTCACATTTAATTTAATATTTTGCTTAATAAAGACTATGCGATGGTTGGAAGGAAAATAGGAGTGTATATTTCTTGGCTTCTTTGCATCAGACTCATTTTCAGTTATCCACCTTCAAGAACATTCACTAAACTCATCAGCAACAGATGTTACTGAGCATTTCCATTTGAAATCTACAGCATTTGCATTTGCCATGTTTAGTGAACTATTTCTTAAGTAGTTCTTCTGCAATGTATGTAGCACGTGTAGACTTTGGGTGAAGTTTTGTGGTGGGGCCATCCTGAACATTTGTTTCTGACAGATCAGGGTGTATTATAAACCATTCAACATTTCTTCACAACATAGAACTGGATACAGAATATTTTCATAAGTGCTAGGAACAGTTGATCAAGGTGAGTTGAGGATGAGCTGCCTGAATCATGATCTCTTCCAGTCCATACATAACCCAGTATCTCAATTTATTATCATCTTTCTCTACCCTTGGCCATTCTTTACTCAGTGACTTCCTTCAGAGACAGATGCTGCAGTGTACACTCAGCAGTGAACTCATTGCCCCATGGGAACTAAGACACTTATTCCTACAAACAGTGTGTGTCTTTAGTATTATGTGCACACCTTTTTTTTTTTTTTTAATTACTTGTTAAGATTCAATTGAGTATAGCACCCAGTGCCTTCAGGGGATCCACACAGGGCCAGTAGGCAGTGACACTGGAGATTTGGAAGAGCCACGACCTTCTAAAGAAGCCACAGGAGACCATGTAGGTTGTCTAAAATGGCACTAGGCAGATGTCTTCAGAAAATGAACCCAACTCATTTATTCTAAATACGTGCAGACAAGTCTGATTTATTGAGCACTCAAATTACATCTTTCTTTCCCTACAGACACTGAATAAATGCAGCAAACCATATCAATCTTGTCTCATTTAAGTCCATGGTAAAAAGAATCCTTGAATGCCACAGGGACTGAAGCTCAGCTATTATCTTGGAAAAGGCTAGTCAGTGTTACCATTCTCCTAAAAACCTATGACGCAATTTGTCTGACCTAGCTGCAAATGCCTACATCTAAGCTAGTAAATCAATTTGCCTTCCCTAGGAGAGAGAGGAACATGCACTGCAGTACTGTGGTTCATCTGACCGACTTGATGACATCTGTTTTTGCACAACCTAGATTGTGCCTCACAAGTGCCTGTTTCCACCTATCGACAATCAAGGAAGCATTGGATAACAGGGTCAGTTTAGACCTCTGAAGGTGTAACACCTATATACGGTTAGAAGAATTCCTAGCCCTAAATTCTGGTTGTGTAGTTGTAACATACATACATATACATATGTATATGTGTATGTGTGTGTATATATATATATCTGTAACACATACATCTGAATACCATGTGTCTCTTTGGTACTTTTTACAATGCCTCTGAAGTTACTAGTCATGGTTATTATCAAAAATGAGAAATTAGAAAAGAGGTGCATTTTATCCCCATTTTCATTCTGTAAAATTTCTTTTACTGGCTGCTGGATAAGTGTGGCTTCATAAATAGAAAATTTTACATTTCAATATAAACATAAATTTAATACCATATAAAACTGGTGCTATCAAGCATGTTTTAGTTTACTGAATACGAAGAATATTAGCATGGTCCTATCCTTTTCTGCAAGAATACTGACCACAACAAGTTCCGAGAGCAACAGCAGAACACGCTTACTGTATGCATAGGGAGGTAGATTTGTGTGTGGTTCATTTTCTATTAGCATTTCACAGTGTTTCTGCTGGACAATGTTTTGAGAAGCTATGTACAACCAGAGTGGATAGCATTGGCCTGGGCAATCAGACTAGGGTGGGTGTTGCTGTGCTTCTTTATACATAACAAAAAGCAACATGCAAATATGTATTTTCTGTTCAGTGGTGATACACTTACCTAATAGCTCAAACAGCAATGAAAATAAGCACAAATGAAAGTAAACAAGTAAAAAGTATGTCAGGTTCTGTTTAAAATATAAGGAAGGAGTATAAATGATATTCCCATGCACACTCCTGTACTCTGCTCTATCACAAATAGAGTCAGACCAACACAAGTGTTTAAATTCATGTTTGAAATATTTCATAAAAATGTAATCCCAAATTATCATCCATATTGTGGACACTGCATTTTGTAAAGCGAGGAGAAGAAACATTTTCCCCCGTGGGAATATATGTCATCACAATTCTGAGTTTTCCATGGCTTAAAAGAACATCTCAATCTACGAGGTACATGAGAGCTATTTTTAAAACCATTCTTTATATAGAAAATAGTCATGTGCCTGGGGAGTGAACACTTGGCAGGGTGACCATAAAAGAGGCCCAGAAAACCTATAATAGGGATGCTTCAGGTCAGCTTTTAAGTCCATTTCCTGAGTGACTCAGGAAACTCCATACACCTAGTTAAATTAATGTCATTTCTTCAACCAAATAAATTGAATTAATTTCATTTTATTTAGGTACATACCAGCAGCATATAAACATATATAGATACATATGTACATTTTATGTTCATTTACATCAACCCAATGGCAAGAGCACATGCCCTTAAAATTGGGTCCTGACTGATTTTGTTTCCTTATCTTAATGTGCTCGGAGCCTTGTTGGGACCGTAATTGGTGCCCGACAAATACTGAGACAGAGAAGTCTAGCCTTGACAAGTCTTAGCTGTGTTAGACAAAGCATGTAACACATAAACCCAGAGTTACAGGCAGTTGAACTGCCAATATGCAATACATTGAGCACAGTCAAGATACTCGCTGCTCTGAAATGCATGTCATTCATCAGGCAAAGTGAGGATTGCATGCTGCATACAGATTGGCATCCTGAAAACACTGTCAGAACAACATGTAAATCATAGCTCACAATAATGCCATATTGAAAATAAAGAATAACTTCTCCTCAGAGGCCTGATTGGAGACCAAACCAGGGAGCATTCCTATAGAATTCCTATAATTTTTTTTAAAAAGTGCTAGTCAGTCCCACATACACACCGTGACACGGGCACATAAATTTACCTTCATTAGAATGAAGTAAATCAACATTGTGAGTCATTACTATGCTACCAGCGTTTTGCCAGCTGATAGGGTCAGAGGCTGACAACACAAAACTGAAAGACTGTGAGGGTTGTTTCAGCGTTGCATCACAAACAGGAAATAATTAGAAGTACCTTGGGGTAAAATCCGACTTTTAAAAGAAGCAGTGCAGTAGTGGTACTGGAGCAATCCCTTCAATGTGTCGGCTTTTCCACATAGCCCCCTCTCCCTGGTGGGGTCAGTCCGGGTGGCCGTGGGAGCGGCTCCCACCACGTGCTCTTGCCCAAGAGCAGTGCTGCAGGTGCACTGGCATGATCCCAGAGCAGACCTCCATGCTCTTCCCAGCATGCCCAGACCATGCCAGCAGAACCTCTTGCCAGCTGCTCTTCTTTCCAGGGATCACACCAGTTTTGTCGCTGACTGGCTGTTGCCCTCATGCCTGGCAGGAGAAAAATAACCAAAATTATCTCAAGCAAACAGAAGCCAAATAAAGTGGCCAGTGTGGCATCAGTCCCCAAAACCTCAGAGTCTGGTCTTCCTGCACACCCCTGAGGTGTTGCAAACTACACTGCAGAAAGTGGTTGTACTTTGTGTCTCCCTGCAAGGGGTCGCTCCCTTCTGCTTTTCATGGTCCTTATCAGACCAGGCAGGTTCCAGCACCTTTCTCACCAACACACAAGCCAGCTTCATTTTATACCTACCAAGTCTCACTCTCTGTCCTGCCAGGAAAAACCTTTCAGGCCCATCCAGTGCATCTGCTCTGTTAAATGCTTGCTGTCAAGCAAGTTGTCCCAGAAAACAGAAGGCTGGCATTAGCTCATGCTCAGCAGCATTCCCACATGGGTATCTTCTATGAACTGGTTGGAGACCCTCATTCAAAGGGATATGGGGCTGCTGTGAGCCACATCCCCACCGGTACTGGAGCTTATTTTGACCCTTTGGAAGAAGTCTGGATCTCTAAGACATGAGTATTACAAGAATCATACTAAACATGGAAGAACAACTGGACCCCCAATAGGTACTGGGAAAGCAGATTATTTGATTAGGGACTGAGTGTGATCAGGCTCTTAATCATCCAGAGCAGACTCACTTGCCACTCTGTCATGCTTGCAGGCAGGCCTAAAGTACATCACAATACGTTAGCAGGCAGGAGGGAGACAGCTGACAGTATATGTGGTATGGATTGCCTAAGTAGAGCTATCCACATCACTAAGCATTGGCTGAGTTGACTAAGCCATTTGAAGCTCAGTCCTGCCAGGAATGAGATAGCAGCTGCACAGGGAAGAAGTAAGCCCAGGTTATTGTAGTGTAAAAAGAAGGTTACCCCATAAAAATAGTACCTAGATCCCATGGGTTCAGTTTCTTGCTTAACCATGGACAATGTGGTTCACCTAATGGTACTGGAGCTCAAATGAAAGTTAATACTGTGTGGGGCAGTCTAGAAAAGCACACTGGAGCAGAAATGATTTTTCAGTATTTATACATTTTGCAGCATTTTACCACTTAAATGAAATGGTAAATAGATAAAAATAGCTCAAGGCAAAATTATTAGCATACACTTACCCATCATCTTATACAGGCAGCTTTCAAACCATCTGCTGTAGTTTTTCTGTAGAGATGTGAACAGTCCTGTGGCCTCTAGAGGCTTCTGTAATATGAATTGTTACTACAAATGGCAGGCAAATCTGCTTTACTGCCGTCCTGAAACTAACTCACAGGTGCTTTACAGAAGGAACAGAAAATCAGTTTAATTCCTGTACATAAATCTTCATTGGCCAATAAAAGACATTTCCTACGGTCTTCCTTGTAAGGGCAGAAGGTCCCACATGCCCAGACTGGAAGACAGGTTTTTTCTTGAAGACAACAGCACCAAGACCATTGCTATCCTCCACATTTCTTGCAAGGCTCTGCAATTTAAAGACCTAAGAGACACCACAAAGAAGCCATGCTGGCCTTCCATTTGAATACCAGGAATGCAATGGGACATGCAAAACTGCACCCAATATTTACTGGGACAAACTTTGCATCCTGCACACTTACATGGATTTTGTGCAAAAAAAAAAAAAGAGAAAAAAGGGTGGCACACTGGGCATATCTGTACCCACAACATGCTCCATCCAGACATAAGGAAACCTTGGTTGTAGGGTAGGTCTCAGCTGCCCTGCAGCACTGCTGGTGCACAGGGTGAACCTCACTGTGCAGAAAGCACCACTTCCCAGTCTGTGATCAGGCATTGTTTGCCCAGTGTTGATCATATTGTTTTCACATGTTCCTCCAGAATCCTTGCGGCCTTTATGTTGGCTTGTGTGGCATCAATAAGGGTTGCAAAAATACAGTCTGCTTGGCTGTATAATGTCCCCTTCCCACCCCCAAACGCACAAACCCAACCAACATAATTCATCAGCTGAGAGATCAGATACTAGAGCAGACACATGGCTCACACCTCAGATTTCAGTTACACAAAAACTGCTAATTGACAAGGAAGGTCCAAAATTTCTTTAAAGAGCTCTTTAAGAAGTGCTCCTGCTTCAGTGTTCAAATTAACCCCCTGGTAGATTTAGCACACTAGTTACATTTAATGCTAGCAATTGATGGAACAATCTGCAGCAAACCTCTTGCCTGCAGTGCCATCTCCGTGAGTGAACTCCTCTGTGTGCCACACCAGTGCAGCCATGGGTGGGGGAGGTAATAGAAATGGTCATTTTTGCTCTCATTCCCGTAGGGTGGTTCCACCTGACTGAGACAGCTTGTCCTCAGCCCCAAAAAGTCATTTTTGCAGGTAGGTATCACCTTTGCATGCCTTAACTTAAAACTCGGGGGGGGAGGGAGGGGGGGTGCCTCAACCCTTCAGAGCAATACCACTTTCATAGCCAGCTTTCAAAGATGTTGTCCACTTGCAAGTAAGAGTTCAGGCTTTTTTCACTGTGGCTTTGGTCTCAGACTGGCCAGGGAAAGACCTGACAAGTAGACAGAGCAGCATCTGATGCAAAGCTGTAGCCTCCGAGTCTCCCCACGGAAGATGAAGATTCAGTGCCTGCTTAGTGGAAATTCAAACACAGATGGGATAAGTGCCTTCCCCCCAGTGTCTTGGGAGTGAGGGAAGGAAGAGCTGTCATTGCTAATGAGATATAGAGTAGGTGATGCAATTTTTGTCTGAGCCTGAGTAGTATGAGACAGACGTTGCTTTCAGGAGTCATTGCTTTATTAGCCACACTTGCTAACCAGCTTACATGATATTCTCCTAGCCACACCAGATACACCCTAATATAAAAAGAACTGTTTTGAATAAAACCAAAACACTCTAGGCAATATTGAAGCTGATGTTAGCAGTGGAAGTCCCAGATGGAATTTCAAATGGGGCCATAAATTACTCTTAAATAAAGTAAATATGTCATTCCTGCTTCCTAAGAAGTCCCTTCTTCCCAAAATGGGATCATCAGCTTTGCACAGAGCTGCAGAGGAATGGTGACTCCTCACTCATTTGGAGACTGAGAAATAAGCTAGTTAACCACAGGTTTGACGTTATTGGAGCAAGGAAGGCCCAGCTGATGTTCACCTGATCAGATTCAAGTGGTGCTGAGGAATGGATGCAGCTCCCACAGTGGTGGGAATGGCACAGGGAGACTTGGAGTATGTAAAAACCACAGTTGTGTGTCAAAGCACAGTCAAGCACTTGCAATAAGGCCCAACGTGACAGAACATCACTCAAATAAGCAGGATGCGTTTGGGAAGCTGGTTTTGCCCTAGGGAAGATGAGGGTAATCAAGAAGACCTTGCAGATCAATTGAACCCCCTGCAGCCTGAGTGCAATGGCATAATAACAACGGTATGCCATGTGATAACTTGGATCCATGTTCATCCATGCTGAGGGCTGAGAACAAGTGAACAAGGGTGATGAAAATCCATTAAACATGGGACAAGGTAAGTGAGTTAAGACTGTAAAGTGCTTTGGGAATCTTGTACCACAGGAGCCCAAAATGTTCCCGTGACACAGACGTCTGGCAGCAGTCCTCTGTAAATTACTATAGACTGAATTAGATTAACTCCAAGGGTACATGTGGATAGGTCTAAAATTACATCCACAAAATGTGTTGTTTGTGTGTTTATGTTTGGCTGGATTGCAGGGAGCAACATAAGATCTTACTCTAAGGGAGAAGGTGTTTAACAGCAGGCACAGAAGAAACCTTTTTTTGCCACCAGCCCAACCTGACAAGAGAAAAGTACTTTTTCTTTTCAAGTTGTGTTCATCATTTAAATATTTTTCAGGTAATTAACACTGGGGACCAACAAAGTTTATGTTCCTTGAAAAAGAGTGAAACATTTATTACCCTTCTCCCTTCCTTCCTGAAATGATTGAGGTGAAAGAAAGGTTAGAAGAGAGTCTTTTCTGGGTTGTCTTACTTGTCTTTTGTCTTTCACATTGGTTCTAGGAATGGAAAGTCATTAATCACCTATCAAGACAGCAGGTAAGAGTTGCCTTGGGGTTAGAGAGGATTGGAAAAGATCATTTAGGCATGGTAATTAATTTAAATGAGTAAGATGGGGACAGACTCTTTATTCTAAAGTAAGTAGAAGGTGATAGGCAACAGATTTGGACTGGTATTAAGAAAAATCAAGTGAGGAATCTTGGCTGACGAAGATGAAAAGTAGAAAATTAGTTATAAGGTAAAAAGAAAAAGCAGTAAATGAATGGAGAAAAAGCTTTATAGAATAATCCCATTTTACTTGCTGTTTTAAATTATTCAGTTGGAAACCTCTGATTCTGCCTTTCCTCCTAATTATATTAGCCATGTCAATACTACACAGATAAAGAAGTGGGCTCCAAACATCAGCTACCTTTGAGGCTCCAGAAGAAGAATGTTTCAGACAGTGATTGAATTATGCATCTCTGTGACAAAGTTTTCTCTCCCAGTTAGACTCTGGGGACACGGCAGATATATATCCTGGAATGCTGCAGCAGCTGAGTTGCACTAGCACTCATAATATCTTTAGCTGGTTTTATGCATCCTGTGCTTTTGGCACAGCCACCGTCAATTCCACCATCCTCCTCCTCAAGCAAGCCTTCCTCTGGGTGAAGGTCTCATCGGGAGAATCTCCTGCTGACCACTCACCTCCCCCAGATTTGCTGCAGACTCACAGAGTTTTTCTACAGGGGCAGACAACATCAAAAAAACAACTCCTTGCTTTTATCTCCCTTCTAAAGGAGGTGCCAAAAGCCGACGAAATAGCCTGCTTTGAAGAGCCAGCACAACACAATAAAACCTGCCCACAACCTAAAAATACTGGAAAGACTCATGAGGCCTTACCTTTGAAAAGTCAGGACAACTGGGGATGAAGTGCTTTTTACAGTGTTGTGGCATTCATAAAAGTTTCTAGGAGGTATGATTTGACCAACATGCAGTCTTTTAACGACAATCAGTTTCCACATGAGTTGTTTCTACCTCTTTGTTAAGCTCAATACATTCTCTACTAAAGAAATGTGTGGTCCCATAACGATGCGAAAATTTCCCAGTGGCATATTCAGAGTTGGAATTTCATCAAGATAAGTAAAATCTCAAGTCAAATGCTTCAGTTTCTACAAATTGCCATTTTTATAAGAAAACGGCTTTAGAAAAGTTTTAACACAGCAACGGGTGCTGCTTCCTATGTACTTAGATGTTGTAAAGATGCAGCAGGGCTACAGAGTGTTGTGGTGTCTATTGGTAGGGTCTGCCACGCTTTCCCATTGAGAGTGCTTGAATCTCCAGCTGAGGTCTGGTGCAACACAATAAAAACGCACCAGAGAGCTGACAGAATCCCAGTTTGCCATTGGAGCAGCTGTTAAAAACCAAATCTGATCTCAGAGGAAACCTGAGGAAGGAAAAGGTTTCCAGAAGGAAAAACTAATCTAATTCACTGATATTATCAGCTGGTTACAAACTGTTACTCTCTAGAAGAAAGGAGGAAATAGGACCGAAATTGCACTTCACAGACAGTCATTCAGAAGTCAAAATTTCTCTCCTGGATGTTACTGGACAATTCATAGTCTTTAAATTGGGCAGAGGCAACCAGGACCAAGTTTTCATTTTCTCTGTGCCCAGAATGTCCATTTCCTAGTGAATCCAACATCCAACCACCAAAAGTTAGGGCCTCTTGAAAGTTGCCCCTTGGAGCAGATTTTCATCCTGGAGTGGTAGCTTCCAGATAAACCAGCAGCCTCTCAGACTCCACTTTCTCTTTCACCTGCTTACAAAACAAAAAAAAACAAACTTTGAAGGGGCACTCCTTGCATTGTGATAGCTGGCAAAATAAAAAAGCTGACAACTGATCCCTGTGCCACATGTGTGAAGCATCCACTTAGGACTTTTTGATTCCTGCTGAATAAAAGGCCAATTTTAATAAATCTTTGATGCCTTCTAATCAAAGTTCAATATTTGGTGCCATAAATTTCTTGCATAAATATCCTGTTCAGCTGCTATCTGGAGCACACAGAGCCAGGTTGATCTAAAGCATCAATCTTGAGGAAATTGGAGAAGTTGATAATAAGCTCTCAGTCATATTTGCAATGCAAGATTAACACCATTTCTGTGTGACTTGGCTCAGTCTAAGTCCTGAAAGACCAATAACACTCAGAGCAGCTGTGATTAAAGTTCACACACTGGGCTGTCATTTGGTGGACATTATACTAATTACAGTCCTGCTGGCTTTGGAGAAGAATTATTCTGCTGTCTTTTAAGATACCAAGGCTGTTTTAAGCACATGTATTCAAAATAAATCTCAGAAAAATAAAGATTCAGGTAGCAACTTCATTAAGATTGGGAACTTGAAACTAGCTCTGCTGCAACAGGGAAGATTCCCATTTCCAAAAATGATGTTTTCCTCAGATGTTCCAGCTGGTGAAATTCTCCTTGCATGCACTATTACTGCTCAGTATATGGGGCATGACTCATGATACACCACTACACAGAGTGATAGCTGGAGAAAATTGAGCTTCTGAAAACTGAGATTAAAGGGGGAAAGCCACAGGAATAAATAATATGATAGAGAGATAGGGCTGGAGCATACAAATGAGGTCTCTCAGAATAAGTTTTGGCCTGTCATCTAGCCCCTGGTAGTGGGCTGTGGACATGCTTTATCTTCTTAGCATCTTAAGGGAAGTGTGAGATAATTAAAAACAGTGAAACATGAGGCCTTCTACTACCAAGTCCAGGTATGCTGGTACTTGAGGGTCAGAGACTTGCATATTTTCCAGCATCCCCTTGTTTTCAGTCCTTTTCTGACCACCAGCCAGATCTGCTCACCTGAAGCCTACAAGGATGGACACCTGCAGCACCTCCCTTGCCACTCAGGTCTCAGCACAGCGACCCTTCCACACCCAGCAAACCTCCGCTTGGTTTCAGCAGCTCTGTCCTTGATGTGGTGGGTCCAAGCCCAGCCACACACCTTCCTATGGGAAGAAATCTGCAGTCTGGCTTTGCCCTTTCAGTAGAGATATTTGTGGTACAAGTGTAAGTACTGCATTCCTACCAATTTTTTATTTAATATTTTTTTACTTAAGAGTCTGACTTGAAAATTTGTCCTGCAGTTCTTCCTAAGAATTTTGTATTTGTTAAGTGGTTTCTTTTATGGTGCTACATGATTTCAAGCACTGAATACAACTAATAGATGTTTTTGCAAACTTTGTATTGGTTTAAAGAAAACTACATGTTGCTTCCATTATTTCATACTCCTCTATACCTACAAACGCACAGACAGAGCACAGGGCATGAGCTGAGCAGAGCACGCTTTGCAGCCTCTGCTTGCTTTCTTTTTGGAACAGAAGATATGGCAAGTTTCGCAGCTGGAAGGAAAACAAAGAGGGGGTGGAGAAATATCAGAGAGCAAAGAGAAAGCACAGTCCTCTCAAATCTCTGGCTACTGTTCTGGCTCTGTAGATAAACACATGTACATAAGTTAATTACAGGGCCTTTTTTTCCCCAAAATGGCTCTCTCTCAGTAGTAAGATGCAAAGGCTGATGTTATAAAAGGGTGCATGGTTTTAAATTAAATTAAAAGAAGACAATAACTTCATAATGGCTTTTCCAGAACATAAGCATCCTTCCAGCAAAAAAATAATCTGATGTTACTGGAAGAGCTGATAAGCTTTCACACCCAAATTGCTACAACATTGCAAAGTAAATCCATGCACCTCATGTATTGTTTGTTCTTACTAGCCTTACTAGCCATGCACTGGGCATGCCAGCTGCCCTTTTGTTCTTCCTCGATCTCCATAGTCAGAGGCAAGATGCTGAAACCCTTCTCAAAGTGTTGGGATATAGATACCCAGGACAGTCATCTTGTGTTGGCTCACCCACACACCCTCCCACTTGACAGACATCTTTTGTTAAATCAATACAACAGAAAAGTCGACAGAAAAGATCATGTTTTCCTTTGTGCAAGTTCATGTCATGCTTCAGCACTGATCACCCTTGAAACAACTTGGAGCAAAAGGACACTGGCAACAGAGTGTATTTTCCTAAAGAAAACATTGCAATCCAGAGGAGTAAATGAAATAACCTATGCTCCATCCTTGCTTTTAAATGATGGCCTTCATCCTCAGTGAGTCGAGCCCCAGCAGTGTCGGAGGGGGTTTATGTGGGCAATAGGGTTAAACTGCCAAGAGCTCATGGTGGGATGGAGGTCAGACTAAACAGGTCCTAATCCTACTTCCGCTGAATTCAGTTGGAAGACTCCCATGGAGAATATGATCTGGTCTCTCACTGCTTGTGTTTTAGCATTGAAAAGAATTAAGGAGCAAGCTAAACAAGATGGATTAAGAATGTTTTTTCAAAAAGTGATGGGACGGAGGTAGAAGAATGGGACCGATATTGATGCGTTTGGGAGAAAACATGAAATTTCAGGACAAGAAGAAATACTGAATGAAACATATTCATTAATAATAAGAAGTTTTAAGTTGAATGCCTACATATGTATTCTTTAAAGAAATATATACTGGATCCAGTGAAGTTCTTATATGCCCACCTAAGGAGATGCTACAGCCAGGGTGAGTGTGATGCAGTACAGACTGTCAGTAATGGAGAATGAGTTTCCAAATCACTTCCGTGTGAGGCAATACTCCCTGGACAAAAGGATGCCAGCCCAAGAACACCATCAAATCCCTGTCTCTATCTAGGGAGGAACTCTAGAGCAACAATGTGAAAACAACTCTTTGTTAAACTTTCCCCCCTGGTTCTCTGAAAAAGGACGTAATTGCTGATACTAAAAACAAGAAAGAAAAGTAGAAACCAATCGAAATTGATATGAAATAAATTACAATGCATAAAAAATTAGTCTAAATTTTTCCTTAGTGTCTTTAATTTTCCTTTTTATGGTCCACATGTTAAAACTTGGAGTATATGATGAAGAGACCAGGGGAATATCTGGGACTGTCAGGACTGGGAGAGAGGAATTTTCAAAGTATGTTCGGTACAACAGAAGTTGTATTAAGAACTGCCAAGATGCTGAAATTCAAGTTCAGCACTAGACAAATACAGCTCCAATCTTTTTGGAAAGTCATGACAAAAGGTACTCACAAGGAGGTGAGCTTGTAACTCAACCCGTTTAAACATGCTGTGTGCAGGCACAAGATTCCACCCTGATGGGTGAACTGAGACACTTTTTCTCTAAGAAAGAGAAACCACAGGCCTTCAGATCAGGAAAATTGCATCCTGAAACTCACTGAAGAGGATATAAGCTCTACAGGTTTCCCACCCAGCACAAAAGAAACTTCAGCAGGATGCTGTAGGGACTTAAAGAAAAGATCCTAGGATACATTAAAAAAAGAAATATCTGGCCTACTGAAGGGAGATTGTGTGACACCAGCTACACAACTATCTGCAATTTAGGTGCTTGAAAAACCTGGTGCTAGAAAAAGCATCAAAAATTATGCCAGACACACAAAAAATTACTTCTAGCCCAGTCGTTAGTCAGAAGATTATCAAAAGTATTGTTTCTGAGTAATTTGTTCACCTGGTGTTATTACTCTCAGAGAGCAAGACCAAGGCCAGTGGCAAGTTCTTTCATCCAAGGAAGACATAAAAAAGCACCAAGGACTCAAAGATGAATGAGACAAACTAAACCCAGAAATAAAGCCCTTTTTGAGGAGTGAGGGTAACTGACCAGTTGGACAAGGCACCAGAAGAATTGCAGGGTTTCAGTCTGAGAAATAGATGACTTAGAAAATAATCTTCAGCCTGCACTGAAGCTACTACCTCAAGACAGCAGTAACCCTGCAAGACCACGAATAACCCAGGAAATGTGGTGTAAGGGTCACGTCCAAAATTAACCTCTCTGAACTGTTGTTGAAAATCATTGTTATTAACCTGAAACATAAAACAGGAATGAATCACTGAAAGGCTTTGAGAGGCCATTCAGTATAAATATCTTTGCACTAAGTTATTGAGTGTACTTCAAAGAAACAAAAAGGAGCAATTGTGCTATCCAGGAACATGGAGTGGAAATTACTTTAAGCCTTAAAAATGGCACTTGCCTTTTCAAGAAGTGTTGCCCAAGTCTTTGCAGCACTAGTCAGAGTTTTCAATTGTCTAATCACAGTTAATCTCAACCTTGAAACCAGTTATTAGCCAGCCAGCCATTGGGAAGGGGATGGGAGGAGGGGAAGGTGTCAATGCAAAGCAACCCTAACAAAACCAGAGAAATCACAATAATGTAAAACACGTATATAATGTAAAACACACATTCTGACTCTGGGGATTGCACCCATGCTGACATGACTGGCACACGAGCAAACAGCACTAAGAAGCAGCCCCGTGTGGACAGAAACCTGCTCAGCCAGTCCTGTAATATGCAAAGTGCTTCCCCAAAATCCGTTCTCCTAGGTGGTGATCAGCAGCAAGCTAACAGAGCTTCCACTGACTTAATCTTTTAGCTTCAGAAGACAGGCACAAATAAGTATGACTCTAATTCTTCTAGAGGTAAATTTGCCTTCTGGGAGGAAGGTTGGAAAAAAACAATTTTGAAGAACTACACCAGGAAGTCCCATCCATTTCATTAGTTTGCATGTCCCTGATGTGAGCAGAAGACAAGCTGGTGCATGTCTGCTGGAAATGACACAGAGCACTCCAGAGCTTTGAAAGCAGCTTTTCCCCTCCTCTACATAACTATGTAATCTTTTAACATGATCCTGGGAATTATCCTTTTTCCAGTACCCCATTTGACTTTGTTGTTGATGTCATGGAAAAAAAGCAGTCAGTTGTTTACCAGAGCATTCGATTTCTTATCAGCAGATCTGGCTATGAATAATTATACCACATATTAATACCATAGTAAGCCAGCTAATGGGCTACAGACGCCTAACAAATAACAGGATGAGAGAAGAAAGGGCAGATTGGCAGGAGGTTGTTTGCCTTTGCGAGGGTTGAATTATAGAACTGGCCAGGCTTCAAAACTATGAATCATTAAGAACATGCACACAGCAGTTTTACATCAGTGAGCTCTATTGACTGTAGAGGAGCTAATATTGATCTACTAAGCATATGGGAGTGGGGAAGCAGGTCCCACATAGTTAAAAACGTGTTTTAATGTCTGTCCTTTGAATTGTGTTGGTTCCTTGAAACACCCACACATTTCTGACATCATGACCAGACCTTTATCCAAAGCCTTTGAAATGATGGATGTTTCCTTTCAGGTTCACAGTGACAGAAATCTTTGAAACATGACTGAAAAAAGAAGATGATTGTGAGTTACCATGCTTATCATATCTCGTATCTTCCTCAGCACGTTAACCCCATCTGCCATACCTACATCGATGCCTATATTCATGGAGATGTTTCTAAATATCAAAAAAAAAATATACAGAATTAACTTGCCTTTCCTTAGTAGCTGGAATTTGTCTTCATCTGTGCAAATGGGGCAAAAATATTGCCTTTGTGATCTACAGACATAGCCATTGCAAATGATGACGTAAGCAGCAAGGAGCCACCACACAGCACTTTGTTCTTTGCTCCTTCAAGGAAGGAATAGTGAATGCTGCAGACCATGAAGCCTTACTGACCCCAGGGAAGGGAACTCAGAATATGATTGCTTTTCTACCCATAAATACACTTTGCTGTCCATTACAGGAGACAGCACAAATTAGCCCACTGGCTATTAGAGGTTATTTCATGGGGCAACAACAAAAAAACTTACTTAGCCTGGTTTATTCATAGGACTTAGAAATGTTGGACTAACATCAATTGGGCCATGACCATATGGGCTTTCACCAGTGTATTCTATCACGTTTGCATACAAGTGACAAACATTTTGCATGCTGGCATGTAGTAGGTAAACACTGAATTTAGGATCTTAACTATAACATATGATTTTTCTCTCTGTGCTCAGTTCATGCTGCTGATTATACATGGATTTTTGTTAAATACTTACATCTCCCATCAAATCTTAACAATTTCTTGTATTCATAAGTCAGACCTCTCAGCAGCATGGTCTCCCATCCCCAGTGACCTGTTGCTAACACCCTCTGGTTTTATTCTTCCAAACATCACTGTCACATCCCTGTCACTGTGAGCCATAACACAGGGCTAAAAATCGTGGAAGCTGAACACGGTCCTCTTCTTACATTCTGACAAGCAGGTGCACATCCACTAACACTTAACTGTCTTGGCAGCCTCCAGTAATAATAATCAGACCCGCAGCCCGTTGAAACACAGCTAAGAATCTCCCTGCAGGGTAAGGTTACGTGAAATACAAGACATTCTTCAGTTGAAATGCTGATTTTCCATCTCTCCACTGTAAAGAAGTAGAGTGTGTGATATGCATCTGTTTCAAGGAAAGGGCTGTTTGTAAGATGACCTCCACACATTATGGCCTGTGCATCTGTAAACAAACTAGGCATGATAGAAATCTATCATTTCAGGTTTGGCTATCGAAAACCAAGAATATGTGTGATTTAATTTTCAGTTCTTTACAAAGAGGATGAACAAGGCAGAGAGCTCTCTCATTTCTCCTGTTAATCTAACCCACCTCGTGGAAAACCTGAGCCATGGCCCTTTGTGACCCTTTTCCTTCTCTTTTATGTAAGAGAAAGAAAAGGAGGCCAGAGGAAATTAAAAAAGCAAGGGAGATAAAATGATGTCTCAAATGACCAAGACATTGAAAAAAATTCAAAACCAGCAACTCACCTTGACCTTTCCAAGTCTCCGGTTTCCCGGACTCTTCCAGGGAGCCAAACTTCATACCTTCCTGTGGGACACAACATTAATGGCCTCTTCTCCTTCAGAGAAAGCACATGTTGTTTAAAACCATGAGGGACAAATAAATGTTCAGTCTAAGATTAATCTTGACATGCAAGATCTCAGGGAAGGACCAGTTTAGGGCTGATTGACTGCCTCCCTTGCACAAACTTTTGGCAATTTAAAATTTGATCATATTAAGTCACTCAGTCACAATCAAACTGTAGGTCAAATTGCATCCTTGTTTTCCCTGTGCTTTTAGAAACACATGAGATCACTGAAAATATTAAGTAATACATAATATATTAGATTCTATCTGTGTGCAGTCAATAAATTATTTCACCCTAAAGAGGAGAGCATAAGCTTATGCAGACTGGGCATTGTAGAAGCTTTCATTTAATATCAAGTGTGTTTAATACAACTCTTTTATTACATATTTCTCAACTAAATGCAGTCTTTCCAACTGCAGTTGACCTGCACAAATGAGAAAGAAAATCTGGCTTACACATAAAAAAATAAACAGAAACCTTTATTTCCCTGAAATGAGTTGTGAATACTTGAATCTTAGGGAAACTTGGCAGCTTCCAATAACTGAAAGTTATTTATGATACTTATACAATGATCAGATTCACACCTTTTGATTTATGATACATTTTTTTGATAATTGTTATTCAAAACCATCTTGATTAAAAAGCAATCTTTGGTATAGTGTGAATTTTGCATCGGGTTTCTGATAATTCTAATTATTATTGTAGTAATCCTAATACCTATTAACTGTTCTCCCTTTCAATATCACATTCTTCAGCTCAGACCAGATCCTGGTAAAGCTGTCACGTTGACTTTTCTCAAGAGATTTAAACCATAGCACTGTGTTATACAACCTCAGTTTAACAGATCTTGCACATGCTGAACCTGGAGCAAACTCTATAGAGGAAGCCAAACAAGTCCAATAGGAAAAGGAAACTTGCTCTGCCGGGGCTGTGAGTTATCCTCTGTCACAGTGCAGTCATCTGGCTTGCAGGAAGGGAAGAATTCACATTCAGAAATGGCGAGCAAAAACCAGAAGAGAATGGACCTTCCCCGTTTTGCAGCACAGGGCAATGCAGTCCTTTAATAACTACAAGGTTGGAGAAGACTCACTTTGAAAAGGATACCAGAATTTCATCTGAAAGATGAACCAAGTATGTGAGTGGTCATGAGGATGTGAAAGAAAACAAGGCAAGACACTTGCTCTGCCTCATCTGAGCTCTGGACACCATGAGGCTGCCTCATTTCATGTTCTGTATTTTTCATCATCAGTCAATTTATTCAATTTATCCAATGTTGTTTGAAGTAATACAGTCCAGTGAAATAATATATCCCCACGATTCCTTTGCACATTCATCCTGCACTCTGCTTAGAGCTTGGGTTTCAAAGTTTTGTATTCATTCCCTGCACATAGAGCTAATTACTTTGGCTAGATGACAGACCACATTGCTCAGAGCGACACCTGCAAACCGAGAGAATTAACCGAGGGTTAGTTCACATAACTTCACAATCCCCACTTCAATGAGATTTTAAAGTGAAAACTCTTCAGAGTTGCCATTGTCTGGTCCATCTCGTCCTCTCTAAAGAATTTTGCCCAAGAAAGGATCTGCAGAATGGAGATTGCTAACAATAAATTCAAATTTGAAAAAAAAAAAAAAAAGGGCTATGCTGCTAGCTTCTCAATGGGAGGCTTCACAGAATCACAGA
>VZRW01004890.1:1387-25333 GCA_013398125.1 Aegotheles bennettii
TCTTTAACATCTTTGTTGGTGATATGGATAGTGGGATCAGGTGCACTCTCAGCAAGTTTGCCAATGACACCAAACTGTGTGGTGTGGTGGACACACTGGATGGAAAGGATGTCATCCGGAAGGAACTTGACAGGCTTGAGAGTTGGACCTATGCAAACTGCATGACATTCAACAAGGGCAAATACAAGGTCCTGCACATGGGTTGAGGCAAACCCATGCACAAATACGGGCTGAGTGAAGAATGGATTGAGAGCAGCCTAAGAAGAAGGGCTTAGGGGTGTTGGTTGTTGAGAAGCTCAACTTGAGCCAGCAATGTGCACTTACAGCTCAAAAAGCCAATGCTGTCCTGGGCTGCGTCAAAAGAAGCATGATCTGCAGATTGAGGGAGGTGATTCTCCCTCTCTGCTCTGCTCTCGTGAGACCCCACCTGAAGTATTGTGTCTTGTTCTGGAATCCCCAACATAAGAAAGACATGGGGCTCTTGAAGCAAGTCCAGAGGAGGGCCACAAAGATGATCAGGGGGCTGGAGCACCTCTCCTTCTATGAAGGCAGGCTGAGACAGTTGGGGTTGTTCAGCATGGAGAAGAGAAGGTTCTGGGGAGATGTCATAGCAGCCTTCCAGAGCTGAAGGTGGCCTAGAGGAAAGCTTGAGGGGGACTTTTTACAAGGTTATGTAGTGATAGAACAAGGGGGAATGTTTTCAAACTGAAAGAGGGTAGATTTTGATTGGATATTAGGAAGAAATTCTTGGCTGTGAGGATGGTGAGACAGTGGCATAAGTTGCAAAGAGAAGTTGTGGCTACCCCCCTTCCTGGAAGTGTTCAAGGCCAGGTTGGATGAGGCCTTGAGCAACCTGGTCTAGTAGGAGGTGTCCTTGCCCATGGCAGGGGGGTTGGAAGTAGATGACCTTTATGGTCCCTCCCAACACAAACCATTCTGTGATTCTATGATTCTATGATTCTACCTAAAATTTTAAGATGGAGCATGCTTCCTTTATGAAATAGACAAACTACTTAGAGAGATTAAGCTTCTCTTGATTTACCTGTCACTACTGGAAGCTAAATTGCAGTCTGGCCAGGAGAACTGAAAGCTCATTTCTCCTTTGTAATCAGGTTTATGGGNAAATTTTAAGATGGAGCATGCTTCCTTTATGAAATAGACAAACTACTTAGAGGGATTAAGCTTCTCTTGATTTACCTGTCACTACTGGAAGCTAAATTGCAGTCTGGCCAGGAGAACTGAAAGCTCATTTCTCCTTTGTAATCAGGTTTATGGGATATCAGTTTCCTAGATCTGCAGCAGTGGTCCAATCTACTGTGTTTCTTCAGAAAAATAATCAAAGAGCTTAATAAAGTGACAGACCTACAGCTGCCCAGCTGAAAAACAGGAGTTGAGACCTCTAGTATGACAGAGGATAAGCCTGAGGAAGAGCCTGGCTGAAGGCAAAAATGTCTCAAGGAACAAAAAGGTCAGAGAGATTATGATGGAGCAGAGAGAAAAATAAGGCAGATTTACAGGACAAGAGACAATGGGGTGGTCAGAACAAAGGAAGATCTCAGGATGTCTGAATAAGGTGCAGTCAGTGATGCAACAGATCAGTTCCTGCACAGAGAACAAGGTTAAGTAAATCTTTCATTAGTCTTAAATCAGATCCACTACAAAGATTCACACCTGACAAGCTTGTGTGCTTGCAGTTTCCAACTATGGAGATATCAGCTGGATCAAATTCTCATTCCAGCACTGGGACATGGAGCAGTTTGAACCAGATCTCAAAAGCCAGTAAAATAAAAATAACCTTCTATGTGTTGCCTTTTTAAGACAACAGAGATATTTTCATAGGAACTAACAAAAGTAAAATCATAAGAGGAACTAAACCTGTTTACTTGATGGGAGACACTGAGAGGGAGTTTATAGCTGTCAGATACAGAGTAATCATCTTTCAGCTGCAAAAAAATTGGAACTCAAGCTACATTTAAAGGGTCAAATGCTGGAAATTTATAAGAAGAACCAGTATCTGTTTACACATATCACTACTGTTGCTGAACAGAGAAATTATGTGTGTTTCTGTGTGTATATTGTTCAAAATTCATTGAAGTTACATTTAAAAGTCTAACAAAAAGGACTTTCTTCCAGAGTTAAATGATAAACTTATTTTCCCATCCTCCACAATTCTCTTCAATTGCAAGTGGATAAGGTAGTAAAAAAGCAGCAAATTTCTTTGGAATCCCCTGTGCTGAGGTATGGTGTGATGTAAAACAAAGGTGTTATATATAGGGAATTTCTAGACCAGATTACCTTTTCCTTTAAGTAACAAGAATTAAACAATAAAGCAGTTGTAATTTTTCAGTCATAAAGCCTACAATACACATTATTTAATATTTTTTCTTTTCCAAATACCTATTCTCATGAGGAAATGTGTTCACCTGCTTGCCTTGACAAACCCATAGATTCTAGATTAATTTTTACTTAGAAACATCAGGACTGTAATTGAAAAGAATTTATACTTAGTACTTGTATGTTTTCTTCCACAGTGATGGATTTTGGGGGGAGTGGGATAAGAAAATACATATTTACATCTGTGTAAATAGAAATAAAGATAATAATACCTGGATTACATATAGTGATAATATTAATAAACCAGAATGAGCTTTGCAGTTAAGATATTACTCTCCAGATGTACACAAGACCTGGGTAGAAATCTTAACAGCATTTCAGATCCCTGTGTATTGGTGACAACAATTCCATGACACTTCCCACTATAGAAGCTTGTTTACAGGTGCTCAATAAGCAGTTCACGCAATTAGGTTAAAGTGCTTGCCCAAGGCATCCTTTCTCCCTTCTTTCTCTCCAATTTTATTGTTACTCAGAACAAGTTAAAGGAAAACACAAAGTGTTGTTTTTACTAAAAGTTCCTGTTATTGTTTTGCTGAGAGACTCTGACAAATTTATTCTTTGGAACATGCACAGCTGCAGTTGAAGTTGGTGAGAAGTGTGCTGTGACTTAATGCTTTGAACTAAACTGTAATTTACAATATAGAACAAAATAAGAAAGTCAAGTTGTTTCAGCACGAAAAATGTAAATGATTGATTCTGAGTAGACAGACTTTCAGTGAAGACTCACTGTCTCTATGGGAGTGCAGTACATTGCATAATAGCCTCCACCCTCACGTTATTTGCACATATCCATATCTCATTTCAAATTTTCCTAGAACATTGTTCATGCTCCTGATCTCTAGAATCCCTGGAAATATTTTAGAGAAGTATGAATTCCAAGAAATTATTTTAGCTTTGCAAGATATTACTTCACCTCTGCTTTTGCAGACCTACAGAGCTAAAATCGCTCTGGTTGTACTGAATGATGAGAAATGTTTTATTTTGTTTTAAAGCGAGATGTTTAAACACAAAGAGGCCCCATATTGGGAGGACAGTGTGGACTGTATGGCCCTGTTGTATAGCATAAGAGTCAGGATGTATTGCTTGATGCTAAAGACCTTTCCTTCCCACAATAAATTCTGTAGAGATGTAACATATATAAAAAATAAGCCACAAGACTTGCTCCAAGCCTTGAGAAGTGCTAGAAACGGATTTTGGTTCTACACAAGGGTTTACTCCATATACCAAGGATCACATTCTTTGCATCTGAATGTACTGATAAGAAAATCTATCTACCCAGAGACACTGCACTTTGAAAAAAAAAAAAGCTAAAGAGACCCAGCTCCCTCAGCCTTTCCTCATAAGGGAGATGTTCCTCTCCCTTAATCATCTTTGTGGCTCTGCGCTGGACTCTTTCAAGCAGTTCCATGTCCTTCTTGAACTGTGGGGCCCAGAACTGGACACAATACTCCAGATGTGGCCTCACCAAGGCAGAATAGAGGGGGAGGAGAACCTCTCTTGACCTACTAAGCACCCCCTTTCTAATACACCCCAGGATGCCATTGGCCTTCTTGGCCACAAGGGCACATTGCTGGCTCATGGTCATCCTCCTGTCCACCAGGACCCCCAGGTCCCTTTCTCCTACAAAAAACTGATGCAGATGAGTGTTGTTCTAATGTTATCTACTTTGCCAGTCTTCATTAAGGTAATGTTTGGTACACTACAGAGTGTTTTATTAACCTAAAGCAGCTATTGAACAAGCTGCTATTTATTAACTAGAGAAGATTTTTAGATTATGCAGAATTTAGAGTCTCAGAGTGACGTATCTGGTAAAAGCAAAATGAAGCATATACCTATTCTAAGAAATTATAGATGTTGGTTTTCCCTGGAAGAATTTATTTGGTATCCAAAGTCCTGCTGTGAAAAATCACAGGTACCTCCATTCTGGCTGAGCTGAATATCTAACTACTTATCTTCCATTTAAAGCTGCTTTAGGTTCACAGGTCATGAGAATCCCCATTTGATATGGCTGTTTAGATGACACTTAATGCACCCTGGAAGTGCTGTGCTTATCACTAAACAAAACAGTCAAATAAATTTAGAGTGTGTCTGTAGGGGGAAATAACTCATAGTGGAAGTGCCTTGTGATTAGAGAACATGTGCAGGAAGTTGAGATCTCACCTCAGCTGCAGGGAATTTGAACCTGCTCTTCTGTTTTACAAGAGGATGTCCTTATCTCTAATCTACTGCCTAGGTGCCTGTTTCATATCTTCTGTTGAATTTGGACCACCAAGCGAGAAAAAATGCTACAAACTTGGTCATTACATTTGATCTTGTTTACAGTGTATTCTCTTTAGATTAAGTATTTGCTGCACTGAGATCACGGTCTAGGAAAAAAAAAACGATTTTTTTACCAAAACAATCAAAAAGCCTAACGAAGCTTCAGATCTCTGTGTTACTTAGTTCTTGTTCCCAAGTTACCTGTTCCACTGCTTCCTTAGCATCACCCTGAGTTTACTAACAACTAACATTGATTTCTGTTTCCCTTTTCCTTTTTCTTTTCTCAGTTTCTTTGCAGGACTGAAGTAGAGAACAAACAGGCACACAGCTAAATAGACAGATATTAGGAAAGGAGAAATGGAAATGGTAATCTCCAGTGTGAAAGTAGATGAAGTGTGTAATGACAAAAAGCTGGGACGTGTTGATGGTGATATCTGTATAACCTTGATCAGCGGCAGCTGGGTTAATTCTACCTCCTTGCGTCCTAAGAAGGTAAATGGTCTTCATTTTGAAAGATGACCAAGAACTATTAACATCCACTTACCAGGACTTCCTTGTTCACTCTGTAGTTTATTGCTTGTGTAATGCTTTCTGCTAAGTCATTGAAAGATGAGATGCTGGCATATGCTTCAGTGAAGAGTTAAATGGAGAATAGAAGGAGAAAGGGGGATTTCATAATACGGACTATAGAATCTCCACGCACCATTACATTGTATCCCAAGCACAGGATATATGGGATATATCTCTGCTGTGAGCAGCAGCTGTGATAGCCTCTTATGCCTTTGCTCACTGTAGAGCAAAAGTATGCTACTCTATTCCAACCGAAGAATTTAAACTAAACCAAACCTTTGCATATCTTTAAAGTTAAAAGTTATGCCTAGTCAGAAATAAGGGCATTATCAAGCTACTTACACTGTCTATATCAGTGACCATAACCCCTTTGAGGCCTTTACTATGTGCCTCTGGACATCAGTAATCATCTTTAAGCTCTACCACAACACATAGAAAGCAAGAAGTCTTCACTGGTAAAGTGCTTAAATACTGACAACCTTACAAGAAGTTAAGCAGAGCTAGATCCTTTGATTTGGCAAGGTTTTCTTCCAGGATGACCAATGAGGAAGCCACATTAAATGATGCCTCTTCCTTTTCACTTGCATCTGTTTCCTCCAGCAACCTGAGAGTACTGGACCACCCTTCCTTCAACTTGCCATCTTGCAGGTGATCTGGAAGTCAGAACCGGGCCTTCTGCCAAAGCTGAGCCCTTGACTGTACTCTGCTATGCTTTCCAATAAAACTTCTGTTTCACAAAGTAAACTCAGTGTATAAAATGAAATATTTCTGGAATTTATACTCCAATTTTGCTTTCCCACATGTGAAGAAAGTTTGATGAGTTAGAAAACAGCTGAGTTGCCTTCCCATGTGTAGAAAGTTATTACATGGGTAGGTCACAAATACTTTTGTTCTTTTTCACACACGCATATTTAATGAGTTTCCCAAACTAATGGCACAATTGTGCAATGGCTGACACACTTCTCATATCTCATGAACTACAAGTCAGCCAGCTGACTTCTGAAGCTTTCAAAACCATCAATCTAAGATACCGAGTATTGATCTTTGTGCATTGAACTATGTTTTCCAGCATAGAAATCTAGCATAAAACATTATTTCAATTATTTGCCTTAAGCTGCACCAACCTTTTGTTATGTTGTTAAATTTCAAGTCATTCAATTAAGATGAATTACCAAGTGTTTTCTTTTTCAGTTCATGCCAGTTTTACCAGTGTTTGAGGATACAAACCAGAGTGAACACTAACATGATATACTTCTCAGTTGTTTTACAGGTTGAAAACATTAAACAATATTGCTATCTTCATTATATTCCTCTAGAATGGAATGGAAATTGAATGTTGTACTATGTCTCTCATGTGGCTTTTGTTCTTTTGCTGGTAGCAGAAGCACTTTTTACATTTTAGACTTTTTCACTGACTGTCTACTGGCTATCCTACTATTTTGAAGTTCTGAGTTAATGTTATCATATTGGGAGAAATTAGTGAGTCTTCAGTGATGATAAACAATTCTTTGAGCACTGCCTCTACATATTAAAGTCATCAAGAGGATCTGGGTAGAAACTAGAACTGAACTAAACTAAAAGGGAAACTTCACAATCAATATTTAATGCCAGTGGAAGCACAAGTATTACCTTACTCTGGCCATTCACTCTTGTCCTTGGAATGGCCCACTGGGCTGGTTTGGCAGAAATGCTTCTATTAGCTGCTATGTGGTGGGCTGAATTGGGGAAGCTGGGAGAGGCCAATAAAAGAAAAAAAAAGGCTGGGAAGCTGGTTGTGTCAGTTATCCAGGATTGTTCAAGCAGTTCACTGTTGAAATTTTAGCCACAGCCTCAGAGTTCAGAGTTCAGCTTTCTGGCAGATCAGGTTTCAGGTTTTCATTCAAGGCACTATCAGATACATCTGTGTCAGAGCCTGGAAATTGTTCCTGTCTGGTTTTGGTTTGAGTTGGCTGTAACTGAAACCACAAGAGCTCATTCATAGCACCAAATAACTGGAAAGGAATCAGACTGAGGTTCAAATGTTGATTTACCTTAAAGTGATGTTATATTTAGTATGAGTTTTGTTTTTGTATTGGATTTTGCATGTACCCCACTGCCTATAGTGCTTTACAAGAGGTAAATTTAAAACCGAAAATGTTCTTCTACTTACAGGATGCAAAACCCATTCCAAATCACATCAGTTGCACTTGCAGTGCTACTAGAAAAGCCAATCTGTGCTGAAGCATCCACAAGATAGATTACTGTCACTTGGTATAAACTTGGTTATTTACTTGCAAGAATGTATTTCAGACTATTCATTTAGTAAATATCACAGATTTCCATTGAATGGTTTGATGAGCTTGATTTAGTTAGACATTATAATTAATTGTTCCAAGATGCCTGAACAAAGTGGTATCATCAAATTATCAATTATCTAGTGGCTTTTAATTGTGATAGTGATGTCTATTTTTTGTATCTTTCAGAAGTTTAGGATCCTGTTTTAATGATCAGAAAATTTTATCTGTGTTTATAGAGATATAGATACTCTAAAAAAGGGACAAAATTCATGGCTGACTCAAATGTCACAGACTGGCAGATATAATGAAAGTACTCCATTTACTTTAATATTAAAAGTTAATGATGTGTGTATATAATAACTTAAAATCTAATGTTTTCAAGTGTTAGCTATGGATTTTCCAGAACAGCTGGTTACAACATGCATGCTAATTCACTGAGCAGCTGGATTTTACTCTGCTGTTGTGAATAGATATGATTTAAAGGGAAGAGTGCTACCTAGTGCCAAACATAATTTCCAAGTAGTTGTGTTCTCTTGGGATGTTTTGATTGAATTAAGAAGTTTCAGATAGTTCAGTAAGTGCAATGTAATGTGTAGCAAAAGATCCTGTTCACCTTACTGTACCAAATATGTAGGAACTTTTCCTCATTTGTTAAGTCTGCAAGTGAAAATTCCTGAAGTACTATTGTCTGAGAGTTTTGAGTCATGTTAGACACTGCAATACCTTATAAAGGTATCCAAACACTGGACTGTCCCCACGTACTACATTATGTGTTTTTCTAATGTGCAAACTAGAATGTTTTTTAAAGAGAAAAATTTACTGTATGACAGAGCAAGAGAAATACTTTACTCATGACTGTAGATTTTTGGAGGAAAAGATACTGTACTTCAAAATTCTTCCATTCTTGCCTCCAATTCTTGCTACAGGACTTCACTGTCTTTATTCTTGCCAGATTGATTTATCCCCAGAGTAAATATAACTTTAGTATTCCAATTTTTACAAGTTTGAGTTCCTGTGATTGTCTGGGCTGAAATCTTTACCATCTCTTCTTTCTTCTATTTACTCAGTGTGAATATCCGGTACATAGAGTAATTCAGTTTAGCCTTATCAGATGTGGTCCCATAGTAACAGTGGGGAGTATCTTCATTATTAGTATTATGAGTACAGCAGTCTAGATATAGAAGTTATGTCTGCGTATTTGTCGAGTTTTTCTAAGCGTTATCTATCCTCTGCTAATTAGACAAAGGCATGGAGTAAAAAGGAGGATATTTTTGCTTTGACAACTTCTTATAATGAGCTCTTGTAATGTGTTTATACTGCAGATTGCAGCACAGAAGAGATGCGTCTAAGTTCAGCTTTAAATAAGTGTGCTCAGATAATAAAAGGAATTTAGCCACTGAAATATGGAACTTTGTGTAAGATTCCCAAAGAAAAATGGAATGCTAAGAAATGTGAAAAATTAATCTTAACAAAATTAGATTGATTCTGTGGAATACACTGGCTGGTTTGCTGTCACACTGTTGTTACATTGTCTGCTCCATGCTATCACCACCTGGATGTGAGTAATATGTACGGTATATGAATTCAACTGTACTACTTTCCTATGGTACTAATATAGGAGAAGCTTGGAAATGGATATAGTGCAATGTATCGAAGTTTTGTTCACCTTTCACATAACAGAGCTCACCAGGAGTGCTGAGAGCTCAGCATGTCTCGAACAAATATCAAGAAGGACCTGAAACTTTTAAGACATAGCTGAATATATAACAGCAAATATTCAGTGAACTGCATGTGTTCCCTTCCATGTTTTGCCTGTAATAATGTCTGCGAAGAAGGGAAAATATTTTGTCAGTCTCAAGTTTTTCAGCTTTTAGTTTCTTTGACTGCACTTTTGACTGTTTTTACGTTACAGGGGAGAGAAATAAGACATAACCTCTCTTGAGCCATAAGTAGGAACTGCTTTATATCAGTGCTGTATGAATACTAGCCACACTATGCTTTTCTGTTTCATGGAGTGGAACATGATTCACTCACATGTAGGGGCTCTAGCACCACATGACAGGAAACTGGTGATATGTCAAGGCTGTAGGTATTTTTAACAGGGCTTCTCAGACTGCGGGTCACCTAGGAGACACTTTTATCCATATGTTCCTCAGTGGGGAGCTTCAGTGTTGTGCTGGAACCTTTCTCCAGCTCCATAATTCAAGCAAGTCATGGAGTGAACAAGCTGTGTGATGCACTCTAATATGTAGGTGAGGTGCTACCAGTGAGCAAATGTGAGATAGAAGTCAGCTGTGAGTTTTGTTTCAATGAATGAGACTTCAATAGTTCTAAAGTAGAGAATAAAGAGTTTCCTTCCCCAAACAGCTTAGGCAGTTGGAGGTTTTATTAGATATATATTATTTTAAATAAAATCAGAGAAACCCAGTATTTATGTGTTTTTCACTGAGCAGACAGTTATAAGTTGCACATTTTTCCATTGAGCTATCTTTTCCCGGAGGAATTTTTTACATCGGAAATAAGAGAAGGTAGGTTTCCACTACTTACTTATCGCTACCCTGAAGAAACCTTCACAGAAGCATAACAGAGGATTCACATCCCAAATCTGAAATGAAGTTTGGGAGGCACAACTTAAAGACAAACTCCGAGACACAGTGTGTGCTGCTGGCATTTATATAAAGGTCTATTTCAAACAATAAGCCAGTGCAACAAAACAAAAAACAGGATGTAAGAAGACCTCAAGAAAAGAAACAGCAAAGGTTGTTGATAGCCCTAATGTGTAGAGATGTTCCCACCATCAGGCTCTGAGGCTGCACAGGGAAGCTGTTCATTTCCATTACCCAAAAGATCTCAACAAGGAATTAAAACAGCTGTTTCTTATCTGTTCCTGGTAAAATTTCAGAATGTTTGGGCCCCCTGGTGAGGCGATTCCTAGAGCTAATGTTTATCATTTTTCCCTCTTTTTTTAAAAAACAAATTCTTTTCAGCATCTCTCAAGATAGTAGGAATTTGTGCTCAGCGCGAATGCTATTGCCTGTCCCTTACACCAGTGGCTGCAGAAGCAGAGCTTGTTTTAGAACCAGTGGAAATATTGGCAGGGACCTTGTAAATTGTGCATAGCTTTGAGTCCTACAGGCAAATAATAGCATGTGGCAAAAATATTTTCTGAACTGGATATCTAGTGATTTCTTTTCTAAAAAGGCAAACATAACTTACAAAATTAGCAGCCAGAATATAGAAACTAAGACAAACAAAAAGCATGCTGGCATTTTGACTTTTCTCTGGTGCATTTGGCAAGGTTCATTCATTAGGTTAAAATGGGTGTCTCCTATGGAATCTGTTTTGTGCTACTGAAAGAGGTGGGCATTAGGTGACATTCATTCTTCCCTGTTTTCTGCTTCTGTACTTCAGAGACAATTCAGCTGTCTCTCATTTGGTTAGAGGAAAGAGAAAAAAATCCTTGTAGTTCAGGTATAAGGTTTTGACAGTTCTTTTATCCATTTTGCACACATCCCTTTCAATAAGGACATAATAAGAGATTTTACTGTCAAAATCAGGACAAAAAGGGGAAGAGCAAAAACAGTAAAATAAATTAATTCAACTTCTAGAATAAAAAACCCATGATGGTTGTTATTTCCTTATGGTTCAGCTGCAGTCACTGAATTTAACCTTAATGGAAACAAGATAGGTTCTGCAAACACTTTTGGAAACAAAATTAATACTAGTGGTTACCTAATGACTAATTGGTTAATGTTTGTAAAGGGCTTGAAAAATAATGTTAAGACACTTCAATGGTCTAGAGAACACAGGGCTAGATAGACCCTCATTCCCCAAGGCTGTTAGCTGACTGTGACTGTCAGTTACAGGTATGTTGGAAGGGACCACAGGTGAATACAGACATTGTACTTGTGACCCTCAGGCCAAACAACATCTATACATTCAGCAGAGGCTTTTGTTAGCCTACATAGATGTCCAGGACTTTTTCTGATGCAATACCATGCCTCATAAGCCTTCTGCCTGAATCTTAAGCAAACAAGTTCCTTATTAGTTAAGAAGGTAGTGCCCAGACTCATCCATGTGATCTATTGTAAAGGTGATTGCCAAAGTCTTTGGAATAAACATGAAAAGAAACAGCTGATATTTCAAAACTGAATTGCAAATCTGGCATCCCTGCAAAGTTACAAATATACAAATCCTATTACACACCTCCTGAGTGACTACATTAAGATGATTCATGAAGATACAGAAAATTCATCCCTGTCACCTATGGCTGAGAAGGATAAATTACCTAGGAAGAGCCTATTATGCGTGTTCTTAGTACTTTTAAAATTACAGTTGACATTTATTTCTAATATGTTATAATGTACAAGGAAGGATAACAGTCTTTGCTGCTATAAAGCTGTGAACACCTGCATTCAATAATCATTTGCATGTCTCTCTCCTCTTTAATCCAAGGATTTAGATTCCCTTTAAAAATATTTACCAATTAAGCAGCTCAAAAGACTGTGCTGTAGGATCCTATTGTTTATGTTTTATGGTTGTGCAAAGTAAGAATACACAAAGGATAAAGAATTTATCTACAGTTGTATCAGAGGTCAAAGGAAAGTGAAGTGTCAGGACCCAGGCATCTTGCCTTATAGAGGCTTTAGTCAGTCCATCTTTTGCATGTGTATTTCTCTTTGAGTGATATACTCATCAAAATAGAGAAGTCATTTTTCAGGTCTTACATACTCCTAATGTCTTATTCACTTGTCTTACATACACACACCTTTTAAAAAGAGGTCCTCTAGTCTGACCTCTTGTAGAATATGGAGGATTTCCATGACTCAATTCTTGCTTGAAGTCCAGGGGCTGTCATAGACAGGAGTATTTAAGGAAGAAAACAAAAACTACAATAAAAAAGCAAAACACCACCCTCAAAAAACTGTCCTTTGAAAATTCTATCAATGGAGAATCCACTCTACTCTTGATAGAGCTGTAGTAATGGTTAAGACCTTCACTGTAAAGTGTTTGCCATATCTCGGTTAACTTCAATTTCCAAAAAGGAGCTGCTGCTTTACCAATAATACTTATTTAATGGGTTTTAAGTTCCTATATGTCGGAAGGGGTACAGACCTAACCCTTCAAGCCTGAGTGTATTTAGTTTTTCCCAAAAATATTTAGAAGTGTTTATTCTTACATCTGTGGATATTTTTATGAACTTTACAAATGTCCAAATTCTTTATTAAATCATACAAAGTACTAACACAGATCTATCGGTAAAAATGTCTACAGTTTCATTATGTAGGATGGAAAAGAAGATTTCCTTTGAAAATTACCTATTTAACTGATTGTCTTCTTGTTCATGGATGTTGGGAAAATGGTCACAGAAGGTGCTGATTCCCATTTTCATAGTCACTGATTTTGTATATTTTGTCATATCCTTTTAGAGTTCTCTCACTTTGGCTAAACAATTTCAGTCTCAGGATTCAGTGTCTTTTCAGTAAAGACATTTGACCAGTCCATTCTAATTATTTTTCTTGAAATATGTTCTGGTTTGTTACTTGTTACTTTTTTGTTTCCATGGGAAGTTGACTAGGACTTAGTGGATAATGTAAAACAAAAATTGTTAATCCATCCTGCAAAGTTATTTGTTTCCTTTTGGAAACCTTTGAATGCAAGTATTTGAGGAAGAGAGATGGTGAGAGGAGTGATTCAGGATAAGCAAGATTTCAGTTGTGAGTCCTGGGATTTAGAATTGATATGATAGTAAACTATATAAGCAATATGTTTGATTTCCCCTTCCTTTACAGGACAGTATGTGTAGTCCTTCAGCAACATGAACTAGAAATAATATTGGTGAACAATCATAGAATCATAGAATAGTTTGGATTGGAAGGGACCCTAAAGATCATCTAGTCCCAACCCCCTGCATGGACACCTCCTACTAGACCAGGTTGCCCAAAGCCCCATGCAACCTGGCCTTCAACACTTCCAGGGAGGTAGCATCCACAACCTCCTTGGGTAACCCGTTCCAGTTTCTTACCACCCTCACAGTTAAGAACATCAGTTGCTCTGCTCTTATCCACCAGCTGTGAAACCCCTTCATAGAAGGCCACCAAGTTTGTCAGGCGTGATTTGCCTTTGGTGAAGCTGTGTTGGTTGTCACAAATCACCTCCTTATTTTCTGTGTGCCTTAAGCATAGTTTCCAGGAGGATCTGCTCCAAGATCTTACCAGGTGCAGAGGTGAGGCTGACTGCTCTGTAGTTCCCTGGCTTTCCTTTCTTTCCTTTTTTAAAAATGGGGGTTATGTTTCCCCTCTTCCAGTCAGTGGGAACTTCACTGGACTGCCATGACTTGTCAAATAAGATGGATAGTGGCTTAGCAACTTCATCTGCCAGTTTCCTCAGGACTTGAGGATGTATCTCATCTGGTCCTATGGATCCGTACACATTTAGTTTCCTTAAGTGGTCTTGAATTTCTGCCGTAAGGAAGTCAATTGTGTGTGTTCTAAGTGCCCCGGAGGAGAGACATTGTAATTGAGGTAGGTTTGTGTGGGGGTTCTGGGGAATGTCCCCTTGGCAGGCAGCCTCTGTCACTCACCATGGTGTCTACAGTACTAAATGCAGCAGAAGTACTTGGTGCTAATACATAACTCAAAACCAGCTGTGTTCACAACAGAACTGGGTTCAGGCACCATGGGGACATGACAGCTTTTCCAAGATGCCTCCTGGGGACTTCAGGAGAATAATGTGGGTCAGGAGGGACTGAAACATTTCAAGGCCACTCTTATGGATTTTTATTTCAATTCATATCTTCCAGTAAAATGCAGAGGAGGAAAGTCAATCGCATTCCCCTAGACAGCCCAATAACAAATTTTCTAGTCCTGGCTCAGTCAGTCCATCATTGTAATTTCACTGTGAGCCTCCCTGGTGAGGGAACACCCTCCAGGGTCCCTTCTGCAGCTCTAAGCACAGCCTGGATAGTCAACACATGCCCAGAACTGTGACCACCAGCAGTGTCTTTTGTGCACCCCTCCTCCCCCCGCTTCTGCCTCACAGCAAATGACGGTCACAGTGCAGCCCTGCTGCTCCGGGGTGAGGCTTTCAGGGATGTCAAGTCTGAGGGTGCCTAGTCTCTGGTGGCCAGAGGCCTTTGGTTGTGAAAGGTGCTCTGAAATCACTTTGGCAGTGAAAATGTGGCCTTACTTGCTGGGAAAGTGGCAAGCATCTGGAGACTTTTTTTAACAGATTAGATGAGGATCATGTGGATTATTTGCTTGGATCCAGACCTCCAGACCATACTTGAACAGAAGGTGGAGGACTATCTTTTTGTGCTCTGACCTCTCCCACTGTTATTATAAACCCAACACACTATGGGGCTCAACTTTTCTGCAGAGCAGGTCGCCTTGAGGGGTGGATAAAGGCTCTTTCTGGAAACAGAATGGGTGACAGAATTTTGAAGGAAATTTTTTGAGAGGTGGAAGATTTTCCACAGCTCAATAAGCATGTTGAGAGGCTTATTAAAATAACAACAGCACATTTGTTAATAATTAATCATTGGCATTAATGGAAGGACTTTCAGCCAAAGACGCTGAAGTTCTTTCCAAATTTCACTGACCAAAATTGTAAACAGATAGGGACTGCCTAATCCATCATCACATATTGCCACCCGTGACAGCTATTTAACTGCTTACATCAGAACAACTGCTCAGTTGCCATCAAGTTGTTGTAGAAAGTGAAGAATATGGTGTATAACCAAGAGAAAGTGGAAAGGAAATAGTATGTGAAGAAGTGCAGATATCACTCTAGGATGGGTTTGGTCATGTAATAGTATGCCTACTTTTTAGGGGGATCATTCATGAATCCCAGTTTATAAACTGCAATTTTACATGTCACTTCTAGTCAGGTAGTCTCCACTAGCACAATGATGCAGAAACATGTGATGTGTTCAGAATTATCATTGCCATCATTTCTGCTGAAGGCTGGTATTCACTCAAGTCCTGAGATTCTTTTGGATTCTTTCTTGTGTTTAAATGCATTGAAAACTCTGATAAACCCTGTTCCAGACCTCCCAGTAAAGCCTCGACCTATACCCTGAGTACTTAGTTTTAGCTCTGCTCTCTGATTTCATTAGCAATCTGTGGTAGACTAAATTGGCTTATAGTGATCTCTGCTGACTATGGAACAAGATCAGATGCCTAATTTATCTGCCTCAGTTAAATGCTTAAAAGGTAGGAGGTGTGAATCTGGCCCAAAATGCTTGCAAAATTTTGACTTCTTCTGTCTGTCTTAGTGATGTTCCACCTGTCTGTATCTGAATATATCTGCAACCTCTACATATTAAATAGAGGAAATTTATCCTCATTATGAAATTACTCTTGAGAGTCCATTGCTAATGAAACTGCTTCTTATTTATTTTTGAAGTTTTGTGTAAATAACTAGCATTATTAGTACATAATTACCAGAGAGTAATCACAGAATTACTATAAACATAGTCTACAAAACATACTGCAAATTAATATTCATGCATTCCTCTTATCTACCATTTGGAGCAAATGCATGAATCCAATCTAAATTTCATCACAAAAGCATAATATCATCAGGGGAAACTGGAACATTTTGTACTTTAGAAGAATTAAAGGGAAATATCCTGTGACTTTTCCCAGTTCTGGGGGACTACTGAGGCTGCTGATGCACAATTCAGCAACGCATTGTGTCAGTCAAGGAGGAAAGGAAAAGTTACTTCTAGACATGCCTTTATGCAGAGATATTGCAGCATTCAATCAAATGTGTGTAGCTGAATCCAACAGTGTTGTCTGACAGCTTGGCACCTGTATTTGAAGGAAGCCTAAGGTTAAGGATAGCTAAAGGAACGTGATTGAATTCTGCTGTTAATAAATAGCCATAGGTGTTTTGTCCTCTAAAGCAGAAAGAAATAAGTGAACTAGTAAAACTAGTGGATCAGAAATCCATGTTGTGTAGATAATTCATAATAAAATGCAAGTTGCTTGCTCTGCTTAAACCACTCTTACACATTCTTCACACAATTGAGAGTCCGCTGGTTGTCTAAATTAGATGGGAGTGATTACAAACTAGTAAAGTACTTCTTACTTTGTTAATATTTACTTTTTATGTGTTTTGGGGTGATTTTAATTATTCATTTTTAGATGGCAGAAATCAGTTTTGCAAGGGCTAAATGATCAGAAGAATAACTACAGTTAATAGTAACTATATAGGTGCAACTTTTTCAGAACTGACAAGCAGAAAATTGAAAATCTAGAATTCAAATTGAGATCTCTGAAACTAGGAGTCACTTTTGAAAATTTAACCTATACATAGTCATATAGAAAAAGTGGCATAGCTGATGTTTGGCTCTCAAATCTTTTGAGAGTTTAGGAAAAACAGGAAGATAAAATACTGAAAAATTGTGATCATTCTTCTGCTTTTTAAAATGATTTTGTTGTAAATGTCATAATTGCTCTTACACGACCATTTCTGCAGAGGTCCAAGTAGTTAAGTTCTGTAGAAATGAAGGCCATAATGGACCACAAATTATTTTTTGTTTAGATATTTCAAGATCAAAAATCTGTTTCCACAAGACTGAAATTATAAGGACTAGCTTGCTAGTGAGAACTGAGCACTCAGTTATGTGGTAATATGACTACAAGATGTGCTAACACAAATGACCTTCAGTATGTTTGATTATCTAAGTCACAGAAGCCATGATGAATCATGTTCATGGACTCCCTGGTTAGTGAAGGTTGCATATACTCTTGTACTTCCAACTCCTACATTTAGTCTTCTTATATACAGGAAACAAACTGTGGGGTTAACAGATGCTCAGAAATTCTGCACTTTTTTCATTATTCTTTCATTTAACTTACTTTCACATTGCAGTTTATATTGTGTTGGACACAGGACTGTCTATTGTCTCTTGGTCTTGGAAAATACCTGAAAGAATGATAAGTACTCTGTTATAGAGAAACTCCAACAAAATTAAATGGAATCATGGCAAAGCCTGTTTTCCTTCCTGATCACAAAAGAAAGCATTCTTATGTTTCCCATTAATTCAGTCTGCCTCTCAAAATATATCCAACTATAGCTCAACAAATGAGACAGAGCATTCCCATTGAATAATGTCTCCTTACATAGATAAGGGTCATAGAAACATTATAATACAGTTCAGGTTTAAAGAAAAAAAGAGTAGACATTAAGCAGGAAAGGTTAACACATTTTTCAAACATATTTTAGCTGAGAAAGCTCCAGTGAAGAAGAATAATGCTGAAAATAAGACAGTAAGAAGTGGAAAACATCTAAGGAACCTGAAGGTATATAAGTCCATGGGACCTCATGAAGTGCATCTGCTGGTCCCAAGGGAACTGGCAGATGAAGTTGCTAAGCCACTATCCATCATATTTGATAAACTGTGGCAGTCACTGGTGAAGTCACTGGCAGAACTGGTGAAGTTCCCACTGACTGGAAAAGGGGAAACATAACCTAGTGAGAGACTTTTTACAAGGCCATGTAGTGATAGGTCAAGGGGGAATGTCTTTTAGCTGAAAGAGGGTAGATTTATATTGGATATTAGAAAGAAATTCTTGACTGTGAGGGTGGTGAGACACTGGCAAAAATTGCCTCGAGTTTTGGATGCCCTCTCCCTGGAAGTGCTCAAATCAGGTTGGATGGGGCTTTGAGCAACCTGGTCCAGTGGAACGTGTCCTTGCCTATGGCAGAAGTTTGGAACTAGATGATCTTTAAGGTTACTTCCAATCCAAACCATTTTATGATTCTATGTTTTTCATGCACCAGTGTTGTAGAAGGGATAGGTTATTGCTGCACCAATTGTGAGGGGACAGAAAGAAAGCTGTCCTGACCTTAAATCTATTTTGATTACCCATGTGACAGAAACCATCATGAACCACATTTGGGAAATGTACAGTGAAAGAATGAAAGTGTGTAACAGGGAATCTGAGGTATCAAGGGGAAGGAGGGCAGAACAGATTCTTGTTTTATAATACTAATATAAAAAAAGTCTTGTGTGACTACTTACATACTTATGTTTCCTTAGGCAAATCCTTTGGGGATACTTTATGCTTGATGAGTAATACTATAGAATCTTACCCTTTCTATTCCTAAAGATGTGTTCACAAAAACCTTGCAACTTATGTGCCAGAGGTTGTTTAAATGTGAATTCTTAGATACAGATTCTGCAGGAAAGCTATAAATAAATAAATAAATTTATTAAGAGTGATAGACTATGACAACCAGCTGACAAAGTGTAATGAGTAATGATTCTGTATGAAACACCATGGTAGCTTGATAGCAAGGAAGGATACAGAAAAGAGAAAGAAAAAAAAATAAAAGGACATTATTTTTAGAAAGGTTATTGTAGTGTAAGAGTTGAGGAGAGTGAGTGTCTCTAGAAAATCCTTAAAATCTGACATGAAAACTTTGTTCTGTGTGTGCCAACAATGAAGGTTTTTCCTCTAGGACATAGATATCAAAGGACAGTGTCTAACTTCTTCCTGATCATTCCTTTATTCTGTCTATGTCTTCGTTACATAGAATTTTTCCATTGATTAAAGAGGAATGTAGTAAAAATGGGTTTTTTTCCACATTTTTTTCTTTCAGTTTTAAAGAAGTATGTGACGAATTACTATCTGCACTCAAAAATCAAAGAAAATAATTTGGAATCATTGATAAAACTGTTAGGAAGATACTATGATAGCTCTGACATTGGATTAGGGCAGGGCACTGTTTTATTCCTACTTTTTCTTGGTGAAATTATTAGAAAAGCTGACCAGTTATGGCAAAACTATCTTGCATATGCTGATGATGTCATTACAGAAGATGTCTGAGATCTGAGGAAAACAGTAAACAAATTGGATTTAATGTAATGAAGAAAAATTGCTCACTTATATGCCAGCAGAAATGTTCTGGATGAGTATATCTAGCAGTTGAACATCATGAATATCAGAAGATCATTGTTTAGAAAGGAGTGGCAATGAGGAAGGGGATAACGACTTGAGTACACAATGCAAATACCTATTAATTTAACCTGTAGCAAAGCAGTAGCTTTATCCAACTTTAGAAAAAGATAAAGTTTCATCTATGAAAACCATTACTATTCTACTATTACTAAAAGAATCTCAATACTTTCAACAGAATATTGAGATGTCTTTGAGCCAAAAAGTGAGACTAATGGTTAAAAGAGGTGGTCTGATAAGGAAATATGAGAAGTCACATAAAAAGCAAAGGGTAAAGGTAGTTTAATTATCCCATATTCAGAAGATAGGTTTGGAGGTCAAGACACTGGGAGATGAACAAGTTATGTCCCTTAATAAAGACCATTGTGAGGGTGTTTGACTGGTGACCGAACATTTAGACAATGGAGGAAATTAATATTGAATTGGGGGGAACATCGTTACAAAGAAGTGAGGGGAAATTATCAGTGTGCCCCTAGATCTATATGTTTTCAAGAAACTGGATCAAGTGAATTAGTATCCCATTAAAATAGCATGAGGTTACTTGCATAGTGGATCTCTACTATGTGACAAAGGGCAGCAGTCTCTGGCTCTGAGGGAATAATGGGAGAAAGAAGCTTTTGTGGGGAATAAAACACTTGTCATGAGAGATATCATAGCCTCATTTAGATGGGAGAATATACCATAATGGATAATGCTGCACTGTGAAGGTGATAGAGTGTGATTCAAAGAGACATTTTCTCCCCAAATTTCTGTGATTGTGTGACAGAGCTTTGATTCTTGATTTATAGCCTTCCATTTGTTACACTCATTTTCAGAAAGGGTGGGATTTTAATATTTCTATCCCTTGTTCTCTGGTTGCATAAAATGTAACAGCAGAAGATGGCAGCAGAGATTGCTGACTCCATCTCATTTATGTATATGTGCAGCAGAATGTGGATGCTCAGTGAAAGAACACAGGGTGAACTTTTCTTTAAAAACACACTGATTTAATTCTGGAAAGATAAATTCATCAGCTTCAAGAACATATAAATCAGTTAATTTTTTATGTAAATAATGTGGGAGTTATGAAAGAAAAAACACATTCCCTGTCTCTTCCATATGTCTTAATGGCAACACTCACAAGCAGATAAGATGGTCCTTGAAAAAGATCATGGACACATTCCATTTACATAGCCCTCCTGACTCAGCAATAGCTCATCAGAGTCTTTCATTGCATATAAAAATATATTAAAAATTATGAAGAAGCTCTGAAAATCTCTCTATAAAGTTGCTTATATTTCAAAAGGTGACTCAAAGCATGAGTAATGATACCAAAAATCTATCTTTGTCAGACTAGTTCTTCTTCTAATAGCAAGCCATTGTGAAGGCCTGCCTGTAGGTTAACTTAACCATCTCATCTCAAGCAGTGCATGTGGATGTGAGCTTGGATACATCAATTTGTTGAGAGAGTAATGTCTTTTTTTAGACCAACTGATAAGCTTTTGGACACTCAACCACTTTTCATGTCACAGAGAGACATGTGCCCATGCCAATTTGTGCACAGGCTGTGGCTCTGCTTTACAGCTTATCCTACCCCAGGGAGAGACAGTGCATTGTTTCTCAGAGACCAGGATGGATATATTTATAGAGGTTGGAGCTGAAGTAGATGCAGTGGAATAACAATTCCATTATTTGTCTATTTACTTATTGTTCATTGCCATTACTGCTTTGCTGCCCAAAGTGTATTTGGAGAAACTGTCTCTGCTTCTACTCTGACTGCTGCACACTAATGTTTTTGTGCTTCTGCCTGTGCCTAAGGAAGCTCACTTGAAATCTGTCCGTGCTTCTGCTGCTTTTCTAATGGCTATAGGAGAGTCAAGATGCTCTTGTTTTTTTTTTCATCCAGCATCTCTGCTTCTGTGCTGAATATTAACTGTTTGTAGAACTGTATAGCAGAGGCTAAGAGACAACCTAATTGCTTGAGTGAAGACAGAGGCATGACTCAGGTTTGCAAATTCAAGCCCTTATTAACCTTCAGAACAGTTCAGATAAAAGGAAAATCAGTGGGTGCATAATAATGTTTACTGGAGGTGACACTTTCTAGAACATCCTTGAATTCTGACAGGAATTTTCCATGCTTGTTAAAAAACTTTTGCTGCCTCCTTTACCAGTTGTAAGTGATTGCCACTTGTCAAATGGGAGACCTGGAGTTAGGAACATGTCGAACATTTGCCTAATAGTTCCACAGTGATACGTCTTTGGTCTCTTATACCTGCTTTTCTGTCTGGTAAATGTAGCTCAGTTACTTTTCTCTGGTAATTGCACTAAAATCTTACTATATGTCAAAGTATTCATGACCACTGTGTCAACCAGAATAAGTGTCTGAAGCATTAAACTCAGGTATGGGCATCATATCTTACCTCAATATTGCTTTTTTAGAGTGGGGTGAGAGCACTTATTCCTCTTAATAAACTTAATTTTTCCTAGTGTTTTCCTGTTTAGACCAGTCATGAAAGGATGTGGATTAAAAAAAAAAAAAAAGAAATGTACCCCAAAATGCATTCAGTTGAACTGTTCTTGCTTATAAACATGGCAGTGTATGAGGAGTTATCCTTTATACCACAGATTGTAGTGTGTTGCAACAAAAGGAGGTGATGATTATGACTTTCTCATTTTCTTTACACATTTGTGATTTTAGATTTCTAGTTTTTCTCTTTGAGATATTGGTACTTTAGGTTTTGAAGTGATGAATGGGCTTTTCAGAACTTGCAAAAATATTCTGTATGACAGTTGCTACCTTCAGAAAACAGAGGTGGGAATATTAGTACTACCCTGAAATTGAGATTACTTGCTATGTTTTTTTCATTATCTGGAGCTTTCTTTGTACTTAATTTGACTCATTTGTACCGGTCTTTCAGAAATTAAGTGTGTAAAACATTTATAATAATATGATTTCTAACTGAAAGTTCTGTTGAGTAGCTGTTATATTGTTTCTATACAAACTTTGTTTCATGTGGTTGCAGGTACCACTGGCCCTTGTCTAGCTGCTAAGCAAAGGTCTTTCAAGATCAGTGTCTCAATATGAGTATGCCATATTTAACTATTATATGTATTGAAACTGTCACAGAGAGCATCTCTTTATATCCTAACATATAATGGTCTCATCTATGATGTCTTCTTGATTTTTTTATTGGTGGAAAATTCAATGCAGTGGAAGCTTCTATTGAAGGTGTGGACATCAAAGACTTGTCCTGCATAGCTATTCCTGTGAGCATAAATCTAGGTGGACTCATAACAGCAGAAACTGATCTGTTTAAAAATCAAAAAGGATTAAAAAAAATAAAAAAGGAACCCGTTTGAAACCACAGGTTTGTTAGGTTAGACTGGGGAAACACTTATTCCCAACGAGAAATTGTTACCTAGTGTTTTACAGGCTAGTAGGACCATGTAGTTGTAGTAGACTTAAGCACCAAACTCATAACTGTATACAGAAAGAAACATATCTTGAGAGTTTTTTTGTTTTTCTTTCTAACAATTTTTCTCCAAAGGTTCAAAAAGTTTATTTGGCTTCACAGATTGCAAATGCATAGGTGTTACTGAATTGGATAGACAGAGATCCTGGTATCTGACTGAAACATACACATAATTTCTTCTTTTATTCTCTAATTGCTTGGTTCCAATTTTGCCACCTTTGATTTGTGAATATTTACATTAAGTAGCACCTGCTCAGCAAAGAACAAATTGTATTAAATGTCCTAGGAAATAAACCATGACCACTGGGAAGATCATTCATTTACTTATGCCTCTGCTGTGTGTTAGTCTTTTTTTAAAAGGATGTGGTACAAAACAAATCTTGATCATGTCATTCAGCCTGGTAGGACTTCTCCAATGCACTTACAGCTTCAGATGATGCAGTTACAGCTTCTCAAAGAGGGATGCTAATATTAGGGAGCAAAGAATTGTGAAAACAGAACAAGATCTGGTTTGAATCTGTGGTTTCCACAGTCACTTTCATTAAATGGCACTAGTGTTAGAAGACAGCCTTCCTCCTAATTCTGTCATTCTTTTTAAGAGTGGGTAATTCATACATTATCTAGTAAAAAGCCTCCAGTGGTTAGCAGGAAATATATCTATGCTTTATATTCCTCTTTAGATACACAAATCTGTCATTCAGTATAGTGTTCTATGACTGGACACTTGCTGATGAAGTTTGTAGAATTACCAGTGTGTCATTGATGGTTAGGAAATCAAGAAAGGGAGCCGGGAGACCTGCATGGTTAAATAAGGAACTGTTGGGCAAACTCAAGAGAAAGAAGAGAGTATACAGATCAGGGAAGGAAGGGCTGGCCATTTGGGAGGAATATAGGACTGTTGTCAGAGTATGTAGGGTGGTAACTGGGAAAAAAGGGCTTCTTCAAATACATTGCAGACAAACCAACACCAGAGGCAATGTAGGCCACTGCTAAATGAAGTGGATGTCCTGATGACAGAGGATACAA
>VZRW01004891.1:0-20501 GCA_013398125.1 Aegotheles bennettii
TTCTATGATTCTATGAAAGAAAAGGACAGCTTCAGACATTAGTTTGTATGAGATGTCTGCTGTAAGCGCTAACCTGCTCAACCAGGCTTTGAAGGTCAGGCTACGTGTTATTGGAGGAATGATTTCTCCTAGACTCACAAAAAGTTCCTGCACTTCACCTGTGCCTTCAGATTCAGTAGGTGCAAAGGAGCAAAACACAAGCATTATACAGCCAAGCGCGGGAGACTTTGAGCAGAAAAGCGCGGGCAGAGGCCCTCACTCTTCCTGTCGGCCCTGGGATCCTGGGTGTCTGTGCAGACTCTCTGACTCCCCATACAAGTGGCCTTCACGTGTTTTATTGACTGCATCTGCACACAATGCTGCTTTAGTTTGTGCTGGAAAGCTTCAGCAACAGAGAATGGAGCGCGTGTGGGAGAAACAGAAAGCTGACGGTCAGAGTCTACTGCCACACTCTCCTCATAAGGGAAGACAGAGAGATCTGGAGGGGTTAATAATACACACAGCTAAATAAGTCTAAAAAATGCACCGAAGTATAATGTTATAACTGAGTAAATTGTACGCTTCAAGAGATTCCTGCTTACACATTTAGCCCGTGCTGGCTATGCATCTATTCACACTGTACTGTGTATATTTGAGTGACTGGAACAATTCCTGAGGTTAATTACTAAACTAACCAAAGGTCTTGGCTCATTTGGATCTGATGGAGATCACTGTACTCATTCCTCAAATTTATCAAGCAAACACAATTACGCTGGTCATGACACATGGCTTGACTGATAGCACAGGCGTACTGGACTAAAAACCGCTGCCTTGGTGTGTGTCTCTCAGCCATGGGGAAACTCTCACACACCATAAGATGGGAGCTGCTGCGGGAGAGAAAGTAAGGCCCACTCACTGGGTATTCCTGCTGCTGCCTTGCTTTTAAATTACATCTCATAATGGGAGACTATAGAAATATATGACATTATCTTCCTTGGAAACTCAGGATATGTTTGCAGATAGTTCTTGCTAAGCAGACTTCTGATTGTAGGATACAAAGCAGTTTCGTTGGCTATGACAAGTGGGTCAATAAGTAAGATGAACACACATCATTGAGGTCTTTGAGATGGTGCCTGAACCAGCTGCCAGTGAACTTCCACCATAGTTTTCAGTGGGAACAGGAGCTGTGAATAGCTGGAGAAGAATGGCTCCAAGCCATTCAAGAAGCCCGATGCAACCTGTTGATCTAACACCTTCTCATAAGCCTTTGCAAAGACTGGCAGACATGCAGTCGATGTCACTGCATGTCAGTAAGCCACTGCCACATGAATCAAAAGTTTCTCACTGGCTCACCACCTCTGCAAGCCAGTGTTGGTCCTTCATCTCCTTGCCTGTCACTGCACGTTGCTGCACCCTGCAGAATTGTCCTTGTTCAGAAGGTTTCTTCAGGAGGAACTTTCTTTCCCTAAAGTGAGTATCTTTTAAAGTATGCATTCTGACAGACATGCACTAAATCACAAACCTGTAAACAGATATGAAAGCAGGGCAATTAATCTATCATTTCCAAGGTCAGTTAATTTATAATTTAAAAATATTTTCACATTCTAAGGCAATAATAATTATATCCTTAAAAATGTGATTATTTTCCTGATTCAAAACTAACTTAGGTGTGCAGTTATGGACATCCCTACTTAATAAAGCCCTTAAATATATGATTAAATATATGATTTTGGAGGTCAGTAACTAGTGGAGTCCCTCAGGGGTCGGTACTGGGACCGGTGTTGTTCAATATCTTCATCAACGACCTGGATGAGGGTACAGAATGTATCCTCAGCAAGTTTGCTGATGACACTAAACTGGGAGGAGTGGCTGACACACCAGAAGGTTGTGCTGCCATTCAAAGAGACCTTGATAGGCTTGAGAGTTGGCCTGGGAGAAACTTAATGAAATTCAACAAGGGCAAGTGTGGAGTCTTGCATCTGGGGAAGAACAACACCATGCACCGGTACAGGCTGGGGGCTGACCTGCTGGAGAGCAGTGTAGGAGAAAGGGACCTGGGGGTCCTGGTGGACAGGAGGATGACCATGAGCCAGCAATGTGCCCTTGTGGCCAAGAAGGCCAATGGCATCCTGGGGTGCATTAGAAGGGGGGTGATTAGTAGGTCGAGAGAGGTTCTCCTCCCCCTCTATTCTGCCTTGGTGAGGCCACATCTGGAGTATTGTGTCCAGTTCTGGGCCCCACAGTTCAAGAAGGACATGGAACTGCTTGAGAGAGTCCAGCGCAGAGCCACTAAGATGATTAAGGGAGTGGAACATCTCCCTTATGAGGAGAGGCTGAGGAAGCTGGGTCTCTTTAGCTTGGAGAAAAGGAGACTGAGGGGTGACCTCATCCATGTTTACAAATATGTAAAGGGTGAGTGTCAGGATGATGGAGCCAAGCTTTTTGCAGTGACGTCCAATGATAGGACAAGGGGCAATGGATGCAAACTGGAGCATAGGAGGTTCCATGTGAATATCAGGAAGAACTTTTTCACTGTGCGAGTGACAGAGCACTGGAACAGGCTGCCCAGAGAGGTTGTGGAGTCTCCTTTACTGGAGATATTCAAAACCCGCCTGGATGCATTCCTGTGTGATGTACTCTAGGTGACCCTACTCTGGCAGGTGGGTTGGACTAGATGATCCTTTGAGGTCCCTTCCAACCCTAGAATTCTGTGATTCTGTGATTAAATCCTGCTAAAGCCCCCCCTTAAGATTTTAGCTGAAGTGGCACTTACAGTTTTAATAGACCCTCTACAAATCCTATCTAAATATGAAATAATGAAGCAGGAAGTATCAGCCATAACACCAGAATGAAGACATTTATTAACAGAGGTAGTCTTGAGCTCTATCTGCTTTTTGATAGTTTTTCTTCTTTGGTTAATCAAGGCTGCATCTTGGCTGCTCTGTAAGATCACTGGCTGCAAAGCTTTTAGTGTTAAATTTCTTAGCCACCTGTACAATTTTGGCTGTGAAGAAGTAGTCGAATTGGACTGCCTAGTGTCAGACAGCTGCCCAGTTTATCTATATTCAAGCAGGAAAATAGGGAATGTGATTGAAGAGCTATTGTAGGAAGACTTGACCTAAGAAGCTTGAGGATTGCTGATTTAGAGAGATAAGGCAAAAGGGAAAGGGAAGGGGAAGGGGAAGGGGAAGGGNAAGGAAAGGAAAGGAAAGGAAAGGAAAGGAAAGGAAAGGAAAGGAAAGGAAAGGAAAGGAAAGGAAAGGAAAGGAAAGGGAAAAGACCTTTGAAGCCTGGTCAGGCTTTATGATGATCCTTTTAGAGTTTGAACATATGGATGTTTTATGTAACAGGATTTGGCAGAAAAGCCAGCCCTGCTTTATTTACAAGTTCTTTATCTTCTGTGCACTTTAGCAATCACTGTGCACTTATCTAGTGCACTTTAGCAATCAAAAAGACAAAGTAAATTTGACAATTGTTTTTTTTTTTAAAAAAAGAAAGAAAGGGGAATTGAAAAAAGTTAAAAGCACTCGTTTTCTCTATTATAGGTGTATTTTTATCTGTTTTTTGTGATCATGCAAGCAGTTTTGCTCTGTTCACGGATATCAGTCCCCCCTTTTTTGTGAACAGATGTGAATGAAAGGTTCAGTCATTTCCTGGAGTGGAAAGCATTTTTTCTCTCCAAATAAAGGAGCCAAATTGCAGGAGTCAGTGTGTGCCAAGGAGAAAATAAGATGAATGAACCAATAAGAAGTCAATGCGGTCTTTGAGGACAGGTTACCTGGATGTATATAGCTTATGACATAGACACAGGTGGTGCTGTAAAGTCAAGGAGCTTAAAATCAGGCAGGTAGACAGCAATTAAAATAGGTGTTTCCCATTGAGGACTACAGAGACAATGATCTGCAGCAGAAGGTGACAGAAGGAGAGCTTGGCATATATCTGTATGCCCCCAGGAGTGCATCCCAGTGACAGCTGATACCACTTGCAGTGTGCAGAGCCACCTGCTCCCCTCTCTGGATGAGGTCTGGTAGCCAGCACAGGACTCATGCAGGGAGAGAGGACACTGTGACTGAGCCTCGATTCTTCATCTACTGATCCCTGGTTTGGAGAGAGAGCTGCATTTCACTGCAAATTTTCATTGCTAGTCCTGGTCTGTATGCAAGAATAACTCACATTCAAAACACCTATCTGCCCTTGTGTGGCACTGATGAGAGGTGGGATCACCGGTCCCTTCAATGAATTCATGCATGTCTTCACTGGCTACTGATCACCACTGGCCCAAGGAGATGCGCTTGCTTCCCACACTTGGTAGATGTTTACTGGCTCTTACTCCCATAGATAATTCTCTGTGAGGCTGACTTATTCCCCCAAATCCTATGGAGATTTAGGGTTGCTATGGCTGAAATACCCAAATGATTCAGAATTGCTATGATTTATATTTCTAATTAAGTCCTTCTGTGCATTATGATTGATTCTTTAATTGTGGGATGGCCTGCTACAATTTTCAACAGGATTTCTGTCTCATTTAGTGAACATGGTTAGTCCTGCTCTGTGGGGTTCTCTTGGCTACAGTTCCAGTCCTCAGAGGGCCCCCGAGTTTGTGAGTCTGGGTACAAACCTTGTGCCCAGACTGCTGGTTAGGGAGAGACTTGAATGTGTATCAATGTCTTCTTATATCCTGATTGCCCCAGTAAGAAAACCATGGCACACAACTGAGAAGGAAATCACTGTAATCTTCAAAAAAGTGCCCAACCTGGGTAATCAGTGGAACAAGTGTTTTGAGTGCCTCTGCAGGTAAGGTAAAACACAGCTTATGTGACATCCATAGAATAGAATCATAGAATCATAGAATGGTTTGGGTTGAAAGGGACTTTAAAGATGATCTAGTTCCAACCCCCCTGACATGGGCAGGGACACCTCCCACTAGACCAGGTTGCTCAAGGCCCCATCCAACCTGGCCTTGAAAACTTCCAGGGAGGGGTCAGCCATAACTTCTCTGGGCAACCTGTGACAATGTTTCACCACCCTCACAGGAAAGAATTTTTTCCTAATATCTAGTCTAAATCTACTCTTTTTCAGCTTGAAATAGTTTCCCCTTTTTTATCACTACATGCCTTCAAAAAAAGTCCCTCTCCAGCTTTCCTGTAGCCCCTTCAGGTACTGGAAGGCTGCTCTAAGGTCTCCCCAGAGCCTTCTCTTCTCCATGCTGAACAACCCCAACTCTCTCAGCCTGTCTTCATAGGAGAGGTGCTCCAGCCCTCTGTTCATCTTTGTGGCCCTCCTCTGCACTCAATCCAACAGCTCCATATCCTTCTTATGCTGGTGACTCCAGAACTGGACACAGTACTGCAAGTGGGGTCTCATGAGAGGGCAGTAGAGGGGGAGAATCACCTCCCTCTACCTGCTGGTCACGCTTCTTTTGATACAGCCCAGGATATTGTTGTATTTTGCAGGCTCATGTTGAACTTCTCATCAACCAACAACCCAAAGTCCTTCTCTTCAGGGCTGTTTTCAATACATTCTTCACACAGCCTGTATTTGTGTGTGGGATTGCCCCAACCCAGGTGCTGGACCTTGCATTTGGCCATCTTTCACTGTTGCAGACATTGGGAGGAAATGTTCACAGCAAATGCAGTAGAGGCCTAGAGAAAATGGGGGACAAGGTTGTTATGGTTGGATCAGTGTGATGCTGCCTAAAAAAATGGAATCTGTCTGTGCTGCAGCTGCAGGGCTTGTACTTGATGCTGGCAGAGAGATACTAACTCTGTGTTTTCCATACTCTGCCTGTGCATGATGCATGCTGTGGAGTCTGCTTTGTAAAACAGAGGAAGAAATCAGGACCCATACTCAAAGCAATTAAAGTGTCACAAAACCTCACATCCCCTATCAAATCAGGACTTTAAAATGAAACACCCAGCACCGCTGGACATTTCAGATGTAATATCTCACTGTCTCAGTTCCCCATGTCCATGGGAAGTAACAATACCACATCGTTTCTCAAGATTTAGTTCGTGTATCAATTAATTAGTTTTTGCAAACCACTCGAAACACTGTAGTGATGAATGCTTTAAAGAACTTATGATTAATGTTGTCTTCAGATTACTTCTTCACAGTGTACGTAAATAAAGCCTGGGGCTGTAGATAGAAAAATGAAGATAAAATGAAATACAGAACAGCTGCTTCTAGGGGGAGCAGATCCACTGTGCATTCCAGGTGGTGAAGGTGCTCTTAAGTGACTTATGTGGGCATGAAATTAAAGGCCATAACACATGCTTTGCCCACACAGGACTGAAGTAAGCTTGCACAGATCTCTTTTTATTGTAAACTTTGATTTTCCAACTTTTCAACCTTTTAATTCATTTAACGTGAGGGGTTTTTATGTACTTCATATACCAAGACACAGACACTCAAAGAGCTAATTTATTTGTCTCCGAGTACACAAAGTACATTTAAAAAAGGAAGAAAACAACCCTTTTAGATTTTTAACCATAACAAACACTAAAAATCATGTGGTTGGTGGTGACATGTTAGTGCAGCCTTGTCATGAATACTATGGGGCGTTTGGCCCCCACTTAGGAGTACCAATATAATATTTTTTCTTGGGTCATGTTGTGTAACTTCCCAATCGAATCCCAGCTCTGGGCATCCATGGGAATATCTTGGTATCCTGTATTCCTGAACAAGGAGCCACCACTGAGCCATCTGCTGACTTGCTGAGGAACGACTGACAATTCAGCTTTCTCCTCCACCTTGTCTGATTCAGAATTTTGGGGCACAAATGGTACTCTGACTTTCCCCCCACTGCTGGCAATTTGGCTTCAGTTTCATCTGAACTTGAGTCCTGTGGTTGCCAGCAGCAGTAAAACATTCAGCCATGATTTCTGGCTCAGCTCGAGTGTCCCAAGAAGCCTATGGCGAGCACTTCCCAGCTGGCAAAGGCATGGTCCCCTGGGAATGGGTGCCAGACCTGCCTCCCCATGATTTTTAATGTAGAGGGGATCACAGATGGGGATCAAACTGGTGCTGCTGGCGGAAAGTCCCCAGGAAGTAACTCAGAATAGCTCAGGCTTCTGCAAAGCATGGTCTGGTCTAGTGGTGAATTAACAAACAGGACCCAGTGAAATTTTAATCCTGAGGTTTAGCATTCATCCTCACAGCTAAATGAGACTAGGATACAATCCAGCTGAGGCTTGGGTGTCTTCTGTCTGGATTTCCTTCACTCAGGAGCACAAAAATTGTGAGGTCAAATCAGCCAGTGGTGTCCCAGCCTCAGAGAGCCTCAACAGTGTAGCAAACTGAGAATCTCACCTGCTGGGGGCTTCAGGCATTTTTTCTGCACTAATGCTTCTGTTTAGCTCTTCCCGGGAGCCCAGACCCAGATTTAGCAATGGTGGATTTCTTCGTCTCACCATCCTTCCCTGCTGTATGCACCGTCTTGTTGTATATGAGCTCCCCTTTCAATGAACTAACGTTTTGCTGTGCAGGGAATTCAGCCTATACTAAACTGAAGCTAGGCCAATCAGAGCTTGTCAGTTGAATTTAAAAACAAACAATCCCATCTAATTTTCTGCATGTATGTTTTTCCTGCATATTCTTTAGCTTTGCCATGGAATTTCTATAGCAGTAGGAGACTATTATCTTGTCAATAATGGTCTATTACATCAACATTATCTCTTAATTACACAATTACTTTGTCAAGTACTGTGTATGAGAAATAAAACACTTGAAGTACTTCAAGCGAATATAGTTCTAAATGTTTAAAAGAAAAACAAAACAAACCAAACCAAATCAAACAACCACCAACCCTTGATTCAAACTATCTGCTGAACGTAGGTACTTTTTTTGTTGTCTTACAAGGGCAAGTACTGATTGGATGAGGGATAATGGTTTTAAACTGAAAGAAGATAGATTTAGATTAAATATTAGGAAAAAATTCTTTTCTGTGAGGGTGGTGAGACACTGTCACAGGTTACCCAGAGAATTTGTGGCTACCTGGTCCTTGGAAGTGTTCAAGGCTGAGTTGGATGGGGCTTAGAGCAACTTGGTCTAGTGGGAGGTCTTTTAGTTTCCTTCCAACCCAAACCATTCTATGATTCCAAGATTCTATAATTAATGAAGTAGTTGTACAATTAATGCTAGAAAAGCTATGGGTAAAATGGTGATGCTTGTTGTGCCCTTTGTCTTCTTATCTTGAAAGATGTGTAAGGAAACTGGGCTAATTTTACTCATATCACTCCTTGTGCTGTCACCATGGGACCTCTCAAAAATTAACTGGGTTGAATCCAGCTCACATTGTGTGGCTAGAGTCATCCTGACAGCATACTGCACCTGCTAGCTACATCATTAGGGAAGAGCTCTTGATGCTGGCATGCGCTGGAATGCCAGCTGCTCCCAGAAGTGCTGGCCTGACTGCAGTCAGGGTACCTACAGGGTCACACTCTATGATCACTCTACTGTTTTTTCACTTCAGACAAGCTAACCTGGGATACCTCTACGGGCACTGCTGTTGCCTGGAAATACACTGGAAATGCAGCTCACAGACAGGTGCTCTGAAAACACACTCCCATACCTACCAGGTTATCACTCATTGGCAACTACATCATGCTCCCTACTTGTTCCCAACGAAGTCATTGATACTTTGTCGTTGACCTTGAATGACAGCAAACTCGGGACTTTGTAGGCTAGATAAACTAGTGCATTTGGCAAGTATTTTATTTCAGAAACAAATCTCCTTAGCCCCTTAAAAGTCTAACACTGCTGACTTTTAGATTTATCACTTTTCCCTACAACCCTAGCTTTGTCTTCTGACAAAATCAATACTATAAAAATAAATAAATAAGCATGCACTGCAAGCATCTAAATTGAAAAGCAGCAGTTGGCAGACCCATGCATATATAATCTGGATTTAGTCAGCCAGATAGAGTGAAGCTTGGCAAGACCCCTCAGGCAGATCATTCAACAAACTTACTGTACCCAACTTAATAAGTCCATCAGTCCTTTTCCCTTTACACAGGTATAAAAGAGCCACAAGGTGTGAATGCTTCCAGTCACGTCTTCTACAGATCCCCTTAGTCTCCCTCCTGGGATAATGGAGAAGGAGGGTGGTGGCTTTTGACTACGGCTTTGTGTGTCAACACAAAGGTCAAGCCTCGGGCTGGGGTGGGAGAAGAGCTGGGATGAAGTTGGAGGAGCAGGCTGCAGGTGTAAACATCTGTATCAGCTTCATCAAGGCCCTTGTATTGCCTCAGCTGCTCTCTGAGAGGAAATGTGTTTACAAAGGAGAGTCCTGTTACAATAGAAGGTGGTGTTTTTTGGCCTGAAAACAGCCATAGAGGGAGGATTTGGGGGTGGTGACTTGAGCAGTACTGCTTTTCTTGTTTCATTTGTAGTATTCTTAGTGCTGTCAGTCAAGAGCTGAACAATAATACAACAGAAAGATGCTTCCAGCTGCTCAGCTTCTGACCCACTTGCATCACTGGAGGATTTTTAACTGGGACCCTTAGCTATTTCTGGTAATCAAAGAAGGGTATAATAATTATGCATTATTGGAGAAGGAAGAGAGAGGAGAAAATGTAGATCTGTTGTACATCACCCAGGGAACTAAAACCATCAGATCTGAAGCACTATCTAAATGTGGATATTGCAGTGATGGACAATGAATAAGGCAGCAAGCAGAGCACATAGGCTTTTACACCAGTCTGTTTGCTTCCCTGGGCTTCTCATCAAGTTGCAGCACACAACTGAGCTAAGATTCAATGGCCATTTTGCACTGAAATATTTACCAGAGCAAGAGATATGTCTAAGCTGCGCTGAGATCTCAACTGAAATCTCAGCCCCCTGTGACATATTGGTGATGGGTCCGAGCCCATTCAGGCTTTGCAAAAATGCGAATATTTTTAGGAAGGAATTTGAAGGCAGAAAATATTAACATTTGTGGGAGAAGGAATTTTGTGCATGGAAACAGCAGGGAATGTGTGACAAAACCAAGAGGGGAATATTTTTTCTTGCGCAGAAATAAAAGTTTCTATAGTAGCCCCTGGGTGGTGGGTCAGAAAGAGGATGAGACTTGTTTGTGTTTTTAACATGTTCATGTCTGTGTAGCTGTGTGTTGCATGCACTAACTGTTCTGGCAACCCTGGTCTCAAACTCTAGAAATGTTTTCATGATAGGAATTTTGTGTTTGCTGCTTTTGGCCTGATGAAGCTATAATGCCAGAGAAGTTCAAAGGCAGCAGGTGCTGAACCCTGGCTTTTTTTTTTTTTCCCAGAGGGAGGTATGTATCCGTTGTCAGCCAGAGTTTATGCAAAATAATTCATTTGGAATGAAAAGAATAAACACTTTTCAAACATCTACATGAAGAAGAAAAACAGAAGATGATGACAATCAGAAAGACGGGAGGGCAAGGACGGTATAAACATATAAAATGTCTGGCTAAACCTGAAAAGAAAGGGACATGTTTTGTGAGCCCTGTTGTCACAAATGCTATATGCCATAGACAAATATGCTTGTTTTTCCCTTCTCCTCTTTAGCACTGCTGCTCAGATAGGTCCTGCACTCCTGTCACACCTCTGCAGCTCATTTGAAGGTGATCTGTAAGTGTCTTCTGAGACATCTCATTTTTCAAGCCTTGAATTCAATTTAGTTTCCAAATGTTCTTTATAAAATTTGATGTTTCATGGTTAAAGATATTTATTCAACTATAAAACCAATGTTTTATTTTTCCGAAAAAGCTATCTCAAATGAGTATAGATTGTGGTTGTTGAGGGTTTTTTTATATTTAAAAGAAAACAGGAAATATTCTGACACATTTTAAAATTGCTTAACTTTTTATTCTAATTAAGAAATGCAATGAAAATGTAGTTTTCTTGAGTAAAATTCCTGACATATACTATTATTGTGTTTTGCTTATTCTGCACATGTGCTCTTTTCCAGCAGCAAACAGCCCTCTATAACATCATGGGGGAACTTGGTCTTTTCCTCTGCTCTGCCCTATTCCTCCTGGCTAGGACCTGCTCTACAGCGTAGAACAAGCATTTCTTATTTGCTCTTCCTTTCTTCCTTCCTTCTTCAGTCTTGCAGCATACCCACCTCACCCTGCTCCCACTGCTGAGTCTTCCTGCTTTGTCTGTGTTTCTGCAAATGGATCTTTTTTTTTGCATCTGTTTTTGTGAAAAGGAAAAAACAAAGCAAAACAAATGAGCTCTGTGAAATGTCAAGGAGGTTGTTAAACAACAGTCTTGAAAACCACGCCTAAATTGCATCATTAATGGGAGTGTTTATCTAATTGAAAAGCAACGAAGCAGATCATTTTTTTTTGTTGTAGTTTCCATTAAACACTGCCTGAGAAACGGAGAAGCAAAGAGACACCACAGAACAATTCTTTACAATGGCTGGGGGTGCCATTGAGGGCACCCCAGAGAGGGGGATGTGCTTCTCTGGGGACCTGGCTGCCCATCTCAGTTGCCATGGGAAGTGCTGATGACACTTATAAAACCCAGTGGGAGGTTTAAGCAGCCATGGAGAGGGGGTGCTGGGCAGTCACTAGGTGTGCATTAAAGCCATCTGCTCATAGGTGGTGTAATACCCACTCAGGTATAGAGAACTGTCAGACTCAAACTGCTGGAGTTTATAGAGCCCATTTTTATAATGATTTTACAGCTTGACACCACCTACCTGTGAGTAGCTGATGTGGGCTGTTGTGGTATAAACTTCATGTTTTCATATACTAATGAAACCTTGGGCCATAGATTGAAGCATACAAAAAAGGTACTCCATACTTAAGATACCTATGGGCTTCTGTGCCAGGCTTACTGTCCACGCAAAGACTGACTGGCATATATACATGGGCCCTGACACGCCTGTCAAGCACTGCAATTACTGACTCTAGGATACACTGGGGATGCTATCTCTCAGCAACTCTGTTTTAAAATACATGCACAACCAACAAACACTTCTACTGTGAGAGTGGCTAAACGTGAAAACTAATCTGTACTTGTCCAGTAAGTCCTGGCCTCCCACCTCAAGGAAACCTTGACAGATTCAATCAATTCCACAACATCCAGCAAAGCGACAATAAAACCAGACGCTGGTTGGAAACCGGCCCAGAGCAATGGCATTGTACAGACAGAATTTAATAACATAGTCCTTTGGGAGTGCAAGTGAGATGGGATTCCCAGGCCATTGCTCTGTGCTCCTTTGGGAAACAAGCATACTATTTTGGGGGCTCTCTTGGGCTACAGGGATGAGAAAAAAGGGATCCTTCTGGTCTGGTAGGTTAACACCATTGTGCAAGCAGCACTAGCAATCTGGCTTTAGAAGGGAAGTGGGACTTCACCAGTAGCTCTTCTTGTCCCCTTGTAGGAGTGCAAATCACTACACTCAGTCCAGGGATGATGGGGATTCAGCATCAGGGCTTAAGGCTGAACTGCGTTTGCTTCTACCTGATCAATTAAAAGAAAAGCCATATGGTTTTCTTGCTCTTGGATGTGCTTTCTCTTTGAAAGTAGATATGACAACAAATTGGTCTGGAGGTTTAGAGCTTATTTGCACCAATATTTACGAGTGCTTGTGGTGCATAAGTGAAACAAATGGTATCCTAAATTGCATTGAGGGAATATGAAGGATCAATTCAGCAAATAAAACAAGCTCTGATCTTGTTATCTACACAAATACACACAAAGAACATTCAGAGAATAATAAATGTCTCCCATTTCCGCAGCTTATTTCATTCCCTGAAGCTCCGCCTAGAAACTATGTACCCAGACAGAGATCCCACCAGGCACCTCTTTGGCTATGTATAGTAACACAAGTTGTGTATACAAAGTCCTTCCCAGCAGCCTGTCCTGCAGGTGCCACACAATTAACCCAAATCAGATATAATTGCAAATTGAGTGATTAAGTAGCAGTTGAGTGGCAAATGCTGCTCAATTGTCCAAGCAAAGAAGAACAGACTCTCCAGTGAACTGACTGGGGAACATAGCTTGGCAGAGTGCAACTCCCTGTGTGGAGAGCTCGTGTAGATAATACTCTTTTTCATGGAAAAGTGCCAAGGGACCTTCAGTGATAATAGATAGGTAAGAAAACTCAGAATTTGTGCCTCATTTGAAATACCTGCGTGTCAACAGTGGACCCTGGTCTGTAATGATACACTGGGGTGATGCTTTGGTATAGACTCTGGGAGTAACACACAATTTACTTTTTCACCTGTACCTCTTCCCATGCCAGTGTGTTTATTTTCCTGAGAGATATTCTGGTCTCTGTCAGTAGAACACCCTAAGCAGAATTTTGCAATAATTAATAAAACCAACTAGGCAAATAAGTTTTACTTTAAAAAAAATAGTAATTCTTGATTGGGATAAAAAGTCCCAGCATTGGTAGTCTCCTCAGGGAAATCTTGCACATTTACCTTTTGATATCACTGGCATTTTCCAGCAGCAAAAAACCTGCAGCATTTCTGAAACAGAAGATGTTCTGCCAGCTTCCTCCACGCAGATTGGGTCCATGGCAGCTGCCAGATGTTCTGCCAGGGTCTGCAGCTTCAAAAGTATTCAGGCACCACCTCTGCACATCATGTCCTGCTGCTGCACCTCAGATTGTTTAGATGGTGACCTGGGCCATGGGGCTGGGTCGCAGGGGTGATTTTGAGACAGCTTGCTTGAGCTGAACATTATGTATGGTGATTTTGGGGCAAACTCTGACATTTCTGGGAGTTCTGCAGTTAATTACAACCCCAAGGATCAGAAAGGGGCTGTGATGGGGACAGAACACAACAGAGTGGTGGCTGCTTCTGGATGGCACATCTCTGCGGCAGCAGGTTAACCTTCCACAGATCGCCACAGGGGCATGGTGGCCTCTGAAGACTGAAGTCCTGGATCAGACTTACACAGGCTCTTGAGGCTCCTGCAGCAAATGCAAATAGTTGCCCTGCCAGTAAAATGGGGAGTCCTGGAGTCTACAAGAGGTTTGGGAACTTGTGGCTACTTATGCCCCCTTTTTCATGTACTTTATTCCTTTAATTTTTAATTGGATAAAACAGTGTAAAAGAAAAGAATAGTAAAAGTGTTGAATCACAGAATCCTAGGGGTTGGAAGGGACCTCGAAAGATCATCTAGTCCAACCCCCCTGCCAGAGCAGGGTCACCTACAGTACATCGCACAGGAACGCATCCAGGTGGGTTTTGAATGTCTCCAGTGAAGGAGACTCCACAACCTCTCTGGGCAGCCTGTTCCAGTGCTCTGTCACTCTCACAGTAAAGAAGTTCTTCCTGATATTCACATGGAACCTCCTGTGCTCCAGTTTGCAACCATTGCCCCTTGTCCTATCATTGGTCATTACTGAAAAAAGCTTTGCTCCATCGTCCTGACACTCACCCTTGACATATTTGTAAACATGGATGAGGTCACCCCTCAGCCTCCTTTTCTCCAAGCTAAAGAGACCCAGCTCCCTCAGCCTTTCCTCATAAGGGAGATGTTCCACTCCCTTAATCATCTTAGTGGCTCTGAGCTGGACTCTCTCAAGCAGTTCCCTGTCCTTCTTGAACTGTGGGGCCCAGAACTGGACACGATACTCCAGGTGTGGCCTCACCAAGGCAGAATAGAGGGGGAGGAGAACCTCTCTTGACCTACTAACAACCCGCTTTCTAGTGCACCCCAGGATGCCATTGGCCTTCTTGGCCACAAGGGCACATTGCTGGCTCATGGTCATTTTCGTGTCCACCAGGACTCCCAGGTCCCTTTCTCCTACACTGCTCTCCAGCAGGTCAGCCCCCAGCCTGTACTGGTGCATGGTGTTGTTCTTCCCCAGATGCAAAACTCTGCACTTGCCCTTGTTAAATGTCATTACGTTTCTCCCCACCCAACTCTCCAGCCTATCAAGGTCTCGCTGAATGGCAGCACAGCCCTCTGGTGTGTCAGCCACTCCTCCTAGTTTAGTGTCATCAGCAAACTTGCTGAGGGTACATTCTGCAAATCATTTTTTTTCTTAATTGTGATCTCAGCAAAATTACACATTTCACTTTAAAGAAAATGTACTGTTTGAGGAACAGAAAATGTACCAGAGATTGTTTTCTAAAAATGAATATTTCTACTCTTTCCTTCAAAAGATGTCTCCAGGAATGTGCTCTATTTCTGTCTGACTTTATTGAGGATATATACAAATATTTCACATTGAAGAGTGAAAAGGACTACGAGCCTTTTTAGGTCACTTTCCATGATCTTCCCTCCTCTCTCCATCACCTCTTATGTCCTCCACCTGTGCTGTGCTGGTGATACTGCTACACTCTTTTACTCCTCTCCCTGAATAGGCGGGTGAATAGGTGAATAGGCATTGCTTCTTTCTCATTTGTATGGTGGCACTGTCCAGGGGTTGCCATCCCTGGAGGGACTTCCTGGATGGGCCCTCATGCTACAGTCCATCAAACTTGCTTTTAATGTTTCTCTGCCCTGATTTCAAGGAAAAAATCTATGAGTGAGGGGTGAATGTTGCTTATCAACGCAAGTCCATTGCCTCCCTGCTTCCTCGGGCACCCCCAGGTGCTCTCTTGCACCTGCCAATCTCAGTGAAATGGCCAGTGCTCTTCTGGAGGGGCTTTTATCTTCAGTGTTGGACCCATTACCACACACACAAATAACAATAATGCTTTTAATGGGCTGCCTGGGCTGAAAGCAATCTGGATCCCATGTAGAAGTGTCTTCAACAGCCTCTCTCAAGCTGAAGGGCTCAGCCTACAGAGGTGTTTGCAGCAGAAACGCTGCTAGAAAGGAACTGGCAAGAGGCTCTTGGAGATAATAATAATAATAATAATAATAATAATAATGATGATGATGATGATGATAATGATGATAATAATAATAACAACAATAATAATAATGTTACATTACTACAGCAGAGGAGATAGAAGTCATTAGGAAAGAAGAGTTATTTAGGTAGAATAGAAGGTATTTTAGAGAACTTATATTAACAAGAGGAATATTGATGAAAAAATATACCCACACAAATAGGCTTATGATTAAGTGCTGAATTAGTAAATATAGTTAAGAGGATTAAAAGGAAAAAAATCAAACTAAACAGCTGATATAGGAATAATGCAGTGGCTTTGAACAGGTTGTGGTTTATCTGTCTGCAACTTCTGCAGAGAGTGCAGAATTGCTGGTTGAGCAGTGAGTTCTGTGGCACTGTGGGGACTACTGATGCTGGGCACCTCCTGAGGACTTCCACCACAGGCACGCTCACTGGTGGGGTTGTGCCTGAAGCATAGGGTAACCTTCTCTAGCCAGGGATGCCCCTCCAGGTTTTGGAGGTGGAATTCCCTCTTTATAGGGTCCGTTAATATTCTTCTGCTGGAGTCGCATCTCTAGAAGTGGTATTTCAGCAGACACAAGGGACTGTACTTTCAAACATGAGTGTTCGCAGTTATTGCCATCCTTTTTTTCCTGGAAGGTATTTGGACACTTATGATATTTGAGGAGCCTCTGCTTAGTAGCAAGCAAGAGGTTATTGGCACCTTTTGACAAAAAGTACATTACAGGAAAATCTGGGGGCAAATCCCATGGCAATATAGTCAGTATGAAACTTGACTTCTATTACAGAGCAGTATCCTTTCTCCTCCTCATATACTTATCTCTACTAGTATCATGCTGCTGCCATTACTAAGTGGGCTTTGGCTGTCTTTCAGAACACCTAGGTCGCAGTCCCTTAGCAACATGTATTTATTGTGGTTTAAATCTGTCTTTTTATGTGGAAGGGAGATTTCCAAATAGGGATCAGTCTGCCAGAAACATTGCCATGATTGCAACCTTTGGACTCTACAGTGCTCATATATTGCAGAAATTCCGTGGAACTGGATGGAAGAAGAAGGTGCAAGTCCCATTTCTTAAATAAAATGAAATACTGCCAAAAGTTGGACTCATTTTATTCATACAGGTTTGACTCAGAGTTCACACCATTAAAAGGAGAGCTTTAGGAGTAGATATGAGCAAGGAAACCTCTAGGTCTTTATACATGTGATATCTACACACCACAAACTCATACAACCTTTGTGGTTGTTTGATCCTTGGTATAATTAAGACTATTTCATGATAAAATAAGGGAAAAAGCGTTTTTCACTCCAAAGTAACCTTAAATGTTCACTCTAAAATAAAACCTATAATGCTTTGAATTGTCCAGACTTCCTAAGAAAAGCAGTGGTGCTTTCATTCCTGTTGTGGGAAATACACAAAAGTATAACACACACATTGAACTTTCCCTTTCATGAATTTCAACCTGTCTATTTGCTGCAGCGGTTACTCAGGGTGGTTCTGAACATTTGTGTTAAACACAGGGGAAATAAAGGAATGCATAACAAAAAGGAGGACTCCGTAGCAAACAACCAAGAAGAAGAAACAATCAGGAGGAAGGGGAATATGCAAATATCCCAGAAGACAGGGCTGAGGACTAGTGAGAAGTCTGTGCAAGGGCTAGGGGGGGATGAGAGGAAGCAAACACCACTTTGGGACCCCCCTGCAGTAGGTTTTCCAAGACCTGGTCGGTCTGCTATGATGGCTGGGCTTCACTGTTACTGCTGTAAACAGCTGACAGCTGTAAAAAAGGCTGTTCTCAGGTTCAGCCCAACATTCCAGTTTCTTATGTGTAGTGTTCTGTATGTTTTCTGTCTTTGGGAATTGCTACACTCACATATGTCTACATATGGTTCTTACTCCCATCTTTTACTGCAACTCAGTTATCCCCACAAGCATTGCAGTTACTGAGGGCTGGAGCTTTGCTCATACTCTATGACCTGTCCTAGAAACATGAAGCACTGGGTTCAAGATGCATACGAACCTGTATGTAAAGGCAGCTGGGGAAGGAAAACACTGTTCTGAGGGCACCTTCAATGCCTCAGAAGTAATGTTTTTTATTTTTGAGTAAAAACAAAGCCCTGCAAAAACTTTTCCCACCATAACAGAATCATGTAGGATCACTTCTTTAAAAACTGGAAAAGCTTGCAGAGGTATTTTTATTTTGTTGCTGGATCCTATTTCCTGGTCTGATGGAAGGGTCCCATCTGCATTTCAGAGGCCTTTCTGATGAAAGAAACTTTGTTATAGCTAAGTATGAAATTTTATAGCTAAATATGAAATTTTATAGCTAAATATGAAATTTTTCAACTTTGGCAAAACACTGCACTTCAGTAAAAGTGCTTAATCAAAAATATTCTGGCCGGCTCAATATATAAGGTTCTTTTCATTAGCATTACAGAAAAAGTATTTTCCACAGAGCTACTTATATTCTTATATTCTTACTTATATTCTTATGCTGTTCACTGTCCTGCATTCCTCCTCTGTCCTATTATTTTTTCCTGCCTCCACTTGAGGAGCAGCACGTAATAGAGAGCAGGACTTTTTTCCTCCTTCAGCAAGCCTGACTGAGACTTCCATTTCTTGCCCTGCTTCTTGATCCAGCAGAGCTAAGCTCATATCCTTCATAATCCAAGGTGACGTGACAAAGCTCTCCGGGGACTACTCCTGCACATACATGAATGAACAGTCCTATAAGTGGTCAAATAGTTTTCCACTACTTTGACTTCTCTGTTGTTTTGCTCAGCTCTCAGGAAACAAAGAAACTCTGTTTTAGCCTATAATGTGCTGTTTCATCCCTTGTTCTTTTAAATGACTGTTGATATAATTGTAATAAATAATCTTTCTCATCAGAATATGTCTGTATGTTGTTCCACAGTGGGAGATGCAGCTATTCCTGTTTATACATGGGGACACTGAATTGAAGTTACGGATGTGGTTTTTCTGGTGCTCAGCACTGCTAAAGGTGTGAGAACTGGAGCACCCAACCATCTCCTCTCAAGCAAAGCTGGTAACAACACTTTGGAAAATTCTATATTTTCCTACAACTGCAGAGTGGGACAGTGTCAACAGCAGAGAACTCCTGGACTAAGGATCAACATAATTTCCTTGTCCTTCCTCTGCCCATCCAGCCATTTGCAACTCTCCCTTCGGTGTAAAGAGTCCTCTACAAAAATACATTTGGGCAACCAGCAAGGACATGGATGTCAGAAATGGGAGAAGATTCCTAGGTTTTTGGTGTGGGCTCTGGAGACACGTGTCCCAGATGGGTGATCCCCTCTGATTTACTGGCATTTTGGTTCCCTGTTGGAGACCCAGTCTTGCTCCCTGCAGTCCCAACAGCAGAAAGGAAACATTTTGAAGGGTTTCAGCCTGCTCTAGGCTTCAGGAATTATTTCCCACCTCCTTAACTTTCTTGGAGCTTTGCTATCACCTAGATGCAAAAACATGTCAAGGGGATTTCTGTTGCACACTGTGAGGAAAGCCTCTGCTTTTGGGATGTTTCAGACCAGGGCATATGGTGTAATCTTCCAGTCCTGCTTCTCTATTCCCATTTCTGTTGCAACGCAGACACCCTGAAGGCTGTAGCCCTGAAGCACAGAGGAAAAACTCTGGCCTGGGCGTCCTCCCTGGAGTCGTGTCCACTGTCTCCAGGTTGTTTGAGATGTGGCTGCTTTTTTCTGAGACAAGACTGAGCATGTGCTGCCCCTGGCTCCAGGCAGCTCCACAGCAGCAATCTAAGGACCCCGGTTTCTGCCAGGGCTAAAATGGTTTGAATGTGAGCCCTCTCTCTTCATGTTGGCCTCAGCTTACCCTCTTTCTAGGTACAGGATCTCATGGGAAAGACTGCCAGGACCACTGACTGATTTTGCCTCCAATTATGCCATGCAGTAACACTGAATAAGGCTGTTTGAAGATGCCTTTTCTCTTCCTCATTCCAGATCTCCTTTTTCCTTTGCTTTTCTCTCAAGTATTTCTACTCTAAGTGCTCTGCATTGTTCCCTCACCCATCCACACACACCTGCCATGGCTGTCTTTCAGCCAGGGGATTTTGGAGGGATTAAGCATGCAGACAATATTATCAGTGTCTTGTTCCCTCCAGAACCCTGAAAAGAACTATCTTATGGTATTTCCATATACTTCTCGCTGCCTGCTTGAGTGCCCAACCTGCACAGGCATTATAGAAAAGAGGATGAAGACTTTTGTGTAGTTGCTGGCCAGGTAGTGAGGCAGCACTGAAGCTGGGATGCTGTGAGTGGATCTGCACCTGGTAGTGCTGCTCTCTGCAGATGGACAAGCCAGCTTGGAGAAAGGGGAACAAAGACCAACCCAGGGCCAAATTAAAAAGAAAACCAAAGTCTAAAAAAACCCCAAACTTCTTTGTGATACTTTTCCATAAGCTGACAGAAATCAGTCTGGGATCCTCTTTTCCTTTAGTTAACTTTCTGCATTTGCAAGAAAGTGGAAATTTAGAAGAAATTCTCTGGGGGTTGGTGATAGATGGAAGGTCCTGAACAGGGCAAGGACGTCTAGAAAGACTCCACCTGTATTAACACCAGCTCCACCTGTCCCTTGTCACATTGCTTGTTCTATGGGACAAATTGAGCCTTGATTTACACCCAAGGAAAAAGAGCTTTTTCCAGCTACTCCACTGATCTCCTGTTGTGATCTTGTACTCACGAACAAGGA
>VZRW01004894.1:0-14891 GCA_013398125.1 Aegotheles bennettii
AACAGCTCTGGGAAACTCACACACCTAGAAAAAGCTAGAACAACCACTTGTGTTGGAAAGACCTAGAGTTTAAATGTGAGCTATCGAGCAGTGTCCCCTCACAGTCAGTGGGCAAAGCAGACAGGCTAATCCTAACGCACAATTTACAAAACCTGTGTCACACTACTGCTGCCCCCAGACCAGAAGTTTCTCAAGGACTCTGTGGTGTGAACACAATATCCACAATGTGGTACAAAGCAAAAAAATCCTTTGATTGGTCATTAAAATTCTCAGCATTCAGGCATTTTTCTTTATATGTAGTACATCTACTAATTCCTAGGGAATTCACTCTTATTTAAATCCTCTGGGATTTAATTATTCTTTTCCTGCAAAAAAATTAGAGAAATCCCATTTAGATCATGTCCAGTGGGCAGCACTGGAAAAGAAAATTGTTATTTCCAAAAGAGCAAGTAGGCTACAATGCTGCTGTGCACCCCTCCAAGCTCTTGCTCTTGCACATTCTCGTGGACTGCAGTGGAGATGGTGTTCACTGCAGGTGAACTAGCTGCTAAAATACACCCAAAAATCTGTCTCCAAAAAGAGTCCTCTTTCAAGAACTGCAGTGTCTACACTCTCATTTGATGCTCTTCCCATTCATAGAAATCCAGAAACCTCCATCCAGTCTTTAATCCTTAATCACACATCTAGAGCTGAATATCCTGGGGCTCACAGAAAAACCCTGGACCAGCTATTGTAGCACATCACTTCCCAAATGTTTGAAATCTAACATCTCAAGATGGCAGAAACGTTTTTAGTGCCATGATACATTGTTAAGACAACTTAATTTAATATCAGATAGACCTTTTAATTATGAATAGTTTCTGAATCCCTCACTTTGCTTTGATGTGAAGAGCTAGGGGCTTGCCCATAAATTATGCTAAAGCCACTATCTGTAGCAAATGCTCAGATTTATCACCCGTCATAGCCCTCACCAGCCTCAACCTCTATGCTTTATGAATCAGGGTATGTCTGCAATGCACTGGAGCCTGCAAGGTGAAGCTTTACTTTGTTGGCTTAGGTGCACAGGTCAGGCTGTAAAATGCTCCTGAGAAGTGAAGTAATCCCAGGCAGAATTCTTTGTATCCACAGCCAGCTTTCTTGGTTATCTCTGTGGAACAGTATTGTGCAGTGCAGATGTACTGGCAATTTTAGGCAAAAATGCTTCCATGTAGTGGGCCCAGGATTTGCCTTTGTTCTGTTAGCTGCTGGCTCCTCTGTGCATACCCTTTTCTTTTTTTTTCATAAAAAACAGCACTGCCTCTGGCTAGATGCTCCTCAGCTCTTAAGTCAACTCCCCACCTCCTCACCTGCTACTTTTCTGCATGCTGCCAAGAGCTTTGATTGCAGCATCCCTCTCTCTTTGCAGGTGGCATTGCTATAGTAAGTTGGTTACACTCAGAAAGTCATGTCTCCACATGTTAATATGTCCATCTTTGGCGCCTTAACCCAGATTTTTGTTTCCCCATGTATAGAATGGGAAGAAGCATGAGCTGAAATTTGTAACGTAGGATATACTGTATAGTTTCATAATGTGCTACTGCCTGCCCTTTGCCACAAGGACCAGCGATTAATCTGTTCACACTTTTCTAGTTAGTCTTTCCTATACCACCACAACTCAACTCCTCCTAATTTTGAACCTCTATGATCTGGGACATTTAGAGACATACAATTACAAATCCAGTCACTCCATCTTGACCTGAGCAAAACTCCCTTGAAGGGCAAGCACTGAGCAGAACTGATCGCTCTCATCAGTCACACATGCCTGTCACAGCAGAGCTGTGCAGGGTGAGCTGCTTTGCACCAGCCTTCTGTACCCCATCAGAACATCATCATTGCTAGCAGACATATTTGCAGGGAATATCTTTTCAGTATTTAAGGTCACAGATATAATGGGTCCTGCCCATGGTTGAAAAAAATGGGGAAGCAGAGAAACTTTTGTGGCCTTTAATAGCCCTCTTATTAGTAGCTACTCTGAGCTTTGAATTACTTACTTTCAACCCAAAATAATTTAAGTAATGTGCAGTTAAAAGTAAACTGCTTTAATCACTTTGGGAGAGTAAAAAAAAAATAATCCACATAAATATATTTATATTTGTTTCATGGGCCAACATTCAGCATGGTTAAAATGTTCAAGCCAGGTACAAACATTTTAAAATATATTATTCTTAAAGGATTATATTTATCAATCTTGAAAAATAAGACATCAATACGAGGTTCTTTCCTGTCTACCCACAAAATCTCACATTGTAGAGAAACTGTCAATTCATCTCTATTCAAGACATCCTCCCCCCTTTTCAGTTATCCCCACAACTCCCCAGGAGGGAAATAACACTTCAGTCCTGGCTCTTTAACTTGCCTGATTTACATAACTCTAATGATATTTAAGTGTCTTTGGCTGCACTTTCCTTTCCTTTCTCTGTTTCTTTACTCCCAAACTCTCAAGGCAGATGAAGTAACAGTTGGCAGTGTCTTGCTCATTACAGCGTGGCCTGTGCCGTTGTTGAGTCACACCACTGTGGTTGCAGCTGGCTGGGCAGCTCTCCAGCCCTCCCATGAATTCCAGTTTTCCTTTGGGAAGCCACTTCTGACTACGTGTCCTCCCCGACTAGGGGAAAAGAGCTCCTACTTGGAGTCTCACCATTTTGTCAGAAGCAAGGACTGGAGGAAAGCAGAAAGGTGCAGCAGCTCAGGTCAGTTTTGGTTTAAGCCTGACTTCTCCCCTTGAATGAGTGATGGGGACACATCCTGTGAGCCTTTGTAGAGGATGACCAGAGGGCTACCTGACTGTTGATTGACAGAGCAGCCCTCCTGGTCATCATACTCAGGTGCTAATTGTTTGGTAATAATAAAGCTAATGGCCTAACAAGGGGGGTGGACCATAAAAGGCAGGGCTTGAGGCACCAGAGGACTTTCAGTGCCTGAGCACTGGGGGAAGGAGCAGGACGTGCTCTGCGAGTTGGAGTTTGAGAAACTACTCAACCTACTATATCAGCAAGAACATCGAGAGCTGAGAAAGGAGGCCAGCTCTGCGCTCTCTGCGCACCCAGCGCTCCGGGGCAGCTTACTGCCATCTTGGGAATATATCATCTAGCTTCGCCTGGATCCCGGACACATCGCCTTGCCTGGATCCCCAACAAGCCTTTCATCTGCACCATCCACAGCAGGTATGGGAAGACACAGACATCACTCTGCCCAACAAGGCCAGTGAAGAGAAAATTTGCAACAAACTGATGAAAAATAACAGGACTGAAGAGATGCAGAAGAGGACAGATTCGGATTTGGGGACTAAATTTACAGGTTAGGGATAGGCAGATGTGGAGTTGAGGAGTTCCTGCAGACAGGATGAAAGGAATCTCAGTAAATATGCCTGATCTTCAGCTATGCTAATCTCTCGCACTCACTAAGTGTAATGTGTGGGGTGGCCACATATTCCACATTTTGGGGATGGACACATATTTCAATATTCACAGTCATCAGCTGATATTTGACCTTCCTTGTTATTCAACTTTGCTGCTTTTACTTGGCACACTACCTCTTTCCACTTTCTTTCGTTTTATTTTCTCTCTGTACACATAGGAAATTGAAGTACAGGAAACATCAGTAACTGTTTTTTTCACTGTTTCCCTGATAGTCCATGTGTGGAAGGAAAAAGTAGAAACCAGTTCTGTCACTCCCAATGTTGTGCCAGCAGTCACACATCTGCTACACTATTTCTGCTCTGTCTTTCTAAAAAGAGACTGGAGTCCTCATCACACACACAGGCAGAAGATGCAGAAAATGCCCCCTACCCCATGAGCCCTTGTGATTGTCTCCAAAGTGATGGTTCCCAAATGAGCATGTGGACCACTACTGATTTTTAAACTGTTTAAAGTGCTATGCAAAACACCCTCAAAAGTGCCTAAAAACTATTCTAATCCACATTGTCTTGTTTTCCTCTTGGCTATGACAGCCACATGTCACCTTCCGCACTAATGCCTAGCACGGTGTTGAGAGCTTCTGCTGTCGCCATGATAAAGCACAACTCTCTTCTATGGTGAAAATCCAAGAAAACTGCATCCAGGAATGCTTCACACAGAATAGGTGTAAGAAATGAGAACTTTCAGCAGTTCTTATCCAGGATTTTCTCAAACAACAATATCATTAAAACAGAAAAGCTGTCAGAAAGTTACGTTTCCATGGTGATCCCCTATCACCAGTCACAATGTGTCCCCCATCTGTTGCTCCCCTTTCTTTTTTTTTTAAACCTGGATTCACCAAGAAAAATTTTGCATTTTACCAAAAGCATATAATGCCCTGTGTTAAACAAAAAATAAAAATTCACTGTTTCACTGCTTTCAAATAACTCATAAAAATGCTACCTTCTAACAGAAAGTGACAGTCATTCATGTAAAAACTAATAAAGATAAAGACTAATATATTCCTTTTACGGGTCATGATACCATCTTCTAAAAATTTGTGAGGATGGACTACTTTGTGTGATTACATTTAACCAATAAAATAATTTGAAAGGAACATCCATCTCTCTCAGAAGTTTAACTGGAACAAGACCTTGCAGGGTATTCACTGTATCACCTCTTTGGCCATTGTGAATTTACTATTTGGTTTAGAATAGATCACTATGAACACACAGATTTTTCTCTTTTTCCATTTTAGAAGAAAGCAGTCTGACAGCACTGTACAGTTGGTACTAATAAAGGCAGAATAATCATATAACCAACCCAATATATTAGGGTGTGACCTTAAAACCATGACAAAGACACAGTCAAAACCATCAGAGTCACACTGTATGTTAGAGGACGGAGTGCTCCTTGGCACACAGAAAACAGGTTCCAAAGGATATATCTACATCATCCAACTTATGTATAGGGACTGTAAATCTTCCTACATGCCCACCAGCATGGCATGATCTGCTGATTGTCTCTTGCAATGGTGAAAAGACACAACCCTTTGGTTTAGTGACCTTTTGACTGCTGTATGTTCCTAGGTCAAGGTGAATCAGTAACTGTGCTGGTTTAGCAAACGGCCAGGGCGAGCCACAAACCAGACAGAATTTGTTTCTATCACTCCCCCCGAAAATTAGAAGGGGAGTAAGAAAGAACAGGCTCCGGTTGGAAATTCAAAACTTTAACAAGTTTAATGGCACAGGGAGAAAGAGTTAACCGGTGGGGAAAAGGAATATATATACAAAATATACAACCCGAGCTCAGATGACCGGTGTTACAGGCTGCTGAAAAGGTCCTTTACTGCAAAGCTGATGGGATGAAAAAGAGTCCAAACTCCAGCGTTCGGTGCAGTTGGAATGCTGGAATGCTGCAGACCACGTGGCGAAGATGGTAGCCAAAACTGGGCCTCTTCTCTGGTCTCCACGTGGCGAGCTTGCAGGCAGGGAAGTGCGGGAGCGAGGCAGAGCAGGAGACTGGAGCCAGAGGGACCACGGGGGCAAGCAGAGCAGAGAAAAAGGAAGGGACCGAACTCCGGAGAGACCACCAGGGCAGGAGAGAAAAAAAAGGGACTCCTCCCCCCGTCCTCCTCGCTTTTATAGAGTCTGGTAGGAAATGGGTGGAATACTCGAACCTGATACCTGGCACCCAGACCCCTTTCACAACAGGGGCCTAAACTCCACCCCTTGTTCACTGGGTCTTGGCAGCAAAAGCCAATAAGGTTTTGTCTGCCCCTTTCAAACTATAACAGTAACCAAGACCTGCACTATGAAAAATGCTTGTTTTGGTCTGGTTTGTTTGTTTGTTTTAAAAATATGCTACTCTTAACAGACAGCAACTACATGCACATCCTTGTTTATCCCTGGATCTCTCACACTGTAACGTCCACAGGTCTAATTTTAAAATAGAAGCATTTTCTCCATTCCTGTCTCCCAAATGAAACCCCTTCTTGCAACAGCAGATGGCAAGATGCTGTCTGGGTACAGGCTCTACCAATCCCTGCAAATACATGAGTAATTTTAATGTCCAGAAGCATAACTAGGTGTAGGCAGAGCTTCTAGTAGTACCCTGAACATAAATATTAAAACTTTCTCCCACCTCGGACTTCCTCACACCTTCTATTGAGAATTAATACAAGCCAGCTTCACACCTTTCAGGCAATCCTAAAGCCTCCAGCACCCCATTTGGCTTTCAAAACTGTTGCACAGCTTCCTCGGTGCAGCATGCTGTTAGTAGTACCATATTGTCTGACCCCACACTGATGTCATTTTCTGTCATGGCTAACTTAGCTCAGAGAGAACGGTTTCTGCCCTAAGAGAACATTTAAGCACCTGTGGATCATAGCAGTAGAAAGATAAAGAGGCTGGATCTCTGATGACCGTACAGTTCTACCCCAATTGTACTTTCATCTCCTCAAATAAAAAATAAAGAGAAAAACTCTGAAATTGTGCAGACCCAACAGTATATGCCCTCAAGTATAGCCTTATTACTTCTCAAAAAAAAAAAATAAAAAAAAAATAAAATAAATAAAAAACCCTAGTTATTACTCCAGGAACTGGCTAAATTCCATCACATTCTACTACAATACAGTTGTATTTTCTTTTAAAGAGTTGTTTCTCCTTCATTTCTGTTATAGTTTGAAGTTTTGTCCGTTTCGGGAACGAACGAGTTAAATGAGTTATTTCATATCAAGCCTTCTTGTTGATAAGCTGAAGAAGTACTGAGCTAAGTTTTTTTCTCTTCTCTCTGTTTTGGACTGCATTCCTGAGGGGGGGCAGCGGCAGAACAGAGCAAGGAGCTGCCGCTTCTATCAGTTTTTTTTTCCTTCTTCGCTGAACTTTTTGAGGCAGCCATCGGAGAGAGGAGAGGAGGATTCTTTCTTCCCTGGACTCCTGGTTTTGGGATTTTGTAAATATATTTATCCTTTTTCCCTCCATTTTCCTTTGTACCTGTTTCCCTTTTTCCCCCATTTTATTAAATTTGTATGGTTTGTTTTATTCAAATCTCACAGCCATGTGCATTGTTTCTTTTCTTCCCTTTGGAGAGAAGTAAGCAATAAATTATTGTCTTGGGGGCTTGCAGTCTGCCCTGACTGCGAAAACCTAGACAATTTCCAATCTCCATTTTTTTTAAGCAGCTGCAGTGGAACATGTCAGAAATGGATGTCCTTCCTTAAGGATGGGGAGTGAAGAGAGTTTAGTGAGAAAACCTTTAAACCCCTGTGGGATGAATATTATCATAGAATTGGAAGACACAAAGATATTTTTAACAACTTCTGTTTTGTAATTACGGAGATCAATTTTTTATTTTCCTTTATTTCATTTTCAGAGCAGTATTGTAATAAACATCTTCCCCTGTTGCTTTTATTCCTGGAACTGCAACATCACACAAGCCCAGCAGGACAAACTGTTCTTGTGAAAAACTGATTTATTTTCTCCTCTCTGACAATCTAGGATGGAACGGTTAAGTGATGGTCCTCTGATCTTTCTTTTCCCTTGTCTCCATGCATACACTTTGCTCTTGCCAGCATGCTGACCAGTCTTCAAATATATTGCTTGAATGGCCCCATTCCATTAGGGAACTGACATCTCTTGCTTTAGTGTTATTAATATCAGTCCTTGAAAGCATTTAACCAATGACAATCTAACATTAGTTCACAATGGGATTTAAAGACATTATGGTTCATTAATTTATGGTTTAATGCTGGCTTCTTCCAATCTGTTGTCCTTTCTCATTATAAACAGCAAAAAAACCAAGCTATAAAATCCACAGTATCCTGCATAAAATGCTGCATAAGGGCTGTATTTATTTATTTATTGGTGTGATTTAAACATATATGTCCTCTCCCTGTTTTGCAAGTCAGTTGTCAAAGAATAACTGCTGAACTTCTGGCAGATATTATTTTTGCTTCATTTTTCTTCTTCTTACCATTTTTTTTCCTGCACAGGTAATTTACATATTATATTTTCCTGTCCCATAAAATCTCAGTAAAACATGAGAAATTTAACACACATTTCAATCAAGCTGAATTGAATAAACAGAATCTTATTTAAACCTTTTGAGAGGATATTCCTGAAAAAGATAGGTTAGCAGTTAGAAATGATTTAAGAAATGTAGACAGAATGATGTTCAGTTCTGTCAAAACCTAGTTCTTTGCAAAATTAGACCAATGTAATTGAGTTTTAATTGTTCAAAGAAAACAGAAGGGACAAAAATATGTCAACATGTCTTGTTTGGAAATCGGAATAAAATATTTCCCGTCTTCATCTCATGATCTGAACTTTACAGTGTGCTTCCTGGCAAGCAGGAAAGCGGCTGTGCTGAAAAGGTCCTGGGAGCCTTGGTGGACATTATGCTTAACAGTGTGCTCTGCCAGCAAAGCAAGCCAGTAGCATCCTGGGCTGTGTTAACAGCATCACAGACAGTAGATCAAGGGAAGTCATTATTTGCCTCTGCTATGCACATGCTAGACTACATCTACAGTACTGCATCCAGTTTTGGTTTGCAGGAAATTTGAGAAAGTTCAGCATAGGGCCACCAAGACGATTGGGAGCTGCTTGTCCTGTGATGAGAGGCTGAGGGAGCTGGGCTTGTTCAGCTGCAGAAGAGGTGGCTTCAGGGGATCTAGCAGCAGCCTGCCTGCACCTACAAGAAAGACAGCCAGGCTCTTCACAGTGCTGCATGCTGGGACCACAGTGGGCATAAGCTGGAACAAGAGAAGTTCAGACTGAACATAAGGAGAAACCTTTCTCCATGAGGGCAGTCAAGCAGTGGAACAGGCTGCCCAGAGGGGCTGTGCTGCCTCCAGTCTTTGAAGTGTTCAAGACTTCGCTAAGCATCCCAGTCCAAACCCACAGATGCCCCTGACCTGAGAAGGAGCTTGTACTAAAGTCCTCCTGTGCTTCCTTCCAATCTAAATTGTCCCTATCATACTATAAACATAACTGACTTCTGTTCCCAAATCCTATTATATACATAGCACTAAGACTTGCACTAAGCAAGGCTTGGCACTAACAATAAATTTCTCTGATAAATCAGTAAGATACTATGGTGTTCCAAGACCAGAAAAAGGATGGATCTATCCTTGATTGGAAAGTGTCTTTCTTTCTCTTAATTTCTTCATTGCTTTGTATATAATTGCTGTATACAGGTTCAGGGGATCAAAACTTTTTTTTTTTCCAATTTTGCAGTGTTTGAATTCTGTGGCTAATATTCTTATATTATAAAAAGTAACAAGGAATGCCAGAGATTATTGTATGGCCTGACTTTAACCCCATGCCAACTAAGATATTAGTATGTTAACATAAGCATTAGCAATGACAGCCATAGGCTCAGAGAAGGAACACGATCCCTGAATTAAGATGCTTATTTAAACATAGCCAAGATTTTTTTATCCTGGTATTAAAGCATAAAGCAACAAAAAAAAATGTGAATGTTACTTATAAATGCATTTTAAATAGATTTTATATTTAAATAAGCCCCTAAACTGATGTAAATCACTCCTGCCAAAACTAAATAAAGATAACATTTTGATTGGAGGAATGAGTTTATTCAGCAAGATCTAGACATGGAAAAAAAATAGAAATGGTGATGTAGAACATTTGTGTAACTTTGTACCATTCGTAAAGTGTCAACTCTGCTCAAAACTTAAGTTGTTCAACAAGAGATCAATAGCATACACTGCCTAATGGGAATGCTTTTTCCTAATAAAAAGAAGCAGAATATGTTTGTGGGCAACTTGGGGCAATCTCTGAGGTCTGCCAGTACCTTAGCAAGAATGGACTCTAATACAGGTTTCATTGACTTTATTACTGGGTTGCATGCTGTTTATTTCCTGTTCTGATTGAAATACACAGGTGTAATGAATAATATATAGCATTATACATTTACTCTTCCAGAAATGCAAATCATAACTGTGTCTATATCAATGATAAAATGAGTAAGCAGATATACTAAGAAGAGATATATAGCAAATGCTTACAGAGCTTCACCAAAATTGCCAGCCAGCCATCCTTCACAACTGTCCTGTGTTGCTCATCGCAGACCACTAATGCTTTACGAGCCAGAGCTATTCAGAACCATCACTGTAGAAGCTGTGACCAAGCCAATCTCCTTTAAAGTCTATGAACATAGAAAAGGTGAGGCTATAAAAGGGAAATTTTTATGCTTTTTAGTAAAGGCCTGGCTGTACAGAGAAGCCTGAGAAGAGACTATAACAAAGGTACTAAGTAACAGGCTATCTTCCCTTCCTCCTTAACAGCTATACAACATATGGATTTGTTTCTTTGTGGATGACTCTGAAGGCTATTTTCTGTAAGAAAGAGATGACCACAGAAGAACAAGAAGGAAAAAAAAATATTCTGTAATTGTGAGAATATATAGGATGCCCAAAGACAGAAAGGCATAAAACCCATGAAAAATCCAGTCATAAAGAAACAGAGTCAGGTCTGTAGTAATCTACCGTTGCTAGGCTTCCCAGTGGCTTGATAAGACAACCAATATACACTGTAGTCTACCATAACAGGCCAACACATCATGATTTACTGATATTTTGATAAGTGCTGTCCCTTTTACCTAGCTAGGAACCATTTCTTAATGGCCCTTCTTAATCTCTCTTGGGTTGATAACTTTTTTAAGTGTTTGGTGCAAGCCAGAGTCCAAACATGTTTTTTACAACACTCTTCCACAAGCTTCATATTAAGGGAGCTCCCTTATGTGTTAGAATAAGGCTGAAAGTTCTTGACAATATCACAGCCCCATAAACCTTTTTGTATCTAGGAATTAAGTTTGGTTTTGTCAAAATTATCTTAAGGTAGGCTAGGGCCACTCACTTACCATGATGCAAGTCATAATGACAGACAACCATTTGTAATCAGTGATCCTTTGCAGCAGTGAGACTGTACTTGACTTTTTCTGCTTCCACAAATAATACTTTTTCTGTCTCCCAGCATTCTTACACCAAATTTCTTCAGATTCCAAAAATTTTTGGATGTCACACACAGCTCAAGTCTGTCACAACAGTTACTCATCCAGTTACTAGCATAAGATCTTTATGAATGTACAACCTCAGTATTCATCTCCCATCAGACATGAGAAGTCTGATGTGTTTTTTTAGAGAGAAGTATTTTTTTCAACTTGAAACTAATTACTGATTAAACAGTAGATAGGAAAGTGCTCTAGTAAACTGATCATTTTTTATCAGATGTGGGCTAGAGAAATATGGATTATTCAAGCTTAGTCGATGTTTATATCGAAAATAAAATGCAAAGTTTGTTACATGTCTAGAGTAAAAAATGTCCATCATTGAAAAAACATTGTTACTTGCAATATAAACGGGGCTTGTTCAATGAATATTCTAATAATTCCTTCCTGCAAAAGCCAATCTAGAGTACTGGAAACAGGAAATTAAAGCTTACTTACTTTATCTTGCTGACTCAGATCTGATCAGTTTAGTACTGATTCAGTCATTACTACCAATCTAATTTTGTGCACATAAAGCTTCAACAAAAAAGAAATATTAACTTTCTCATTAATTTTTTAAAATGTCAAAGAATTAATACTTTGCATATTTATAGTACCTCCTAATCAAGAAGTACTTAGTGTTGGCAAAGACATATATATTAAATTTCATACTTTCTCTGTGGGTTAGGTATCATGCCAGGAGGGACATGAAAGAAAAGTCATGGGCTTGTTGGAGGTTGTTGAAGGTGTCTGTGGCAGAGTAAGGAACAGCACTCACACATTCTGTTTCCCTACCCTGTGCTTTTCCTACCAGGTCATCCGGACTGAAATTTTGTTATCTGCTTCTGTGCAATCTGCAAAACATTCAATGCAGAAATTCTCTGCTTCACAGAAAAACAGACACTGGGATGTTCCATTAGAAAAGTCAACATGGTCTAGCCATCTGTTTCCATCCTCCCAACTACTATAAGAAAGAGCAGCAAGGTCTATGCCCTTTCTGCTGGCTTCCCACAATGAAAAGTTCAGAATGCCCCTGATCTCAAATGCAGTGAATTACTGACCACATATTCCCTAATGTCCCATATGTTACTTGAATGACTGATTAAAAAAATTCAGAGGAGAAAGTAAAAAAGTGAATAAAGGAAGTATGAAGAGGATTTAGGAGTTCAAGTTTCTTTTCATATGGGATTCCTACACAAGCAACACTGATTTAAATGCACTTAGATCTATTTTTGTTAACAAATCTACATGCAAGATGCAACCTTGGGATCATGCTAATAGTGACTTGCTATCCACACAGTAGTCCATGATTTCTTCATGCCCCCTGGGATGGAATATTAGGCTTGAAATGCCCAGTATCACTTTCAGGACTATCATACTTCTGAAGCAATTTTTATAAGAGGAAATGTGAACAATCTGCCGCCCAGAACAACCACAGCAAAACCCAGAACTGCATGGTCAGATGCAGATGAAAATCTTGAAGCAGATGCCTTAAGGAATACACAAAGGAAAGTTCATTTTAAAAGCAATGCTTACTCATTTTTATGCTGCATTTATACATCTGAGAAAATACATAATGTGATACCAAAGTATATTTACCATCATTAAAATTCCTCCTTAAACTGCAGAATATGCTAAAAAGATACTGCATTCACGCAACAAATAAACCAAGAAAATCCACAAGCACTTCTGCTTCACAGAAAAAAGTTCATACAAAATAGATGAAGGAGAAAAAGAGGCAGGAAATAAAAAAGATGATGGGGAAAGGAAAGGGACTAACAGAAAAGGCGTTAAAAGAGGAAAAAATTTGAAGTAGTTTGACAAAACCTCAAAGAAGAGGAATAGTAACCTTTGGAATGAACCTTATAATTTGTCTCAGAGGAAGCTGTTGTGAAGCAGCTCAGTGAGGATGCTCAACAAACGGCTGGGAGCTAATCTAATTTTAGGGAGCAGGGGGACAATAGAAGCAAGGAGAATAATTCAAGGTCTTTGATCCTCAAGGGCAGGTCTGAGTCAAGACTTTAACCACCTTTTGAGTCCCAAATAGAATATCTCAGAACTTTCTGCTAGAAAGTACCAATCTGTAGAGCTCCCTAGACTTTTTAATTTTAAATTAAGCTAGAGCAATTGCCATTCCATTTCCCTCTTGTGAGTTAGAATAACAATTATGAATCACCAGGCTGAATATGGTTTACTCAACCATTATTATCAATAAGGATATCAATTTCAGAAACACACAGGAAAACACAACACTACTTTCAAAAACCAATTATCAATCTATATGTATAAAAATGAAATTAAAATATGAAAGCATAAAAATACAAAGATTAATTATTTAATATTTCTGGAACATTGGATGATTGTTTGCCTTTTTGTTGTGATCTAGAGAGATTCTAAATGTCAGACTGTAACTCCTAATTGCTTACTTTTTTAGTAATTGTTTTCGTATAAATTGTAAGTATGAAATTCCCATCGTTTGTTTGGTAATGAATTCTGATGATAACACCAAAGAGCTGCATGAGACTTTCTAGACTATCAGCTCATGTAGTATCTCATACAAACTCAAATATGCAGTTTGCCTCTCTCTTACATGCTCTTAAACCCAGAAAGAAGCTTTGCTTACTTGCTTCAATAGATTTAATAGATCTTCACACTAATATTAGTGAGAAACTTTGACACAATGTAATGGTCTGATAACCAATGGCAAAAAGGAAAAAGAAAAACAAGTATCCTTGAAGTATGCTTTCTCGAATATTTGGGATTCAGTCCATAAACACTTCTTAGTGAATCCTTGCATACTACTTATGAGAAAAATAGAGCCATAGAGAGGTTCAATAACTTGCCTGTGCTTTCATGAACACTCATCTTCAAAGTGGGTCTGCCTGGCTCTGGGTCCTCAGGTGTATCGGATTTGAAGCATCTCATCTATAATATCTTCAGGCTGATGCAAATGGTCTACCAAAATAGGTCTACCAAAAACCTGCACACACAGAAGGCATTAACAGCAATTTCATATAGATGACAGATACTCAATTTTTAAAAATCAGTCTTTCTGGAATCCTTGATATAGCAAATACATCAAATTGTTAGTTCTTGTCATACTTTCTGAAAGAAGCCAATGCAGAGTTATTATCAAACATGCAAATCGAGCCATTATCAAGGCTGGAAGTCAAGGTAAGTTTCATATCTGGTAGTGAATGGTTTCTCTACAGCTTTGAATTCATTCATTCATTCAGTCAGTCATTCATTCATTCTCAGATATTATCCTCTGACAAGTTAGGAATACACAGCTAAAAGTCAAGAGACACTGTTAATTCATACACATGGATAGTGTCCTTTTTTATGTTGCTTTCTTGATAGAAATAGGCAATGAAAAGAAAATAATTCAAAATTTTTACACAGGAAACCATTGTTTTCACTCTTTTGCCACTTCTGTTACACAATATTGTATAATATGTTATTAATAAATACAGTAATAGTTAATACTAATCTCACTCTACGTTCACTGTTTTCAAAGCTTTTTACAGTTATGATCATTTGTTAATTTATAAGCAGCAAACACATTTAGTTCACCTGCTTGACATTGTAGCAAATTAGACATACACTGGAGTGAAGACAGCAGAAGTCAAACCTTGTATGTTGCTGCCAGAAATTGCCCTGCTGGCATCAGAGGGCCCTGCCTGTGCCTGCCAGAGTTGCCTCCCAGATGCCATGGGGACCTTTACTGCAGCTCATGGGCTGTCAGTGTGGGATGCAACAAGAAGGACCCCACATGTGGGGTGTGCAACATGAATCCATGGGGTGTTTTTTCACCAGCATGTGCACCAGTGGATTGTAGGAAGTGGCACAGGTCCACACCGAGGCAGAGCAGCCACATTTCCAACAGGAGGGCTGAGTACATAGGGGAACAGTTTGCTAGAGTTTGCATGAGCAGGGCGTGGAGAAGGCGCT
>VZRW01004896.1:0-17708 GCA_013398125.1 Aegotheles bennettii
CGCGCAGTCTCCGGCACCCCGGGTGGGGACCCCCGGGAGGAGGGAGCCTCACCCCGGCCCCTGCCAGGGAGCAGTAGCCCCGTGTAAGTGCAGCGTGATTTTGGAACAGCGTGGGGGGTTTTATTAAAATAATGTTTAAAAAGCCTTCCCCACCGCGGTCCGCTCAGCCATCTCTCGGATGACCCTTGCAGCTGGGGAAAGCAGAAATTTGGGGAGGAAGCAGGCGCTTTGGGGCTGAAAATGCAACGTCCTTCAGCACCCTCCTCGTGGAGAAGCGACCCAGCCTCATTTGGCCTTTTTCATTTTAATTACATTTTTACACTATCATTTTAAATTATTGAGCCTGTGAGATATTTTCAGCAGGTACATTTAATTACAAAATTGCTTTAAATTGATTCCATAATTAGACTTGGATTGCTGGAAAAGTCTTCAAGTAAACTGCTTTGCTATAAAATGAACTTAGCTGTGATAATGAGAGCAGCTTCACATTTCTGCTCCGGCATGGTGTTATATATTTGTGTTGGGGGAATAAGCCATTTTATGATTGAATCACATCACTAATGGTAGAGTCCAATATAAAAATTGCACGGGCTTCTTTTCGTGCCAAAGACTTACGCCAAAATTTTCTAACTTGAATGCGTAAGCCCAAGCAGCTCCGAAACAGACGTGTTTTCTGTCACTGAGCATAGACTTACTGAAATACAGCTGAAGAGGACCTCAAGAGGTCGTCTTGTCCATCCTCTTCCTGATGTGATTCAGTCCTAATTTTCTATCTTGAGGCTGTAATGCCATTTTCCAATAGAAATCCTGTGACTGCAAAAGCTAAGCAAGCTTTTAAACTGTTGCAGTCTCTACGAATCCACCTTTAGAAATCAATGGCTTTTTTTTTTCCTGCAACTGCGTTACCCTTGGTTTCCTGGCCAGCTCGTGTTTCAGCGTGGTGATGCCATTCTGCCTGTCCTGTGCCTTCCTCACAACCGGAGTTGTGTGAGCTCCTATCCTTCACTAACCTCCTCCTTATGCCTCCATTCTTAAAAACAAGAATGATCCCAGGTCCCCATCTCCCTGAGGTTGTGTATATCCTCAAGTTTGATTGTTGGCATTTATTTAGCTGATTAGTGCAAGAGGTTCTTTAAAATATGGTTTATGTCTCCCTTGAATGTAGTAGTTTTCATCACAGGCTGCAATAAATTCTTGTGTGATGTCGATCGTTATTAAAACTGCTGCCTTTCACCTTGGTAGTGTAACTAATTCTATATTGAATTCCATTTGTGAGGCGTTTTAGGATCTTTCAAGAGTATTTTTGTGTGTGTGTCCAGAACCTAGGAAAAGGCAATGCATTGGATGATTGTGCATTGTTAATATAACAAGTGAAAAATACTTACTGCTCTTTCTAAGTTATTACGGCTATTATTTCCCAGTGTGGTTGTGCTTGGAAGTTAGGTACTATATAAATACCGGTAAATGTACAGATCTTTCATGTGGGAGAGTATATGGTGGTTGTTTTATTTGGTTTTTTTTCACCCTGAATCATTCCAGTGGTAAAAATAATGAGTTTTGTAATTAGAGCAGAGGACTGTATATCAGGATCCCTCCTATTTTAGGCTCTGTTATAAAGATGAGCAAGCTTACTGTGCTTACAGAGCTTGCTCTGAAGACTCAGCTTGTGGCTCCCCAGCCTGTGACCCAGAGTTGAAGGACTTGTAAGCAGCTGTTGACATCGACCAAAGTTGTGGTTTCCTGGAACTTTTGAAAATTTCGTGCCTGTCAGACTCTCATTTTATGGATTTGCGTATCCAGACAGGAGGCACCCAGTATTACTGGCTGTTTTGAAAAATGTAGCCCCAATCGGTTTCTATCTTCTCATTATCTGTTAAATAAGGATAATCGTACTTCTCAGAGATTTGAAAAGAGCTTTGATGTGAAAAGAGCTGTGATTTAGTGAAAATACTATGGAGGTGGAAAGAATTTGTTTCAAAAGCTTTAGAAAAACAGCAGTGACGATATGCTGAAATAAAAACTACCTCACAAATTAAAAAATGAAAATGAGTAGTTTAGGGTTATTTTTTCTGTAAGGCAATCCACAGCTTACATTTTGGATCCCATTTAGAGCTTCCTCCCTTTAGCTGATACCAGGATTTGACTTCTGTAATAATCCTGTCATGACTTGTGTGACTCCTATTTTATATCAGACTAAGCTCTATTGATTGTCACATTCTACCATTTCACCCCAAATCAATACTACTTATAACTCTTTCTTTTTCTTGTCAATAACCCTACAGAGAATAACTCCGTTTATTACATTCTGGCTTTCTCAAAAGTGAATCTCGCAGAAAATTTGCTGTAGAAGTGAACTCAAATGAACAAACCTTTCAGCTATCAATATACCTCATACCTCCCTGATGTATTTAACTCTGCTCATACCAAGGAAAAAGGAAATCTCTCATACTTCGGCTCGTGCCTTTCATCTAATCATCTTTGTTTATCTTGCTATTCACCAGAATTCTGTAGTGTAGGGAAAAAAAAAATTAAGGAAGTAGGAGCAGGTTGGGAAGGTTAGTAAGAGAAAGAATGAAATGCACCAGTGGATGAATCTGATGACAAGTTATTTTGGACTTTTAAGGCATTGTACAGGTTCACTGTTAAGCCTGTAGTATGGAGATAATAGCTGTAAGAATATATTTTTACATATATTTCAAATTCCTGGAATTATATTAAAATTGCAGGGGGAGAGGGAAGGTGGAATCTAAAAGGAAAGGGAGAAAAAACATTCGGTAAGCTTCTGGTTTTGGCGTTTGTTTTGTGGCCTTCAAATGTTGTCATTGTACCCAGACATTTCCCAGTAGCATGTCTGTTTAACTGTCCTAGGTCAGCTGGGTGAGCTCTGTTCTGCTTCAGTGTCTTCTGCATGGCCCCATGGAGAGGTTCAGGGCTGCAACACACATCTCCGTAGGCTTGGACAGGACTGTGGGCTGTCACTTCGTCTTGCCTTCTGGCCTCAAGCAGGGTCAGGTGTACTTGTGTTCTTACAAGATGTTTGTTTAATCTTCTTAAAAAGTCTCCACTTCTCCTTTAAGCACCCTCTGCCAGTGCTTCATCAGCCTTTACACTAGAAAGTTTTTTCTAAGGTCTAACCTGAAGCATCATTGCTGCTATTTAAGCCTGATATTTCCCATCTTGTTCATGGCAGACGTTCAGCAGAGCTGCTGCTCCTCAGCTTTCTAGCTGTCTTTCATGTTCTGTTTCATCTCTTTGATCTTATGCTGCGGAAATGTGGACTCCAGTTCCTCCAAAAACTGGGTGGCTCCAACTTCTGCAAATTTTTCCTAAGCCTACATCGTATTTTCTAGATTGCTGGTCATTCAGACCATGAGCTTGCTTCCATGGAGCCATGTTCCTGTGGAATATGCTGCCCTGCAGCCTCGCCAGCACTGACCAGAGCTGAGGGATAACTGCATGTGCCTTAGAGGCTCTGCTGCTGTTCAGACATCTCAGCTACCTTTGCTGTCGTTATACGATGCTGCTGGTTTATATTCAGCTTCTGATTCCCTGTAGTTTCCAGGCTTGTTCCTGCAAGACTGCTGCCTAGCCAGTTGTTCCCATCCTGTGTTATGGCTTTTTTTGGTGTTGCAATCAATTTTTCTGGATTTCCATGGTCACGTGTCCTGCAGGCAACATCCCTTCACATAAGGTGGGTGCTTTTAAGATGGGAAGTACTATATACATGATGTGTGACAATAAAGAAATCTGGCATGTTGTGAAGCCTTCAAACATTATATTGAATGTTTGTGATACCATGCAGAATAGTGGTGGGGTTTTTTTCTAGACCAAAGCTGAATTTTACTGCTCTGTGATTTTATTGCATTTGATTGAAATCTTGGTTATGCCTTGGTTATAATACCTAACCACTGCCTTTGGATGTAGTGGCTACCAAAACCACATCCCTCAGGTTTCTGAGGATGATGGACTTGTTTCCTCGGGGTAATACAAGTTTTTGTGTGTGCTGATGATGCAGGTCCACCATAGGGCTTACTTTCTGTCAACCTGCAGTTGTTTTTGACAAGAGAAGCCAGCCAAAGATTCCCCTTAACTGCCTTGCATGCACTTTTTTGATTATGAAGGTGGTTTTCTGAAAAATCAGAAGGTTTTCTGATACCTTCTCGCTAAGTCTGTAGTTAATATATTTTACTTACTCCCTCTCAGTGCATTTGCTTCACTTGTCAAGCAAAATAGACATTTCAGCCTTGAGGTCTCTGTAAATTTGATGAAGTCTTTACTGTTTTTGCAGGATTGTTTTCATTTTGGAAAGAGCAGGTTTTTCCCATCGCCACATGATCTTAATTCTCAATCCCAGATTTGCCTCCTACAACCTCCATTCCCCTCCCTGCAGACGTAAGTTAGCAGTTAAGTACCATTCTGTAGCCATACTGATTGCCAGTGGCAAGGCCAGTGACATCATAGGATGGCAGCCCTTCGTTTGTCTTAGTGGCATATCTTTCTGCCAACAGCCTTGCGAGAGGTGGGCATATTTGATAGATTAATCTTAAATTGGTTTCTTAGCACCCTCCAAGGAGGTTTATCCCTGATGTACCATGGGCTTCAGAGGCTGAGGTTAACTTTGCTACTCTGTTTTGCTCCCTTACTCCCAGAATTGCAGTAGAGTATCTTTGATCTCTGTATTAGGGATGATTACAACTTTAGAAGAATGAATTAATTATGCTGTACTTGATTTTCTCATCTGTAAAGTAGATAAGTGATGTAGTTTATGGGCATGTTATGAGATAGTTTGAGAACTTACCAAAGAAAATGTTGCAGGAGAAAGAAAAAGGGATCTTAACAAAGTATAAACTGAAGTTTACCAAAGTAATAGGTTCTTTAACATTCCTGATTGTTGTTGTTGTTGTGTGGATTAATAACTAAAAATTCTTACCAGAATTAGGAAAATGTTACCCTTTTTTTAATTCTACAGCTTCTTACAGATTTTTTCTATAGTATTGATCATGTACTCCAGTTTTTTCCAAATATTGTCTACCTCTGATTGTGATTCATATTTTTTACAACAAAATACACATTATTAAAAGTAGAAAACCTTGCACTCGTGCTGTGCACGTCAATGAAGTTTTTATGTACGAAAAGGACAACAAAGTGTGGCCCAGGTTCGTATTTGCTACATGTCAGTGCAAATGTGAATGAAAAACTGGACTGCATTTAGTGGTGAACATAACTTACTCAGAAAATGAGCTCAAGGATAAAGCAGGGTGTACAATTTGATTCAGTAAGTGAAAAATTAGGTTTGCTAGCCTATTAAGGGGACTGAAGGTACATGTATCTTAACAAATTCATCAATTTCACTGTGAAACCAACATCTCCTCACTTGGTTTTACATCTTCTCAGCTACTTTCTTCAACATAGCACAAGCAGAGCATTGTGAAACCAATTATAGTCTACACATCTACCAGGCAGAGCAGTTTATAGTAGCAGTTTTTAACATCCATGCTTACTTCCCGACTGCCTTACCCCATTGCTTCTGTCGACACCAAGTCTGGCTGCCTGTTTCTCACAGCGAGCTCCCAGTGGCTTTTCCTGAACAGCTGGGCTGCTGATGTGATTTCTCTGAATCAGGGTGTTTCTTTCTCCACGTACTGAAAACAGCGGAAGAGGTTGTTGGTGCCATCTGTGCTCACTGAGCTCCTGTGGGGAAAATGTGTCGGACGTATTTTCACACTCGCGATGCATGACCCCTGAATCATACCAACTTTTGAATTGGGTAGTGTCCATCCTGGGTTGCTCTTCTGCTTGTTAGCAAGGGATTATACAAAGCATTTGCTCTGCAGGGAAGTTCCAGAATTTATCATGAACATTTCTGCTTAAACAAGCCTTGCTTTTGTCAGTATGGCCAACTTTATAAAGTATTACATGGGCCCTTTCTGCCTTTTCACCTTAGTTTTTCATATCACATTAAAAGTAAAAAACCCCATAATTTGACAAACATTCTTGCTTCTCTTAGGCTAATAGTAACAATAGTGATAAAAATGTGTCTCTTGTTTTTAATATAGCCCTTCTCATGCATAGAATTCAAAGCATCTTATAAATGAAAATAAGTTTCATTATGTCCCTTTATAGATGGAGAAGTAACTATAGAAAGATTAAATACTTAAAGACACATTTCACATAAGAAACAGATCTTGCCATAGATTGGGAAGAAATAATCTGGATCTTTATCCAGCACTTTCTTCTGTAAATAGAATTTAGGGAAATTCCTAATCCACATTTGTGTGATATGGCCTTTATAATAGGATTTTTTGTCTGTGACTCTCTTCTGAGATGAGCAACAGATTCCCTATTCACATAAGTTGCTACTTAAGCAAATCAGAGAGGGAGTTTTTCTAGTATGGTTTACTTGCCGTACTCCTTTGTGTCTGAGATAGCACATGGCATTTTTCCAGACACTGAAAACATCATCTTCTGAATGATAAAAAATATAAGAATATGTTACAAGTGAATGCTGAACACTGAAAAATGGTATCCTGCAGTTTCTCGTTGTATTGGTATAGGATTAGTAGGATATTTCTGCCTTGCTCGATCATGTGGTTTGTGGCCATATTTTACATGAAAGGGTAACATTAGAAAAGCATTGCATGTGATTTTTAAATGGTTCTAATATACTTGAATGGTTAAAGAGGAGTAGAGCATCACATGACCATGTAGCTCTGTGCCATGAGTGCCATTGCCTTATGCCACTCATTGGAGTTTAGGAATCTATGGATATATAGTGTAAAAAATGTTAAAAAATTAGTTCAGCTTGGAACTGTTTGCTCATGAAAACATAAGGTGTAATGTAAAGGACATAGAAGGATGAAATAGGTATAGTGCCTAGCCTCTCACTGTTTTATTTTCTCACTAGAGGTGGTGCAAAATGCAGAAGTGAGGAGCATACTAGGGCTAAGGGTGCAGCAGAGTTTCCATGTAAAGCAAAATTCTGCACTTAGTAAAAATTTAGAAAATCTGAAAAAAAAAGTCTGCTTGGAAACTGAAAAGAAGAAACAGGATTTACAATAGATTGAAGAAGAAAATAGATTGGGTTACTAAAGGTTAGGTGATGTAGAAGTTGGGTTATCGAGGGTATAATGAGATAGTGTCCTAAAAATAAACTCTCTTGTACACTGGTAAAGAAAAAGCGGGATACAGCATGCACATGAATCAGGGGAATCGTTATATCACTGGACTTGCATTCCAGAGACCTAGAGAATATGCTAAAAAGAAGAGGTTTTCTTTGATAATGCAAAGCCTTCAGATCTTCTTTTTTGGTACTGCAGAAAGGCAGCAGCACGCATGGTTGTTGATCTGCCAGGAGACTGGAGAGCACCATACAATTTGAAGAGAAAAGCTACCTGTACGTGCAGGGAGGGAGGAGTAGATGCTGGGAAGTGGAAGCATGTAAGTGTGGTGTCCTGTTCTCACTTCTGTCATTAGTACCAGTGAATGCGTACACTAAAAAAACTATGGAACAGAAAATTTATTTTCATCATTCTGGAAGTGGAACAATAGACTTGAGAGCAGAATCACAGAAATAGTACTGGAAAAAGACCTCAGAAGCACCTGTAGTTCATTTTCCTGCCCAGAACAGGACCCACATGCATGCCTCAGGGAAGTTATCATTCAAGACTTTATGTTGGAAACTCTACAGTCTCCCTGAGTATGTGTCCCAGTGCTTCATTCAACCACTACAAAAGGTTTTTATGAAGTCTTACTGGAATCCTCTTTGCTGTAACACAGGAAACACTCTAGATTTACATCTCTGATGTGGGATGCCCAAGTGTTATTTCCTCCATTGTGATGCCAGTTGGTGCAAATCCACCAGTGCTGTGTCTCTGGCCATCTTGACTGCTGCTACCAATTTGCTGGGTCAGGGTGGGAAGAATCCTGACTGCTCCAACCCAGTGAAGTGTCTCTGGAAAGTTAGATATTAGTTAACAATCTAGGAGCTAAGGTTTAGCTTTAACTACCCTATATTACAGCTATGCTAGCTATGCTAGCAACATAGAAGGAGACGTAGTGATTCTTCATGGTGGAACTTATGTTTTTCTAGTCTAGTTAAGGTCACAGCTAAGGTTGTATTTAATACAAGATCAGATGTCTCATCAGCAGCTATCAGAAAGGTCAGCTTTGCCTTGCTAGTTTGGAAGGGCTTGCAAGGAATTTCCAAAGTCACAATTGGAAAAAATCAGGAATAAATCTCGGAACGCTTCTGTAAAAGGTGCTTATTTACACAGTCTGTTCTCCTTGGGGATATTAGACCAACTCTTTGTACTTGATTGTGATGTAAACAGTATGGTTATTGCCACGCTAAATTGCACCCAAGTGAGTTTATATTTTACTTCTGTAGACTTAGTTGTATATACCGAATAGCCCTGTGGTAATAGATTAGATCCACACAAAAAACAGTCAGTAGCTTCAGACTTCCATGTGTGTTTGCAAATAAACAATCTTAACTGGAATTTTCAGAAGCGGCTACTTAGAGCTGTCACCTCCAGTGCCTGAGTTCCCATTCCCACTAAAATGGGTGCTGATCGTGGGTATCCAGAATGATTGTGTCATTCAGGAATCTGGAGTGGCACGAGGAGAGGTGGGGAATATTAGAGAGTGTGTGGGGAAGAGTTGCTTTTTTAGGCTGAAATGGAAGTTTGAGAGATTTAGAGCAATGGTAAGAGCTGAATTAGCTCGAGGTGGACTGCGATGGTGGGGGGATTGGAGTCAGCAGGACTACTTGCTTGAGTAAATCTTTCAACTGTAAGAATTTCATGGCATAGAGTGTGTCTTTTACCTATTTCTAATACTCTGTGTATGTCTACCATGCTGTTCCTGTGTTTGTGTGATAATGTAGAATGTTCTGAAAGCCATGAGTACTTATGAGACAGACAGTCATTTTTCTGTATCTCTCCACTTAGTTGGCAGTTTTAGGGATATTTTGTACACATCATATTTCTCAGAGAAAACACAAATGATCCACTTAGAACTGAAAATAAATAATAAATAATATGGTCTTCTGTAAATTGGACTTCTAAAATAGCTTGATTGCAATTACTAGCTTTGCAGTAATCTTGAAGGAATTAAGATAAAATGGCATTATCATGAGCTATAGTAAAAATGAGAATACACAGACATTTGTCTTGATCTTGTAAAATGCTGAACACCCTTCTCTTCTATGAAGGGGGACCATGACCCCTAAAAAGTACAGTCACAGCCATTACGGGGGAGCACCACACTGCTTGATTGCAGCGCTAACTCCCACTCTATCCCTCCTTAGCTTCAGAGTTAACCGTCCTGGGGAGTTCTTCCCATTTCTGACTCCTACAAGCCCATGCTCTCATTTTTGCTCTCTTTTCTGAGACCTGAGGCCAGGGAAGAAATATGGATGATACAGGCTCTTTTTTCATTAAATGTGATTCCAGGTTAATACCAGCTGAAGTTACACAGGTGAGCTGGAGTGTACAGCCCTCTCACCCCACCTGGCTGTAGATAGCCAAGAGGTGCAGTCATCTGGTGTCCCACCTCCCTTTGAGCTCCTCAGCAAGCCCTTCAGTCACAGCAGCAGACAAGAAACAAAGCAAATAAGCTCTACTTCTGTCTGGAAGCATCAATAATGTAGATTTATCAGAAGCAAGAAAATCCTTAATTTACACAACTTACTGTGATTACACCCCTCTTTTCTGTCTTGTGTGCCCCTGTGCAGTTTATGCTGCTGTAGTCTGCTCTTTTGACAGCATCCAGGTACCTCTCCTAGCACAGTACCCACATTTTAAAATTCTCCTTCTCTCTGGCATTATGATTCATATCCCAAAGAGCGGGGTGGTTGTTTCAGGATTTAGCCCCTTCTCTTTTTGAAGAATGACAGAAGTGATTGCCTAGGTGGAAGAATCTATCTTTAAAATCTAGCAGATCCATTGGCTCCTGATAGTCTGTGCATCATCTGTCCGTGTTGCACTTATCCAGCACATTTGTCTTAGAGACCAGCACAAGAAAAGTGCAGTTGAGGACTGGTTTTGTCAAGACTAGGCTGGTTTGCAGAGGCTAGGATATTTTGGTCCAAAGGGAAAATGTTCATCAAACAAAATATGCAAGTTATTGTAAAATGTGCATGGCTGAAACGCAACTCCATTATACCTATGATCTCTTCGAAGTTGGTTCATGATGGGACACACTGGTGCACACCAGCTGCAGGAGGTGCAGTGGAAGAAATTGCAGGAAAGGTCACATGGACTAGCAGGGGCACCTGGTCGTAAAGGATAGATAAAGCAGGAATATGTAACTCTCTCCCTATGCACGCATGCTCTAATGCACTTAAGTGTGCCTTTGTTAATCTTATGTGGAGATAGATAGACAGACAGACTGAAGTGTGCATATATGCTGGATATGAGTAAGAAGATCAAAAAACCCCAGCAATGAAATTGTAAAAAATATACTACTCTTATTGACAGTCATTTCAAGGTTCTTATGCTTATTCTTAACATTTGCAAAGTTGCTTTTTTCACTGCAAAATGGAGGAGTGTTGCCTCCAATGCTCCTGTTTGTGTGCAAGAATGATACTGGATTAATGTGAGGAATGGAGAGCAGAATAGTGTTGAGTATATTTAGATTCTATTTCATTTTTATTTCATATATAGTAACATTACAGAGAAGGACTTCATTCCTCATTTCAAAGAGAAATCCATCAGATAAATTGCATGGACTGTGAGGAGAAGGATTTTGTCAAAACCAGGATGAAAGATGCCTTTTTGCAGTAGCCTTGCTGTGATTGGAGATGTGTTTCCTGGATGCTACTAATAAGTACATTTTTTAACTCTGGGTTCTGCATGTGGTAGAGGTTTCTTCATTCTTCCAACAGGCTGTGTGACAAACCTCGTACTTAGAGCAAGTCGATCTATGCAGTTCAGAAAGTTAGTATGTCGGCCAGGCCAAATTTACGTGGATCTAACTTCATAAAGCAGACTGAAAAAAATTGTATTTAAACCATTTTTTTTTTAGAATGCTAGTGTTATTAGAACATAAAAAGATACAAGGGGGCACTAATTTAAAGTAGCTCAGGATTATGTCAGCTAAAGAGATTTTGCCGCAGTGCATTAGTATCGCAGGTAAACGATTCATTACATTTGCCGTTCTGGCCTGTTTAAAGCTGTGATTTAAAAATGCAGAGTTTCAGAGGATACAGTTCTAAATCTGATCTGAAGTCTGATAATTATTTTTTCCAAGGAAACAATGTAACAGCTCCCAGTTGCAACTGTGTAGTTATTATAGCATTTGCTGTTTATGGTCACTTTTTGCCATACTTAATCTCAGTTTAGTTCTTCAGTTGTTTTGATGGAGAGGAAAAAGTCCTTTGATAGGACTATACATATATTGTTAGAAAAAATTACTTTCCATATGCTGATTTTTTCTGTCTTTGCAGTCAAGTGATTCTGTTGTCATAAAATCTCCTCTGAGGAACACAACCAAAGCAATACGGAGAGCTGCAGCTGAGTTGCAGGAGCCAATGAGACTGCCAGCTTACCATGAATGTTAACACGATACTGCTATTTGTGTAGCTTGGAAATATCATTTGCTGATTTTTCCCTGATCTGAATGTCTTTGGAAATAGGATGATGTAGGGATTTTTCTATTCATCAGCTTTCCATTTCTGCTGTGAATTTCCTTTCTTGCTCCAAGGCAGTCATTCAGGCCATGGGGGCTCTGATTTCCAGTGGCGCTGTCAGATTTCCTACAAGAACAAATTTGAATCTTCTGTTTTATCTCCTACACTTGACCTTGGGAATGAAGGAGGTAGGAGTGAATGAAGGTTGTATGAAATTAAGAGATTTGGCCTTATGAAACAGTTCTGAAAAAATGCCTCACCTCAGTTTGCATGTGGGGATGAAGAAAATCTCTTATTTCTAGAACACTAGATGAGACTGGTCCTTCTGGTTAGATATACAGCCTCTCATTTCAGCATCTGAAGACCACTCATTCTTGCTCCCTTACAGCCTTATCTCCCCCTCTGGCCTATTTTCAAAAGTACTTACCCGTAAATAAAACGAGCAGGTGGACCGATGCCTTTTCTGGGAGATCCTCTTGGAAGATACTTTAAAAATATTTAATATGTTTCTTTTGTAATTTGTCTCCTGTGCAGCCTTCTACAGATCATCTGGTCTATCTGCCTAGATCAGCTAGCTGATCTAGGTTAAAAAAACTCTTCACAAACACTTCATAATCATTTGCCTTGATCTGAAATACCAAAAAGAGACAGAAGAAAAAAGACCAGGATGTACTAGATGGGGGAAAAAAGGGATTGAGGGATGCACTATTCAGAGGCTTATCTATATCTTCCCTTTTCTTCCTGGTTGTAATGGTAATTTCAGTCCTGACTCTCTTATTGAACTTGACTGTATTAATTTTGTTTATTCCTGAACTATCATACTGAGTTTTGAAAGCAAGGGCTGGTTGATGCCCAGTTCCTGAGTGCTCATGTCCTTACTATCGTTTCATGGTCCGTGGTAGGAAGAGAATGATTCTGTACATGTAAGTCTAATGACCTGAATTTGTAAAGCTAAATAGCAACACTGCTACTGGCATGACTCACTAATATTTTTAGCTCTGAAGGGGAAACAGTAGAGCAAAGGTTCATCTTTCCATACCAGCTGCATCTTTTGTTGAACAATCTGATATTGCTGAGAGGTTTAACCTTCATGTTTCTGTTTCTAATCAGACTTCTGCAAGATGTTAGGCATCTGCTTAGTTTCTTTTCATAGTAGGCTCACTCCTTGAGTGAATGGTTCTCTGGTTTTCTACAGTACAAGTCCTTGCTTAGTATTTTTAAGGACAGAGATTTTGCAACTTGAATTGTTGCTAGAAACAGCTGAAGTAGAAAAGGTAACTGATTTAACTGAAACAGCAACACAGAAGTCTCTGGGTTTGGATTGTGCTAGTCAAAGCATAAATACTTTCTCCGTTTCCCTTCAGAATGCTGATTATTTTATTTTTAAAGAATAATTTTTAGAGGTGAAATGTTTGGTGGTACTGATACAATAAAGGAAGAATCACATTTTCCTGGGGGATAACTGATCCAGATTCAGTCTGGAAAATTGTGCTGATTTCTGAAAGCTTTTGCCCAAGTCTTGTGGAGTACTGCAAAACCGAGCAGGTTGTATGGCCTGGGAAATTAACTGGTCATTAGTATCTATTCCCTGTGGCACCCAAGCAGTTCCAGTTTCTAACTCTTGAGTTTCTAAGTAAAGGTCAGCAATGGTACTGTAAGATTTGGAAGAAAAAAACATGCTTGCATCTTAAAACCTCGTGGAGGTTAGGAGCTGCTTCAGAATTGGCCTAGGCACTGAACTAAACTTGAAGTCCCTAAACTTTCAATGAAACAAAGGTACCGAGCTACTGTGAAGGTACAGGACAGACCAGAGAGGTGCTGCTGCCTTTGGGATACTTTCTAAGAGTATGAACAAAGCAAAAACCTGCGTTCAGATTACATGGGAGTTAGGTCTTAGGCTGTAGCACATAGTGGTGATGCAGCATATTTGATAAGGAGATACTCCTTGTACCTTTAGTTGAAGAAAACATTTTTTTTAATCACGGGGAAACTGCACATCCAGAAACCTTTTGCTGGAAAAAAACTTACCAGTATTTACATCTAATTTGAATTACTTTTTAAGGACACACATTTTAAGAATATGATAGTGAATGTTAACTGAATGATGCTAGTGTGTTCTCTGTAATCGAGCCTCATTCTGCTACATATGGAAGATTTATCTGTGCCAAAAAGGGAGGTAAGGGCAGAGTAAGGAATATGGAGGAAGGATGTGCCTTGTGTTATCAGGGGATTGCAAACTCAGATAAAGTAAGACAGAGACATTTTGTCAAAGTAGTCGGGTATGTAAGTTTAAAGCTTGCTCTAGGCAGTTTTAACTTAGCCAGCACTTCCAGCAGCTGATAACCCAAAGTGACACTGACCTTGGCAGACTCACAAGAGTAAGCTTTGCACAGGGATGAATTATTTCTTGATCAGTTGCTCCAAGTATATGAGGCAAGCACAGTCCAGCATTCCTTCAGTATTGATTATGGATGTTTGCTTTATCCCAGAACAAATATACTGATTACAGATAGAGGAAGTAGAATCAGTCTCTCTATATATTTGAGCTTTTCTGTATCCATTATATGGTATCTTGGGACACAGTGATGCCATCAAGCTTATGCTGTGCCTCTCTCCTTGCTTTTTTGACTTATTCCTTTTTAAAGCTGTAACCCATGGAATAGGAAATGTTGTTTCTGCTCAGTAACTACCTGCACAATCAAGTTTTTTAGCTGAGTTGTCTTTTTCGTGGCCTTGTTGCCTTCATGTCATTTGATTGTGGACATGCCACTGCAATTGCACAGGCAGTTTTCAAGTAGCATGAGTGGCTGCTTTGAGGTTGTCAGTGTTTAGAGACACAGTGGAGGCAACTTAGCCACAACGTCACTATTTTTAATCCATCTTCTGTGTGCTGAATCACTGTGCCTCTTGCTAAATCTGTCAGGGTCTGTGGGTGTTAAATGCTGCTATGATGTAAATCCTTTTTCTTGTGAGGAGCTACCCAGACTCAGGAAATAAAGTGCCATGGTGGGAACAGAGCTCAGTTGTACCCTCTCCATGCAAAGTGCAGAGGTATCTATTAGCTGAATAGGTCAGCTCGAGAGTCATCACAGTCAAAGCCCTTTTCTTCAAGCTCATAGGTTGTGATCCAGTGGAGGGAGTCTTTTGGTTTCTTGGATTAACAGAAAGTTGTCAATGCCAGCAGTCCCACAAATATTCTCATTTTAAGCTTAATATTAAAATTAAAATGTGATTTTTTTTACCAAAAAAAATAAAATTACAAAAAAACAGCACTAAAAATGTTATCCAATACCTTAGGGAATGTGACAGCTGGAGTGTCCCTTCTAGGTCTTCTGTTGAGTGACTTGCTGGATTCAGAGATACTTTTGCACATGCTACTTTGCCCATCTGTTCTCCCTGCTTCCTCAGATCCCCTGAGCAGGCAGAGAAGCAAAACTCAGAAGACTTCTGCTCTCTCTGCTCTTCAGAGAAAAGAAATTGTGTCAACTGCAATACACTGCTTGGGCACAAAAAAAGAGCTGGCAGGAAAAAAACAGATAGTATCCCTGACATATATAAGGCTGGTTGCAGAAAGGCTCCCAGGCACCTTGGGTTTAGCAGTGGTCGTTGAGTTGCAGACCTAGATGCTAACATTTTTGGACAGCTGAGTTTTTTGTTTGTTTGTTCCTCTGTTATAAATCTAAATAAAGGATGTAATACTGTGGTGAGAAGTTTCATTTATGTCATTTTCTTTAGCAGATTGGCATTTAAGGCAATAACACATTGTAAGACTCAAACTCTTTGTGAGCTAAATCTCTGTTGACAGTACATGATTGATTCAATTTTGCAGATGGGACAGATTTCCTTATTGTGTCTCAACCTGTCTTTTGATTACGTGCACACAAACCTAGCCACTGACAAACCAAAAACGCTAATATGGATGAATGCTCACATACACACCTTACACATATGTGAACACCCACATCCTTTATGCATTGCGCAAGGAAAAAATGTACTTGTACACAATAATCCTGTTCTTTATACATGTGTAATACAGAATGCAAAGTTATGCAGCCAGAAATAGGAGCAGGGGTTTGAAAAGCTGACTTGTAAAAGAATCAAAAATTAATATTGAATGGGTGTATATTCAAGAGGGCTGAGTACAATGGGGATTTGTACTTGATCATCGATCTTTCTTCCTTCAATAGGTCAACACTTGTTAGCACCATATCTGAAGTTGCTTTCACCCGAAGGCCTTCTTTTACTGTACTCTTATGGGATACCTCTCTGTCTCACAGCTCCAGGTCAATTGACACTAATTCCTAATAATTGCTGTCAGTTTTGAAGGGAAAGCCAGTTCTGAACTGGCAAAAAGTCAGTTGTTCTCCTTTCCCTGAAAGTTTTGCATTTATCAGTCAGTTGTCACACAGGACTGCTGCTGTGGCCTCTCCTATGTATTTTCTGAATGTTACCTGGTTCAGTGAAGACCACAGGAGTTCTGTTCTGGATTGCATCAGTAGTAAAATGTCGCAGTGAAGTAGAGGAATTCAGTTTCCAAATTTTCCTTGTAGGATCATACTTCTAGTGATAGTGTATAGACATCGAAAACATTTTAAAATGTAAAATTTAGCTCACCTCAATTTTCTTAATCTTAATGCCAATTTAGAAATTGATATTTCAGTTCAATAGACTTCAGTTGTAGTAGGCTAACAACTACACAGCAACATTTTTCTGCTCTACCTGATCCTGTAACTTACAAAAACGAGCAGGGGAGACCTTGGGTTCCTCCTTGGGTTACATTGTGGCTACAGTTGATTTGGACAACTGATGGCTTGTGTTTTGTTAAGGTTCCAGTGTTTCTCCTCTAAGCATTTATTTTAACTTTTAATGTAAAATCTTTGCCTGAGGCTGAGTCCTGACACATGAGGTGGCATCCCAAGATGAAATGTTAACATAAAAAGAAACACTGCAGACCATCGATTTAATGAAAGTATTTAATTTTCAGACGTGGTTTACCCCAAATTTCTAGTAAAAGTCCTTGAAAGTTGTGATTTTGTACCATCTTTCAAAACTGAATCCTGAGCTAAGACGCTTTAATCGTATGGCACCATTAGTGGGGGATGACTTCTGGCTGCTGTACTGAAATCTCTTTAAAACATGACCATCTGCCCAGTGTTCTGCAGAGGCAGGAAATATTAATTACAGAGTATTCTGACAGCTCTGGATTTATAACACAGCTGTATTTGGCCCACTGTATTTACAAAATGGATGTTGATCAGAATTTATGTAGATTAAAAACTATGTGGCTAAATAGCCCTTTGGTTTCTGTACTGTTTTACCTTTGTGTAAGAATATTAAACAAAGGGAGTATAGTTTAAAAAGATATTCAGTACAAATTTGCATTAAAATGGTACTGTTGCTACAGGGTTTATTATGAACTGTTATGTAAATAATCTGCTTTTAAATGGACTCTAAATATCTAGTTATGCAATGTAGTAGTTAGAAAAATTAATATGTATTTTAAGACTGACAGTAGCTTACTGTGTTCAACATTTTTGGTTTGTACAGCAGAACATTTTTCACTTAACAACGTATTTAAAAAACAAAGCAAATACCAAGAGACATACTATGCGCATGCATAGTGTTTAAATATAAAGTTCAAGTTTCATAATTAGTCAGCTACAACCAGGAAATTATTAAATCTGACAGTTTGTTAAAAAGTATTCTTCTATGCCTATATGTTACAATGGTTGTCAACAGATAATGCTGTATATGCTATGAGTTGAATGAACTAAGACAAAGAGGTTCCTAAGTGGATAAATCTTAAGAACTGGAACTACACATCAGAGCTACAGTCTGATCCCCTTAGCCAAGCCCATGAGAGGGCTCGTAGAATCATAGAATGGTTTGGGTTGGAAGGGACCTTAAAGATCATCCAGTTCCAGCCCCCCTGCCATGGTCCCGTACACCTCCCACCAGACCAGGTTGCTCAAAGCCCCATCCAACCTGGCCTTCAACACTGCCAGGGAGGTGACAGCCACAGCTTCCCTGGGCAACCTGTGCCAGTGTCTCACCACCCTCACAGGAAAGAATTTCTTCC